>CM067311.1:9999211-10333059 GCA_034231615.1 Meghimatium bilineatum | reverse complement strand
GCGATGGAGAGAAGATGGCTACCTCCTTCATATAGCGGTGCCACTGAAATGTAAGTTCATTAACATCTCACACCCTTACAGCATTAATACTTCCATTTACTTCAATTATACGTGTGTTTACTTCATTTATATGTGTGTTTACTTCATTTATATGTATATTTACTTTATTTATATGTATATTTACTTCAATTATATGTGTGTTTACTTCATTTATATGTATATTTACTTCATTTATATGTATATTTACTTCAATTATACGTGTGTTTACTTCATTTATATGTATATTTACTTCATTTATATGTGTGTTTACTTCATTTATATGTATATTTACTTCATTTATATGTGTGTTTACTTCATTTATATGTATATTTACTTCATTTATATGTGTGTTTACTTCATTTATATGTATATTTACATCATTGTATGTGTATTTACTTCAATTATATGTTTGTTTATTTCATGTATATGTATGTTTACTTGATTTATATTTGTGTTTACTTCATTTAGTGGTGTATGTACTTCATTTATATGTGTGTTTACGTGATTCATATGCGTATTTACTTCATTTATATGTGTGTTTACTTTATGTACATGTGTGTTTACTTAAATGTATATCAGTGTTCTGTACTTCATTTATATGTGTGTTTATGTCATTTATCCGGCTCTGTGGCGAAGTGGTACAGAGCGCGTCTGTGACGGCAAAGGTACCGAGTTCGATCCTCACCACAGGCAATTGTGCATCCGGACCGTTCAGAAAGCAATGGCAACCTACTGAACGTATTTATATTGCCTAGAAAATCACCACAGCCAACAAATGCTGGGATGATAGCTACGTCCTGGATAGGATATGCTACCAATTTTTTTTGTATATGTGTGTTTACTTCATGTACGTGTATGTTTGCTTTCCACTTTCTCGAGGCTTTCTATACACATTGTATTCTCAGGGTCCATAACTTACCTCATATTCTTAAGTAAATAAAGTTGGTGAAATTGGTATTACAAATAAGAACCAAATCTATTTTAACGTCAAATATTGAAGTAAGTAGGCCTACTCTTACGCATACTTCTTACAAACTATTTTCTAAGGTTGGTCCCGGAATCACCAAGGTGGTTATTAGTCCGTGGACGAGAAGACAAAGCTGAGGCTATCCTCCGTTATGTTGCGAAGGTCAATCATGTGACTATGCCAGAAAGGCTGTTTTATGACATGTCACTCGGTGAAGTCAAAACAGAGGAGTCAATATGGAAGATCTTCACTTCACCAATATTTTTCCTGAGATTGGTAATTATGTCCTACAATTGGTGAGTTATATGTGCAAGGTTTCTGCTTCTATTCTGTTGATATATTTTATTGTGACCTACAGAAAAATTAAATATCGAGGGCCCTGCTGTGCTATGAGGCAAAGAGGCGGCCGAATAATGCAAAACCAATCAAAACACATTGTCAGGGGCGGCATTTCGATGAAAAACCACGTTAAGGATGTGGGGCGGCATTCCGAATAGTTGCCCCATACTCAGAGAATCTACTGTACGGCCATGTATATATCATTGCCATATGTGAGATTCGATCCTTAACCCATCATAACTCGTCAGAGTAGCAGCGATACCACACTGCATGCATCAAAATGCAGACCTCTAGCTAATCTTATCGTCACCGATACGGATGCGTGAGGAACAATCATGACCGGTCCGATCCTTAATGTTGCCTGTTCATGATTTTCTTTCCATCCACTGATGTTTCCACTGTTCCTTGTAGTATAATTTTTGATAAAGAATCTTGTCGGCATGCATATCCAATCAATACAATGTTTGTTAATTTCACTATTGAAAGTAACGATTCTTGCGAAACTGTATGCATCACTATATTATAAGAGATATTATCGCAACTCGAACAAGACTTCATGTCTTCTTCTTCTTCTTTCTGTCCTCATGTACCTTTCGGTGTTGAGGGGAGAGTGAGTGTACGGTGTTGTGCCCTTCTGTTTGCCTCTTCCGCTGTTATATTTCCGAGTGTCTCTAATAAATTATGTATCCACCTTTTACGAGGGCGTCCAATAGGTCGACTATGACTTCATATGTACTATTTTTACTCAATATTGATTTCACTTGCATTTGTTCTTTCCTGTTTCATCGATCGTCATTCTAGTATAACTATTTTGGTTTTCTTTCTTATTCAAACCATTTGAACATAAATACAGTGTACTGCAGTGTACATGGAAGTTCGGATCTGTGTTCCTTTTTACGGGATGGAGTGAAATTAATTATAGACACTCTTCCACAAACATGCCATTGATATATTATTCTGGGCTCGTTCTTACACTTCTGAAAATTAGCAGAATGTAGTCTAGAGAACATCACATTGTTTCATGGTTTACAGTTTGTCTGAGATATCTGCGAATTTAGGCCTGACGCATCAGCTATCAGCATGATATATTGATAACTCTGTCCAGCTCCACCTCAATCAATTTGGCTATCTTCATCCCACTCTACCACCCAAACTACATTTGTAGCTTCTTAGGACATGCCTGACAGGTGACAGCGTCACTATTCTTCGCTCCCCTTTCCGACCGTGACAACACAAGAACGCCTATGGAGATGAGGACGATTATCAGCTACTGAACTGTGAACGGAAATGTGGACAAACGTCAGCCGCTGAACTGTGAATTTGTGTCTACATGGTGCATTCTTAGAGTTCTCACAATAAAGTGGCACGATAACGTACCTGATACTGAAGTCCTCATTATAACTAATAACCCAAGCACCTTTGCAATGCTGTTGAAGGTTGAAGTAAGATGTGCTAGACATGTTGTGGGTAGGCATTATGTCTGACAAATGCATTCCAAAAATAAACTAATGTATGAAGATCTCCTTTAGGGTAAAAGTGGTTGGTTACCTTGTTTATCTCCCCTAGATATATCAATGTGTACAGATTTTCTGTTTTATATACACAATATACTGTGGTTCAATTAAATATACCTGTATATTTTAAACTGTATTATATATTATATCTGTATTGTTTTAAACATTCTAATACAGAGGACTGTAGAAGTAAGCTTTACAACCTGATTCTAATACAGAAGACTTTAGAAGTAAAAACAGCTTTACAACCTGATTCTAATACAGAAGACTTTAGAAGTAATAACAGCTTTACAACCTGATTCTAATACAGAAGACTTTAGAAGTAAAAACAGCTTTACAACCTGACTTCATAGACTCATCATCACTAAGTGCCGTCTCCGCAACGAAGGTTGGCTGCAACGTATCTCCAACATCCCTGTCTCTTGTCTTGGTGGTGCACTCTGCTAGACTAACCTGTCCATCGTGTGATGTTACTCTCCCACTTGTATCTCTGCCTACCTCTTGCTCGACTTCATAGACTTACGACTAGGTTACACAATCCAAATGCTAGAAAATATGAACATTTATAGTAAAGATCTAAGAAAAACCTAGAACATATATTGGCAAACAAACAGCAGCTATACTAGTGGACAACCAAATTGTACAGATAAAACGTGGCGGAAAAAAAGAAGTATGACATGGATGTGTATTTTGACCAGAATTTGTTTCCGTGTTCAGTTACAAGAGATTGCGTGCAATGAATATTATCCCATGGATATCAGTGGATGTATACAGCGCAGATAACTTCAGATGATGATCATGATGATGATGAACATATCCATTTAGTTGTGAGGAGGTAGCTCTTAACATCCCGTAACGTTTCTGACAAACTCACTCCACTCCCTCCTCTGCTACGCATCTAATAACCTGTAGTGTTTTTTGTGTGTCTTTTCCTCTTTTATAGATTGTTTATGAATTAAGTTTACATTTTGTAATTCATCAAGAAACATTTACTATAAACATGCCGGTGGGAGGGGGAGATTGTGGTGGTCAATGCCACCCCACCCTTACCTATCGGAAATCAGAACATGACATTTTAGAACTGGACATTTTTCCAAACGGTGGAAAAATCATTCCCCCCCCCCACCCCCACTCTCACCCGATCATCAGGTGTCACACGAAAAGGAGAGAATTACACACGAAATTAGTCGACTCCAATAAAGACCTTTCACCCGAATTTGTTAGTCCCCCATTTATTACGTTTTTAAATTAAAGTTGGGGATTTCGTTGGTAACTATTTATATACTTGGAGTAGCCTTGGCTATTTTCGGCATGCGACTCCAAGTATATAAATATTGACCAACGCAAAGCCCAACACCAATCAAAAAACGTAACGAATGGGGGCCTAACAAATTATGTTGAATCATCTTCTATACTGCCGACTGTAAAGCTTTGTACATATTGTCTTGCTTTTTTTCTGATCCTTTTTTACAGGCTTACAGCTTCTATGGTGTTTTATGGATTGAGTTTGAATTCTGGAAATCTGTCAGGAAATATTTACATCAACTTTGAACTGATGATTCTTGTTGAGATTGTTGCCCACGTCATCTGTTTATTATTTCTCAATCGAGCTGGAAGAAAAATTGTCATTACTGCAGTTATGATCATAGGAGGAGGTGCTTGTCTGTGTACAATCTTCACTGTTTTATTTGCTGGTGATTGTAAGTCTATTGGCCGTAGATTATTTTTTTTTGGATTTTTTTCTTTGTAATTAAAATAAATTATGTGTCGCTTGCTTGTGTGTGTCATAATAAAAAGAGTCGTGTTTTGAAGGTCATTGATAGAACTGATATCGTTTATGTTATCATTTTCTTTTAAAAATGCACCTATGTCCAATGTGTTCTTTACGGGATTCAGTGACCATATCACATGTCCACAGTCCAACTTTTTAATGTTATGCGTAAGTTCATACAGATCTCGTGGTCGAGATAAGAAGAGACAGAATTAAATTGATTAGAGCAGTTATGGATACCATAAGCGAAGGCCAATTGGAAGTAGAACGAGACAATGTACATATTCAGAGAATAGTAGAAATGGGAGTGACTGGAGGCGACGGGAGAAAGTGCACCCTCTCCGGAAAGATCAGAAGAACGCGTAATCAGCAACTGACTGGGACACTGAGCTTATACACTTTTAGATGACTAACGAAACGGCAAGCAGAGCATATATGGGAATGTCCCCAGTGCTGTGACATTTGTTCCTAATCAAGAGTCAAGTTCTCGTAACTAGGAGATTAAAAAGTCGCAACTTAATGCTGCCGATGAACCGTTCTGCGCGCTATGCACTGAGAACCACCCCAGACCCCTAGTGTCTCCAGGGGGGGGGGGTGTGGGTTCTCAGTGCGTAACGTGCAGATCGTTGCATGCGTCGGTTTATGCGTCTTTATTGAAATTTAGTTTCGTTATATGATGTATGATTTTCTTCATATAAGGTACGGCCACTGATTCCTGTAATGAATGGTTCAGTGCACTAATATAGTAATATTTATAAAACAATATTATTACATTGTGCATGAAATAACTTCTAACACACAAAGAAGTTCATAGAGAACAAACAAAGACGTTCATAGAGCAAAATTCACACGTTTTCAGGATTGACATTGGAGCTTGGTTATTTACATGAACTCGACATATGAATCACACTGGTCAACATTGAAATCGTTGCTGACATAAAATGACCCTAACCTGTAGTATAATGGTGTGCTAAAAATGAATATAACCATAAAACATTTTTATTGGCTTTCTTTTTGAAGATATTCCATCGTACTTACGTATTACACAGGTTTATATAATCGTTTTAATCAGACACGACAGACTATATCTAAAACTAGTGAGAAATTATGTGCACACAAGAAAACATACAAATTACAATATTTTGTTAAAATATACAAATTATACATTATTTCCATCTTTCATCTCATTTCCATATTTCCGTTGGATACGTTTGTTTGTTGTGATAATTTTTCCATTCGTCGTCTTTTGATGTTTGTGTGTATCTTGATAAAGACCTTTTGGTTGAAACGTTGAATATGATTTGTATATTGTAATTTGTATTTTTTCTTGTGTGCGCATCATTTCCCACAGTTTTACATATAGTCTGTCGTGTCTGATTGAAACGATTATATAAACCTGTATAATACGTAAGTATGTTTGTTGTTACGTTTCACGCAGTTACCTTGTATTGATTGAAGATATTCCATGTAGTTCAATTTATATGATTCACCTTGTAAATGTATCCAGTTTAACTGCATCGACATCGTTAAGAAGCCTAGAATGATGTAATATATGCAGAACCTCCAACAGAATATTCTCTTGATTCATCTGATGAGGACACGGGTGAGCCGACCTGTTCTTCTCCTGGTCGTCATCATGGCAGAGATCCAGATTTTCACTGTGATTTTCATTTTCACTGTGATTTTCAGATTTTCACTGTGATTTTCAGATTTTCACTGTGATTTTCAGATTTTCACTGTGATTTTCAGATTTTCACTGTGATTTTCAGATTTTCACTGTGATTTTCAGATTTTCACTGTTTAACATAACTTATGTAAAAATTTGTTGACCGGTGTTATCATCATCAAATTCACACGGAATAACACAGGAAGAACTAAATTACCTGGTTCGTGATTTGGACTTATCCAAGAAAAAGGCAGAATTGCTCGGATCAAGACTCCAAAAATGGTATCTCATAGAAGATGATGTCACAATTACTTCATATCCAAAGCGTCACCAGAAGTTTCAGAAAAGAAAGTAATCTGGTATTCAGTTCCGATATTGAGGACCTCATAAATGCCTTAAAAATAGTTCATGACCCACAAGAATGGAGACTATGTGTGGACTCGTCGAGACTGAGTCTTATGGCTGTGCTTTTGTACAATGGAAACCGTCTTCCATCTATTCCCGTATCGCATGTTGTCCACATGGAAGAGACATACGATAACTTAAAACATATACCGTATCGCATGTTGTCCACATGGAAGAGACATACGATAACTTAAAACATATACCGAATTACATTGAGGACAACAAGTACAGCTGGAACCTATTTGGTGATTTGAAGGAAGTTGCCCTTTTACTGCAGCAGGGATATACATAATATATGTGTTTTTATGTGGGTGGGATACCCGAGCAAGGGAATTGGACTACTTGTGGAAGGAATAGATTTGCAGACACAATGAATTTGTTGGAGAGAAGATTATCCAGTGCCCAGCTCTGACCATGTCTCAGACAATCCTGCTAACACCCTTCACATCAAACTAGGTTTGATGAAGAATTTCGTGAAAGCCATGGACCAGACTTCGCCAGTTTTCCGATACATGCATGAAAAATTCCCTCGACTCAGTGAAGCAAACATTAAAGAGGGATTTTTTGTGGGTCCTCAGATTCATGAGCTCTTAAAAAAATGACCGTTTCAACAACTTGCTGCAGGATGATGCGAAACAAGCATGGAATGCTTTACGCCTAGTGTCAACCAACTTTATAGAATAATAGAATATATGCTAATATTTTTCTTACAGTGTAGTGATAACCTTGATATGTTTCCTTTTCCACATATTAACCAAACATATTTTAAAATCCATTATCTCTAGGACGGAACACCCACAATCCCTCCCATATATGCTTCTCGCTCCTACACAATGAAATATTCCCGAAACACGAAAGATAGCGTACAATTGTAGTTTTATAAATGTTGCGAACTCTCATGTGTGCTATGTGACGTATTCTTACCAGAACGTAGTGACAACAACGTTTTCCGGAAAATTCAACGACCGATGGATTTCAATGTAAAAATACAACAGAAAGGCTAATATTATTAATATTCTACGATTCCGCCCACAGACAGATATATACACAACATTAGTAAAAGGCAAGAAAACAGAATAGTAAACATGCTAAAACAGAGTTAACGTCGATTGAAATGCAATCTATTAAATCTGTTTGACCTTTGTGCAGCCGTCAGTGATAAAAGGTTAGCCAATGATATCAATGGTCAGCTTTGCAGGACCACATGTTCACTTTTACGATTTCTCATATCGACTACGACAGAGATTGTTCTTTAATTAGTCAAAATGCTAAATTTCATTGGAATCGGTCAAGTCGTTGAGATTTTTATACAGTGGAGAATATATATATATGGACACTAAGTAAAGAACAAGAGAGAAATTTCACTATGTGTGAAAAAGATGTACATCGAAAAGGAACAAGGATAATCAGAAGAGATCATGAGAGAAATGAACAATTTATAAGAACTGCTGGAACAACGTCTGTGGTCACATATATTGAAAAACAGCGACTAAGGGTTCGGTCACAATGAGAATGAACAACCTTCTATTTGTCTTTCTACACAATGAGAAAATAATGTTAACACAAATAAACACAAATAATGTTAGACATCATAATGCAAAGAATCAAACAGAAATTAGAGATGGAGATAAACGAAACACAGGCTGGTTTCAGATCGGGCAGAGGAACAAGAGATCACATTCTTAACATGAGATTGATCATAGAAAAGTGTAGGGAATTTTCAACTGACCTGCACATGTGTTTCATAGATTACTCAAAAGCGTTCGACTGCGTCCAACACCAGCAACTATGGGAGATAATGAACAGCATGGTTTCCCAAGACATCTGATTCATCTAATAGAGGAACTTTACCAAGATCAAAAGGCTGCAGTGAAGTTAGAGGACAATCTCTCAGAGTGGTTTGAGGTACAGAGTGGAGTAAGGCAAGGGTGCACACTCTCCCCATACCTGTTCAACATCTACGCTGAAAGTATAATGAGGAACGTGAGAGAAGACATACACAACACTGACTACCACGCTTTAAACATAGGTGGATTCCTAATCCCGGAACTACGCTACGCAGACGACACAGTACTTCTTTCAAACGATATAAAGGGATTGGAACAACTAATCAAGAACACAAAGAAATATAGCGAAGCACAAAATTTGTATTTAAACACGCAGAAAACAAAAATCATGTCACCAGATATAACAACACAACAACCAAAAATCAGAATAGACAATACCGAGATAGAATGTGTGGATAAATTTGAATACTTAGGAACAAACATCAACGGTGCAGGAGACTGCATGGCAGAAATAAGGAAGAGATTGGCAATGGCATATTGCAAAATAACACGGCTGAAAAACAACAAAATAGAAACGAAAGTGCTAATGTTACGAACTTTTATTTTTCCGGTTGCAACATACGGCTGTGAAACATGGACTCTAAGTAAAACAGCGACAAAGAAGATCAACGCCTTCGAGCTGAAATGCTACAGAAAGATACTTAGAATATCATGGAAGGATAAAATCAGAAACTCAGATATTATAAACACACTGAATATTCCAGAGTGTTGGTTACTAAACACAATAACAAAAAGAAAACTACGCCTGTTTGGTCATATAAAGAGACATAACTGTTTAGAAAGACAAATAATGGAGGGAAGAGTACCTGGGAAGAGGAGAAGGGGCAGACCAAGAAGACGATGGACTGACGACATTAAAGATAATATGAATACATCGCTAGAAAATGCAAGCCACATCGCCCAAGACAGAGAGAGGTTCAGAGAGTTCATTGGGAAGACAACGTTCTGGAAGGAATACGTCACATGACACACAATGAGAATGTGTCAGCAGTAAGAACAATGTCTATTGTCTTTTCCAGGGTGAAAGCTGCCGTTAAGTGTATGGGTGGGAACTTTAGTTTCGGTTCAGGGACAGATGTGACGCCTGAGTCGTGCTGAGTACATGTTTGTGGAGGGTTGTCGTGATGTTATCTATCCATATCTTTCTTGGTCTACCCTTGGCTCTGTATCCAGATGTTCATTTGTTATAAGCTCTAAATGGTAGTTCACATGCGTCCATCCTCACTAGGTGACCAATCGCTTCATCTGCTGACGTTCTATATATTCGATACAAAGTATTATTCCTACTCTTCTTCTGATATCCTCATTTCTTATTCTGTCTAGTTTGGTAATAATAACAGCTTCGTTACATAAATCATGTGATGATATTTCTCTGTTACGAGGTTGTTAAAGACCATGATTGACACTGGTAATAAAGTGTAACAAGAGCCTGCAACGTGAACAAGGAAACAGAAAGAGCAATGACGTTATTGCAATGACGTTAACCAAGACGTTATTGAAGGAGTTACGTTGTGATTACTCACAATATTACTTCATACACAGCAACCAGGTGTGATACAATTGGAAAACTGATCTCCATTCAATCCCGCGACGCCTTACAGCAGAAGTAGAAAAAAATAGATATATTTACTATTTTCGCGCTGCCGTCCACGTCCGTAGAAAAGGGGGGAGGTATGTGATGTTCAAAACCTCTCCTGTAGCGATTTTTCATATAAAAGGGTCTTCAAATTTCCCTTCACACAGGGTTTATTTCAAACAAGGAACTATATAACGAAAATGAACGAATAGCTATTTAAAAAAAAATTAAGTATAACCTCATCCTTAAGGTAATTATATCTACGGCCCTGCTTCCGTGCCATCATAGTTATTTAATTTAGCAAACAAATAATTTGTTTTCTAATTTTGTTTCCAGCTCTTCAGTGGATCACCATTGCACTTGCTTTGGCTGGCAAATGTGGAGCCTCCGCACTATTTGATATTGTTTTTATTTACTCAGCGGAACTATTTCCAACTGTTTATCGTAACTCTCTCATGGGAGTCACCTCAATTTTTGCCAGGATAGGAGGCATGATCTGTCCCTATATCGTTGATCTGGTGAGAACAATTAATTAATTTTTTAATTCACGGCTTTATCATTTTCTGACATTTGTTCATTACATTAGATTCACACCTGTTTGTTGTCTGGGTCCACAGGGGAGCAAATAATAGCAACACTGTTTACCCTCCATGTATGTCGTACAGGGCGACTAAGGAGGTTATGGGATGGAGTTGGCTGTTCCATCCCATATAGGGTCAGTGACCCAAAGCCATGCTGAAGTCGGATGTGTCAGGCCGAAAGGTGCAGATATCGTAGCAATGCTGTAAACTATGATACAACGCATTCCGTTCTCCGGACTACATCCTGCTGATCTATAGGAGTTTGAGAACGAACGCAGAAGAAGAAGAAGAGTACATTATATCCAAAATGATTAATAGCTTTTGCAAACGATCATCGTCATCACATGCCGTCTCCGCAACGAAAGTTGGCTGCAACAGACCTCCAACATCCCATGTCTCTTGTTTTGGTGGTGCACTCTTCAAAACTATAACCTGTCCATCTATTAATGTTGCTCTCCCACTTGTATCTCTGCCTATCTCTTGCTTGCTTCCCCTTGACTTTACCCTCATGTAAAGTCTTCAATAAGGTGTCATGTCTTTTAATGTGTCCATAATTTGCATTCGCCTGATCTTTATTTCTCTTAGTAATTATTTCTTTATATTAAGTGTTTTTAGAACCTCTTTGTTTGTTTTCTTCTCTGTCCATGATGTTCTCCCTGTTCTTCTATATCAATTAATCAATCAATCAATAAACTCGTAACCCGTTAGGGTCGTAGGGGTACTACACTGGATACCTCAGCACACAGAGTCCTCCAGCGAATTCTATCCTCAGCGATGCGGATGAATTTGGAAATATCTTGCCCTGTCCATTCCTTGATATTGTCTGTCCATGCCTTTATTTTACCTCCTCTTCTTCTTCCACCCTCGACAACTCAATATCTTCCATATACCCACAACTCAAAGACATCAATTAATCTGGTACGGTCACATACTTCTAAGAAACTTAAGTTTTTTAGTTTTCATGAGATACAGATACTAAATACGATAACAGAGTATAACAAAATAATATCTTCATAACAATTTAATACTTTCATTTATTATTTTGAGTTGTATTTTTTACTATGTGGCTCGTCAAATTTGTTCTGTATTGTGTTCAGTTCACACTAGAAGTGGCCAACAACTAATTAGAACAAAGTGAGGAAACTACTAACATTCAAACCAATTACAAACAAACTAAAAATGGGAATTGTAAAATTCTACATATATTCTACACTAATGTATTACCTAGAAACGTGGATAATCAACAAACAGATAGAAGACAAGGTTGATACTTTTGAGTTGTATGGTGTATTGAAAAATAAAGAGAACTTCATGGAAAGATATGAACACGAACAGAGAAGTTATGGCAACACTGTAAATAAAAAAATAAAGAACCATTCAATGAACGAAATTAAACCAAAAAAATATTTTGGACATATTAAAAGAGTTAAACTTGTTGAAGACCTTATTTGAAGGTAAATTTGATATTGACCTTATTTGAAGGTAAATGTGATAAAAGGCGAGCAAAACGTCGGCAGAGATACAAATGGAAGAGAAACATTATAACATGAACATGATATAGTTTGTCAAAGTGCACCAAGAGCCGACAGTGGATATAGAAGGTCAGTTGCAACCAGTCTTTGATGCTGAACTTGATAATGATGATTGTTCATGAACATTTAAAAACATTTCATAAATATTATAAATAAACACAAATAACATAAATAAACGAATTTCGCATTATCAAAACAAATAAATAAGCACGCGATCAAAATAAACATATTTCTCATGAAAATTAGTATTTTTATTAAACCACGAATACTTTCATATTTTGCACCAGAGACAAATTTTCAAAGAAATTCCTCGTTAATTTTGTCAGAGTACAGAGTAGGAAGTGTATTTTATTCACTTGCAGGATCCTTGCGTCTATATCCCAGACAACAACATTCTATTGTGAAATGACAAATCTACGTTAACTTTTACAGTGTAACACTGACCTTTAGATAGATTGAACTTCCTCCCACTTTTATCTGATGGCCAGCATTGCTAAGCGTGTTGATTCAAAAATGGAATGCGATAATTTAAAAAAAAAGTAAAATGTTGATAAAAACCTGGAAAATAAAAATAATAACAATTAAAAAGTATTATTGTCACTCATTAGTAATATAGCCAATACATTTCTTTGGTAGCATATCCTATTCAGGACGTGGCTATCAACCCAGCACAACTCATACACAGATGAATGTCCATGTGGATCCGGAACCCAGACCCCGGAACACATACTTCAGGACTGCCCAACATACAAAGAGTAGAGACAGCAGACCTGGCCAGAGGATACAGACTTGAGTCAAAAGCTACGAGGCAGCCGCGCTGACATGGAGAAGGCAGTGGACTTCGTTTTGACGAGAGGCCTGATAATATAGCATGACCTCAGATGCTGAACGCAGAAGAAAAAGAACCCTGCAAAATAATTCGATTAAAAATAAGATAAAACGAAGGTAAATAGACTTTTTCCACATTACGATCCAATTTGGTTCTTCATCAAGAAAACGACAGTGAACCAGAAATCAACACGCAAAAATGTACATCCAATGAAATCGTTTTACAACTGCGTTTGTAATTTTTGTTTTTAAAGGCGCAATCATGTTCAGTTACAAGCATTAGTGGTGCTAGTGTGAATTTTACACACCGCTGATGATAAAAATAGATCGAGTTAAGTTGAATGCTACAAGAGAATGAATCACGAGTGTCAAACCCGATGAAGTGATTGCTTCTCGTCAACGATGCTAACTGTACACAGGGATACAAACTAGTGATTGCACAAAGACATATATGGCATCCCCGTCTCCATATATGTTCAACCCCACCCGCTCCCATTTCACTACTTCTGGGAAGTCAGAACAGGACAGTTAGCATTAGGAGGCAATAAAAACAAAAGCGGGCGCACTCCCTCCTCTCCTTCCCTTAATGGTTTTATTTTTAAAAAGGTTACGAAAAACAAGAAATAATATTTTGTAGACTTATCGAAGGCGTATCTGCGGCCCTGTAATAAACATATCTAAATAGCAATAACGCACACACACACACATATTTGTTTTGACCTATTTTATATTATGACAACATGGTAACCATACAGTTAGAAATATATTGAGAAATTTAAAGCTGACAAAATAGGAAATTAAACATACAAATAAATATGCAGGTAGATTCATATACTAGCATAATATTTAATTGAAAATATTATTCTTTGATTTTTTGAAATAAATATAAAATAAATGAAATAATAGGTTGAATCAATGTTACGCATGGAAAACATATGATCAACGTTTCGATCAAATAAGTCTTTTCACGGCATGGGGACAAGTAAACACAGAATGGAACCACAAAGTAGACCGATGACTACATGGAGTTATGTAGTGGAAATTGAAAGATCTGGATATAGGCAAAAAGTAAATAATGAATATGATTAAAATATATTAAGCTATATGCAACGTATTAAAATATATTATATGATTAAAATATATTAAGCTATATGTAATGTTGATGCAACATTTTTCCCAATCTGTGTTTGTCTTTATTTTGATAAATAAAGACATGGACAGACAACATCAAGGAATGGACAGGGCTAGATATTTCCACACTCATCCGTATCGCTGAGGATAGAATTCGCTGGAGGACTCTGTGTGCTGAAGCATCCAATGTGGTACCCCTACGACCCTGAAGGGTTATGGGTTTATTGATTGATTGATTGATTATTTTGATAGAGTACTATTTGGTGGCAATGTTGATTCCGATGAAATATTTGTTTCATATAAAACTGCCGTTTAAGCCATTTTATTTATTATTATTATTATTATTATTATTATTATTATTATTATTATCATCATAGACAAATGTTGAACGTTATTTTTTCCTGCATTTTCTTTTCATTTAATTATTTATCTGTGATATTTTTGATACTGGTTTTTCTATAATTTAGACCTATATTATAAATTAAATTGATAAAAAAAATGAATCAATGTTACACTAAACTGTGATTTCAGAGTGCAGTTGTGGAAGGTGATTTTGGTCAAGTCCTTCCTTTGGTTATTTTTGGATCAACTACAGTATTTGGAGGTTTCTTGTGTTTACTACTGCCTGAAACACTTAACAAAAACCTGCCAGAAACTCTTGAAGATGCAATCAATTTTGGAAGGTATTGAAAGTCTAATTTATATAAGCATTTTCCTATATTTGTTACTTTACATACTAATGTTCATCAATATATATATATATATTTGTTATGATATTTGTTACGATATTTGGCAGAGTTGATAATCTCATCTTTATATACGCTTTTTGAAAAAGAAAACGTAGTCAAATTCCATGGGATTCTTTCTGCATCTCAACATCAAAATATCCCCATCGATAAAAGGTAATACTGCTGTAAAATTGTATAACAATAGTGCTTACGTAGAACACAGATTTTGTTGGAGTTTTACTTGGCGACTAAGAATCTATTACTAACGGACTTTGGGTCTTAACACGAAAACATACAAATAACAGCATACAAGATAGCTGTTTCAACCGCAAGGGCTTTTCCACGGATATAGAAAACAATAAAAACAGTAAAAACAATGGTACTATTACCAAGGCAAAAGTCTTTAATTTTTTGTTTTAATCAGTCCTCACCCATACACCACTCTCACAAATTAGTCTTTAACACAAATATATATCTCTATGTCCAACCGCTGATGAATAATTTATATCCAAGGGAAATAATCAATGCAAAAGGAAAAAACACACGTTACCCGCCCTTGTAATTTTTTCTCTCAATTTCTGCAAAATAGTGTAAGGACTCCCACCCCCGCCCCCACCCTACCTACACATTTCAAGCATTAACCCGCCCGTGTGTTCCCGGTGTCTGTAAGAGGAGCAAAGAATAGCAACACTGTTTACCTTCCACGCATGTCGTAAAAGGCGACTAAGAATGTTATGGTGTGGAGTTGGCTGTCCCATCCCATATAGGGTCAGTGACCCAAAGTCATGCTGAAGTTGGATGTGTCAGGCCGAAAGGCGCAGATATCGTAGAAATGCTGTAAACCATGGCACAACGCATTCCGTTCTCCTGACTACATCCTGCTAATCTGCAGGAGTTTGAGAACGAACGCAGAAGAAGAAGAAGAAGTATTGACCACATGCATATGTCCTTTTAGTGACATGATTACTGGAATTCGAAAAACATGTAGACTCAATTTGCAATGTGCCAGCTGTACTGACCTGGAATATCACTAAGAGACAGAGTGAGGAATAAGGACATTAGACAAAAACCGACACCACCGAAATCCTGAAATATATTACGAGACAACAAATCAAATGGTTTCAAAATCAAAAACATATCAGCAGGCTACTATCAGACATAATACAGAAGCAAGATATGCTGCACGGATACAGTGAAGGCAGACCTAGAGGCCGACCACGAAAATGATTGACCACCGAAATAAAAGAGACGAGAAATTCCACATTATACTCAGCACACAAGAGGACCATCTCCAGAAAACTCTTCTACCTCTGAGGCTGAAAAGCAACAAAGGATTTAGCGAATACGTAGATAGATAGAAATCAGCATATTTCTGAAATGTAGAAAAGTTCATGACGTTAATTCAGAATATTGCTGAAATGTAGAAAAGTCACAAAACACATATAATTTATCCTCTATAAGTACGAGGCTTCTACTCAAATAATTGCACAACTCTGAGAGTTGGAATCTAGGGTATGAAAACAGCTCTGTATTAAAGGGTTTCCATACTTGTCATTAATAATATCTGTTGGGTTGTAATTCTCATCTCCTGTTCGTATAGTTCTAACCATCTTGAAGAATGTTCTGGTAGATGTTCTATGATTTTTTTCTAAAACTTTCAAATAAATCATAATTAAGCAGGGGGTGGTCAGGGGGACGAGAGCACCAACAATTGTTGACGTAATTTATGTACAGCACCCCCCTCCCCTGATAACATGAATCATCAATAGTTAGTTAGTCGTTAGATCATCGTTACTGCACTCCGGACAAGTCCATAGGTGCTCAGATCTCTCTTTGAGTGTAGCCGACATTACACGTTGACTGACGGTCCCAGTACGCAGTTGAATCATTCTTTCTTGCCCACGAAACCGCTCCTTTCTAGCGACACCACATTAAAAAACCAAATTTCTTTATTCTAGTCACGGAACAAGAGTCATCGTCACTAATACAGTCACTTGTTCGTGGGTTTTCCTGTAGGGTGTTCAAAATGTCTGCTCGATCCATCGCTCCACCAACAGCCGTAGTAGCAGCGTGTGCTGCCAACCTATCTGCTCTCTCATTACCCCGGACTCCCGCATGTCCCAGCACAAAAATGAAAGTTACTTTACGCATGCAGGAATTGTTCACTGCATCCAGCCACTGTTCCCGAATGTATCCCGCTTGGACCTTCACAATCATGCTCATCGAGTCACTGTGTATACTAGCATGCTCGCAGATAGTCTGCGAGCAGACCCATTGTAAAGCTTTGGTTATTGCCAAAATCTCAATTGTCATGCTGTTTGTCGTCTGTGCATCTTATCATCAATGCAGTTTAGGCAAATTTGTAAGCGTCAAAGAAGGTAAGTACACGTATAAAATATGCATTGACAAAAACTAATCTGTTGGATTGAAAGTTAAAGGTATTTTACTTGCAATGTCACAAAAATTACCTGTTCAGAGTTACAAAAGAATAAGTAGTTGCTCTTTTGGATATTTGACACATTTATATAGATATTTATGAATTGCTTCGTTTATTTGTGTTGTTATATGTCTGCCATTGTCCAGAAATCTCGTTCTTTATTTCAGCACAAAATAACCTATAGGCTTTGTTTTAATCATTTTATTTCATTACCAAACAATCCATAGATTATGTTTAATCAGTTATTTCAGCCCAACATAATCCCTAGATTATGATTTAATTCCGTTATTTTAGCCTAAAATAATCCCTAGATTATGATTTAATTCCGTTATTTTAGCCCAAAACATCCCATAGATTGTTTTCATCCTTTTATGTAGGCCCAAAAGAACCGTTAGGTTCTGTATTTAATCCTAAATTATTTCCATACTATGCATAAATGATCTTCAGGTTATTTTCGGATGTCTAACTCAAGTAGATGGATACACTAATAATCCATCTCGCTGTTAATCGTAAAGGTGCTAGCTTTTAGTTTTCGTTTCAACATCAGATATTTCGAATCCGTAGTAATATATCGATGTTTATTCAATATTTCTTCGATGTTATCTATTCATTTCTTTCTTGGTCTTCCTCTGGCTTTGTAACCTGATCGTGTATGCACTTGTAGGAGGTTGGGGGTAAGTCCATTCTCATACGATGTCCAACAACAGTAATTGGTGCCTTTTGATGTATTCACTGCATGATATAATGATTATTATATAATGGATTAATCTGGGAATTAAAGACTGCAAGGGAGAGGAGATGGCTACCGCCCTCAATTGCAGAGCCTCTGAAATGTGAGATCACTAACATCTCACACCCCTACGGCATTAATAAATGCTATGGGTTACTTTACTTTACTTATAATGATTATTCTATTTCTGATGTCATTAATAAATGTTATGGGTTACTTTACTTTACTTATAATGATTATTCTATTTCTGATGTCATTTCGTCACCCGTCTAATCTGGATAACTCCGAAAGTCTTTTTTCTTCAAGCATATCATTTCACATATCAACTTTTTCATCAGTGAAGATGTCAGCTTACGGATACAAACCACATACAAAAAGGAATCCTAGTAAGGTATGTACAAAATGCTGAATACTTCTGTATATAGCCTCCGCAAATGACGGATGTGTCGAGCCATTTGCGCACAAAAAACGGGACAAAACGATTTCATTTCTCTAGACTAAATGTTCTGGAAATCTAGTAGGACCATTGTCCCGCTACGAGAGAGATCAAGCGGGAGTTTGAGAATTAACAGTGAAGAATAAGACGTATATAACCAATAATATATTGACAGTTTTGTTATCACAAATTTCATGTTTTCATTGTGACTTTCTCTCTCTCTCTATCAGAACGGATAAAAAACTCTACTGCAATGAGACTCAACAAGATACAGAATTGAGCCAAAGAAATGATGACAAAGAACGGCGGCCTTTTACGAGGGAGAAAATATCTAGCTAACCTTGTTGAAAATTAACCAGTATACAGAGAAGGGGCTGAAAGGAATTAAATATAAACCAGGGGTTTATATTTAATTTATTAAGACTTCTATGTCTGACCTTGTGAAGATATGTACGTATATCAACATAAACATTCGCCCGCATAAACATATAGGCCCTATACGTGTATTATACATACATACATATACAGTCGTCATAATGAAGACATACAAGTAATAAATAAACATTCGGTGACATAAAGATATGTATATATATATATAGGAATTCACAAAAATATTTAATAATGTATATATATGTATCAGGCTCTGTGGCAGCATGGTCCAGATCCCGTCTGTGACAGTCAAGGTACCGGGTTCGAATCCCGCCGCAGCTAAATGTGCATCTGAACGTTCAGAAAGCAATGTCAAAAGTATTTATATTAGATTTATATTGTTATATCACTACAGCGGAAAAACAATGGGTTTATTCTAAATGTGATATGATACCAATTTTTTATATATATATGTACATGTAACCTCATAAAGTAAGCAATCTTAGTATAAGTAGAGATAATCTTAGTATTAGTAGAGATAATCTTAGTATTAGTAGAGATAATCTTAGTATTAGTAGAGATAATCTTAGTATTAGTAGAGATAATCTTAGTATTAGTAGAGATAATCTTAGTATTAGTAGAGATAATCTTAGTATTAGTAGAGATAATCTTAGTATTAGTAGAGATAATCTTAGTATTAGTAGAGATAATCTTAGTATTAGTAGAGATAATCTTAGTGTTAGTAGAGATAATCTTAGTATTAGTAGAGATAATCTTAGTATTAGTAGAGATAATCTTAGTGTTAGTAGAGATAATCTTAGTATTAGTAGAGATAATCTTAGTATTAGTAGAGATAATCTTAGTATTAGTAGAGATAATCTTAGTATTAGTAGAGATAATCTTAGTATTAGTAGAGATAATCTTAGTATTAGTAGAGATAATCTTAGTATTAGTAGAGATAATCTTAGTATTAGTAGAGATAATCTTAGTATTAGTAGAGATAATCTTAGTATTAGTAGAGATAATCTTAGTATTAGTAGAGATAATCTTAGTATTAGTAGAGATAATCTTAGTATTAGTAGAGATAATCTTAGTATTAGTAGAGATAATCTTAGTATTAGTAGAGATAATCTTAGTGTTAGTAGAGATAATCTTAGTATTAGTAGAGATAATCTTAGTATTAGTAGAGATAATCTTAGTATTAGTAGAGATAATCTTAGTATTAGTAGAGATAATCTTAGTGTTAGTAGAGATAATCTTAGTATTAGTAGAGATAATCTTAGTATTAGTAGAGATAATCTTAGTATTAGTAGAGATAATCTTAGTATTAGTAGAGATAATCTTAGTATTAGTAGAGATAATCTTAGTATTAGTAGAGATAATCTTAGTATTAGTAGAGATAATCTTAGTATTAGTAGAGATAATCTTAGTATTAGTAGAGATAATCTTAGTATTAGTAGAGATAATCTTAGTATTAGTAGAGATAATCTTAGTATTAGTAGAGATAATCTTAGTATTAGTAGAGATAATCTTAGTGTTAGTAGAGATAATCTTAGTATTAGTAGAGATAATCTTAGTATTAGTAGAGATAATCTTAGGGTTAGTAGAGATAATCTTAGTATTAGTAGAGATAATCTTAGTATTAGTAGAGATAATCTTAGTATTAGTAGAGATAATCTTAGTATTAGTAGAGATAATCTTAGTATTAGTAGAGATAATCTTAGTATTAGTAGAGATAATCTTAGTATTAGTAGAGATAATCTTAGTATTAGTAGAGATAATCTTAGTATTAGTAGAGATAATCTTAGTATTAGTAGAGATAATCTTAGTATTAGTAGAGATAATCTTAGTATTAGTAGAGATAATCTTAGTATTAGTAGAGATAATCTTAGTATTAGTAGAGATAATCTTAGTGTTAGTAGAGATAATCTTAGTATTAGTAGAGATAATCTTAGTATTAGTAGAGATAATCTTAGTATTAGTAGAGATAATCTTAGTATTAGTAGAGATAATCTTAGTATTAGTAGAGATAATCTTAGTATTAGTAGAGATAATCTTAGTATTAGTAGAGATAATCTTAGTATTAGTAGAGATAATCTTAGTATTAGTAGAGATAATCTTAGTATTAGTAGAGATAATCTTAGTATTAGTAGAGATAATCTTAGTATTAGTAGAGATAATCTTAGTATTAGTAGTGATAGTAGCAGCAGCAGTAGTTGTAGTACTAGTTTTTTAAAAAGGGTTTAAAAGACGTAGAAGATTGACTTCACTGTACTCGGTTTCTTATATGTACTCCGTCCCTCTCAACGAAGCGGTGTGCCGAGAGTACCACTCATAGCACGTAACTCCGTAGCTTCAAGTGATAATCCACAGGGATCTCCGAAAAAATCCCGGAAAAAAATCTCCGAAAAAATCCAGAAAAAAAATCTCGAAAAAATCCCGAAAAAATATCTCAGAAAAAATGACCTCTAGAACACAAGGCGAACAGCTTAACCACTACGCCAGATCCCCAAATTATGTAGTACTAGTATTTATTAGTAGTAGTATTTCAGTACCTGGACATTGTAAATTCAAGTAGGAAGCATGAGGATAAATGAAAATGATTCTTAATGCTGATGGGAATTAAACCATGTCTGTTCTATCGGTATCGAATTGCATTGCAGCTCAAGTAAACAGGTTTTTCGTACTTGACCAAAATCAACCCCCCCTTCCCCCCTCCCCAATGTGATCTCGTCAAGACATTCAGCCTGTGTTCTTCAATACTTGTACTTGACTTGGTTCGCTGTTGTTGGAAAAGTCCTTGTCTCGATTGGTCCGTTCTCTGTGACTTGAGTACACAGGTTGAATGTCTTGATGAGATCACATCTTTTTTCGGGGATGTGGTTGGTCAAGTACGAACCTGGTTCAATTCCTGTCAGCCTAAGAAGTATTGGACATTGTAAATAGCAGTTGTAAATAACAATGTCACTAAGCTTGTGCGATCCAGTTTTTGTATTGGCCAGCAGAAAGTATATGAAGAGTGACCAATGGAAAACACGAAGCAATTGAATCAGTTAAGATGACCGGCGATGTGTGTGATCAACGCGTAGGATTTTTTTGAACAACTGTTTTAATAAGGCTGTGACCCAATACTGGGTCCGGCGATTTCTACTGATAATTACAGAAGTAGAAGACCTGAATCAAGTTCTTCTCCATCTGAGCTTAAACAGCGTCAATTGTCTTAACTGATGCCACTGGGCATTGATCACTGTGGATCTATATATTCTTATTTCCACTTGTACAGTTAAGCGCCGTGGGGGAAATTTGGATTTATCTTTCTTTGGTCATTTGGCTCCCATTGACCACGGTCAGCCGTGATTGTCTCTACTGCAAATATTTTGTGTTGTTAGCCAATGAAAAGCACCGAAAAAGTTCACTGAACCAAAATAAGAGACTCCACTTGGGAACTACAGGCAGGACTCTTCTGAACAATGACTTAACGTGACTGTAACTGCGACTCTTCTGAACAATGACTTAACGTGACTGTAACTGCTATTTACAAAGTAGTAAAACTCGCTAATATTCGTTGTAGTAATTCGGTGGAATACCTCAATAGTGCATTCTTTTATAACAAATTTCCCTCTATAACAACACACTTTTAAATACCGAAATATATTTACTCTATAATGTTTCTACTGTATATAGCAAATTTCTGTTATTACAAACATATTTTGTCAGTTTCGGACCAAGTTATTATAATACGATTCCACTATAGTAGTAATCGTATATTTCATATATGCAGGTTTTGGGGCGATTACAGTCACACTTTAGCCTACAGCATCGATTTCAATATAAAATATTAAGATGGCACAGTTACTTTAGCTTATAAAGCCTATATCATTATTACACATGAATACGTAACCGTTAGTATATAGTCTATACAGTGTATCAGTATATATATATATATATGTATATATAAATATATATACATAGACTAAATTCAAGCTGGCGAAGAGAACGTATGTGTTCTCATATAGTCCAATATAATCGGATGTTTCTCCTGAAAACAACGGCAAACTACTGGAGTATTGTACTAAAAAATTTCCTTATATATGTGTTGACATTTTCGTTTGGAATCTGTGTGTGTTGCATTCAACTTGCTTGTGAAAGCTGGGATTTCATGATATTCATAAGGAAGACTACGTTCTGGAAAGAATATGCCACGTGACAGTGTATCACATCTGAAGTCATATTTTTAAGTTAACTTATAGACCTAGTTTGAGCTATACATCAGCTGTTCATTACACACTTATCCAGTTCTTAAGTGTACATGTTTCTTAGTGCAACTAGCACATTACATGAATGAGTCTATTCTTTATCTCTGATATGACTTCGCACTTAACCCCCTACTTAACCTCTTACCTTAGAAAATCTGCTAAAACAGCCGATTAAGTTGACCTCTCCTACACCTCAGCTGCTAATACCTCGCTCCAATTGTAGTGTTATTTCTAAATACATTACGACAGGATAGGAACAAAAAACCTTATGGAGATAACGAATTAGGGCTAGGGTCATTTTAAATAATTTTTTTCCTAAAATGTCTTGCTGATAAATCAGCTCATGCTTTTCAGGACGAAAGGTCAATGTCCAACTTCAGCGTGAATCCCAATCAAAGCACTTGGTTTGCAAACCAATAGAACTTCCATTTCCGTGTTGTTCATGTATATATACAATGCTTTTTCCGTGTTATTCATATATAAATATAGTGATTTATTTTACCTTTTCATATATACATATAGTGATTTATTTTACCTTTTCATATATACATATAGTGATTTATTTTACCTTTTCATATATACATATAGTGATTTATTTTACCTTTTCATATATACATATAGTGATTTATTTTACCTTTTCATATATACATACATTGCTCTTTTCCGTGTTATTCATATATACATATAGTGATTTATTTTACCTTTTCATATATACATACATTGCTCTTTTCCGTGTTGTTCATATATGCATACACGCCTTATTTTCTGTGTTGTTCATATATACAAACAGTTTTTTTTCATATATATATATATATATATATACAGTGTTACTTTTCTAAAGAAAAAGGTGAGTGTACTGTCTTTGATAAAAATTTAGCCTGGGTAGTTAATGAGTTTGCCTCTCTTTTGGAGAGGCGTGCCCCTTTCAACCAGCGGACAAAGTCCAATTAAGTTATATCAGGACACACTACCATAAAATATTAGAGGTAACAAAGACCCCCATGTAAGTAAATATTATTTTTTTTTAAATTTAGTCTATAATTTTTTTAGCTTTATATAAATTATAACCCCCACCCACTCCCTACTTCCTATAATCCAACTCACACATACACCACACATAGGGCATAGACACAATTTCAATTCAATACGTTGAAAACAGTTGTTTTTTTAAACAAGATTCATATTTGAGTCGTACCTTTTCAAAATGTTCAATGTTCCCATAGATATCATTTTTTTCTCGAGTTCAACTATGTTACAAAATAGGAATATGAATACAAAATTCAGAATTATCGTGAAATCTAGCTTGTATTCCAATTATGGGATTGCTGCACCATTGTGATAAATTTATGTGGTCAACCATGTTTTGTTATATTTTTTATTAATGCATAGAAAAACTATATACTCTTATCAGCCTGCATGTAAAATGTTATAATATATAGGAGTGTGGCAAGGTTGCATACTTTCTCCAGTACATTTTATCATTTATCCTGAATATATTATCCAGGAGGCATAACAAGATCTTTATACATCAATAACTATTGATGGGAGACCACTTTTCAACATTCGTTATATCGATGATATTGATCTCTTTCCTGGTTCCGAAAATGAATTCCAGGAACTGTCCTCAGAGTTGGAAGAAGTTAGCCGGAAATATGGCATGGGAATTAGCATTGATAGAAGTAAAATATCGATGATTAGATCGATGCCGATCAGGACCCTACGAATATAAACGGTAATAAACTTGAAGAAGTTGCCATCATCAAATATCTCGGTTTCCAAATATGTGACGATGACCGCCGAAGACAGATATATCGGGCCATTGGCGCAAATAAAATGGCGACAGAACGCACTTCCATTCTCTGGAATACATCTTGCTGGAAATCTAGTAGGACCGTGAACCTGCTGTAAGGGAGATGCCGCGGGAGTTTGAGAATGAACGCTGAAGAAGAAGAAGAAGAATGTGATGGTGATAATTGAGGAAATAAGATTACGTTAAGACTCTAGATGATAATGACTGCTATGGCAAGGTTAAATATGATTTAGAAAAGCAAAATAAGTATTAAGGTAAAGATAAATTTACTCAGATCGCTAGTGCTAAGTATAATTTTATACGGATGTGACTGCTAGACACTCAATGCGGACACAGAAAGAAGAATTCAGACTTTAGAAAACAAGAGTTACAGACGTTTGTTAAGAGTAGTTAAATAGAAAACAAGACAAATATACTCGTCCAACAGAAAATAAAGAAACGTGCAGGTTATCAAGAACAACTTCTTATGACAGTGGTGAAACAGCGTAAACCTGTTTGGATACGACTCACTTTCTAAAATTATTTTTGCAAGGAATAGTCGGGGGTTGAAGGAGAAGATACGGGAAAAGAAAATCATGGATTGAAAGCATCACGGAATGATTGAATGGTCTGTATATAATTTTTCTACATTCCTCCAAATGGCTGAGTATACACATATTTGAAGGGGTTTTTTTAATTGATGTCTCCAGTATGGGCCCCCCCCCCTCACTACCTCAACGGATTACGGGTCCGCTCTATTATTACTAGTAGTAATAAAATTAGAACTGTAGATATGATTACATTAAGGATGGCGTTTTATATTTAAAAAGATGTCGTTCTTCAGTTTTCGTGTGTAATTTCACTATTTGAAGGAAATTGAAGACCTATTTGTGAAAAATAGCTACGGGTGGGGTTTTTTTCCAACATGTTGGTTAAGTTCCTAGTACTAAAAGTCATGTTCAGAATTGCTAATGGGAGGGTTTGAACACCCCTAACCCTGATCTATGGTCCTGAATAAAATATTTAATTATATATACAGTTTAAGCCATTTCTATTTTATGAGCTATTAGTAACACACCCCAGTGCTTTATCTGGACTAATGCCAAAATCATCGTTACATCTGAACTACATGTTCATTACTAGATGCTCATATTAATTCTGCTTATTTCAATATGTCGTCTAGTCTACATATTTGGTACAGCTCATTTCTTATAATTGTTGGTATATGATGGAATGTGTGGTTTTTCTTTCTTATGTTGATGTTTCTTCTTATATGGACCATGAAAAACAAAGAATATTATAGTGCATTTTAAAACTTGTGTTATACGTTTTAAAACTTGTTATACGTTTTAAAACTGGTGTTATGCGATTGAAATAAAGTTAATCTGTAATCTACGTACGAAATATATCCAAATTTTCACAATAAGCCTACTGTTGTCATGATGTCGTGTTGTTATGATGTCATGTTCTCATGATTTCATGCTGTCATGTTGTCATGATGTCATGTTGTTATGATGTCATGTTGCCAGCTGTTCACAAAAATTTCAAAACAAGCCTGCTTTTGTCATGCTGTCATGTTGTAATCTTGTCATGTTTTCTTTATGTCATGTTGTCATGCTGTTATATTGTCAACTTGTCATGTTTTCATTATGTCATGTTGTTATGTTGTCATGGTGTCATGTTGCCAGCTGTTCACCAAAATGTCAAAATAAGCCTGCTTTTGTCATGGTGTTATGTTGTCATGTTGTCATATTTTCTTTATATAATGTTGTCATGCTGTTATGTGTTCATGCTGTTATGTTACCATTTGTTCAGCAAAATTTCAAAATACGCCTTTTGCTGTCATGGTATCATGTTGTCAGCTGTTCACCAAAATGTATACATTTATGAATGTTTCCTGTTCTTAATTTATTAAATAAATTTCATTGCAGACATTCTGTCTTTGCTGCTATAAAGCAACCGAATCCTGGACTGCCTATGCTAGTCGTGCATGACGGCTAATTACTTTTTATTTACTGTGTATGAGGTAGTTTCTTCGTGTGTCCTGGCACGATCATATCTTTAAAACTGAGATTCTAACCTTAATTCTAATCCTAACCCTATGATCACATCTCTAAAACGGAGATCATAACCTTAATCATAATCCTAGGATCACATCCCTGAAACGGATATCTTGGATTAGATTTAGATGGAAAACATTTACGCCTTGTTGATTAGGTCTCAAATTCCTTTGTCACGTCGTCCGAACAAAATCATTGACCACATCAAAATGGTTTGCACACATCTGTAGAGTACCATCAGACAGCATACCACAGCAAGCTATGCTACACAGATACAGTGAGGGCAGACCTAGAGGCCGACCACGAAAACGATGGACCACCAAAATAAAAGAGGCGACAAACTCCACAATGTACTCAGCACACACGAGGGCCATCTCCAGAAAACACTTCTACCACTGACGCTGAAAGGCAACAAAGGGTTTAGCGAATAGATTGATAGATAGACAACATAGGCAAAGGAATAGAAAGAGCAATGCTGAAAAGTCTTCAATAGTCTTCGCGCTCTCAAATAAAGACAAAGCAGGAGAAATAAAGCTTGGAAACTGACATGGAGGCATCACAGTGAGAAAATAAAGGCAAGAAAGAAACTAGATCCTGAGGAAATTAGCGAAACAAGCGGCGGAGGGGGGCAATGATAGAACCTTTTTAAAAAAAGATATATACAGGTGCAATTAGACCAGTCAATCATCAATAAGCCCGCAACCCTTCAGGGTCGTAGGAATACCACATTTGATTCTTCAGCCCACAGAGCCCTCCAGCGAACCCAAATCATGCTAGTTTTCGTCGTTTTACTATTGAAGGCAGTGGTTCTTGCACACCTGCATACATCTCTACTTTATCTAGAACTAGATAAATTCTTTAACTAGAATGCCGATCAACAGCATGTACTTCAGCAGCCAATTCCCATCTACAAGCTCTGAACAAGGTACAAAATCAAGCACTTCGCCTTAACACAGGTGCTATGAAGACCTCTCCTATAAATGAAATGGGGAAAATTTCAGACACTACCCCCTTACCAAATAGGCGAGACACTAAGACCATGATACATGCAGAAAGGTACAAGAGCATGCCAGCACATATAATTAAGGCCAGATTAAGTGACCTAGCCAGTGGAAGGCTGGGGTTCAGCAGTTTTATTCACCGATCCTCCACTAAAGACGGATGTTATCCATTTGTTTGGAGCGTTTTCTAGTGCTCTTTGTGCACTCTTCTTCTGTGTTTGTTCTTAAACTACTGCAGATTATCCTGCAGATTAGCAGAATATAATCCGGAGACTGCAGGATCATCCTGTCATGTTCGTCTGTCATAGTCGATAATGACGATTTGGGACCAACTGTAAAAGGTAAAGGTAATATGAGTTATGAACCAGTGTCATAACACACGGTTTCCCATAAGTGCTCAGCTGTCTAGTCAGTGGTTGATCAGAAACTCCTATCGAAAATGGATGTGTCGTATTATTGGTGCAAATAAAACGGCGACACAAAGTATTTCCATTCTCTGGACTAAATTCTGCTGGAAATCTAGTAGGACCATTGTTCTGCTGCAAGAGATATCCAGCGGGAGTTTTGCAATAAATGCTGAAGAAAAAGACCAGAAACCGCCTGAATATGGTCGTTGACCACACTTGCTAAATAAATATGGCACCTTTCCTCAACCTTCCCAGAGTTTGAACCCTGGTACCCAACTTCCTGATGTCTGGTTTAACCATGGAAGTCATTTTTATTTCAAACCACGAATAATTAATGGATTCATGTGACGTTGGTGACCCACAAAGCCACACTAAATTGGATTTGTTGTGCTGACAGAAGCATATATCTCAGCCAGCTGTAAACCTTGATTTGGCAGATTCTGTTATAATACATCCTGCTAGTTTACAGGAGTTTGAGAATGAATGCAGAAGAAGAAGTAACGGTTCATGTCTGGAATGTGTGCCTACCAATGTTTACAGCGCTCATAGTTTTTAAAGAATTGTCTGATCACAATTTTGTGACATCATTGCAGAATGCAATTGTTTAGTTTTGAAGCCATGGGAAATAATCAACGAAATTAAGAACACAGTTTAACATTTATTAATTTCAATATAATTATAATTACGGTTAGGATTAGTTATATAAAACATAGCTAACCCTAACCTTAAAAATGAACATTTCAATTAATTATTGATTATTTATTGATATAATATTTAGATCAATTTACCACAAAATACGTAGGTAGGGAATAATTGGAAACAAGAACGAAAATGAGGGTTGGACTTCAATCATAGCACTGTTAAATGATAAATAAATGGTTACTGGAATGGAGAGAGGAGCATTTATTGGTTATAAAAAATCAAGAATGTTTGTAGGTAAGCGTTCAACTGAAGGTAAGTCGCTACACGTTCATGAATATCTTGAGAAGAAGAGTCGCAACACTTTGATCTGCAGTGAGGATTATCTAACAACTAACTACTAAGATGAAATTTTGATTTAATCTCCAAACATATACTTGTGTCCATCGTTTCATTTATCACTTTCACTAATATGAATTGTATCGTATCTTCAATGGTGTTCGCCCTGTGAACATAACAATAGTGGTAGATCATAGATGAAATTTATGTTACCCGTGAAATTTTCATGTCTGTGAAATTTTCATGTCTGTACAATTTTCATGTGTGTGCAATTTTCATGTCTGTGCAATTTTCATGTCTGTGCAATTTTCATGTCTGTGCAATTTTCATGTCTGTGCAATTTTCATGTCTGTGCAATTTTCATGTCTGTGCAATTTTCATGTCTGTGCAATTTTCATGTCCGTACAATTTTCATGTCCGAACAATTTTCATGTCCGTGCAATTTTCATGTCCGTGCAATTTTCATGTCCGTGCCATTTTCATGTCTGTGCAATTGTCATGTCTGTGCAATTTTCATGTCTGTACAATTTTCATGTCTGTACAATTTTCATGTCTTGTGCAATTTTCATGTCTGTGCAATTTTCATGTCTTGTGCAATTTTCATGTCTGTATAATTTTCATGTCTGTACAATTTGTATGTTATTGGGAATGTGTCTATAATTGTTCTATATTCCGTAGTTACAAAAGGCAGACTTTTAAGTAACTCATAGAAAATTTATATTTTTAAAATAATGACTGGTTGTATACGAAATGATATGCCCACATATTTCAACTTTTTAATATTTAGCTTGATTTCATACAACTTCCGCGAAACGGAGATTAAAAAAAAACACGCAATGTCTGCTAGCGATCATTCGATGTGCTCGCAACGTACTGAGATCCCCATCCCCTCTAAGGGTCCTCCTAGGAAGGGGGGCCTCTCAATTTTTTGCGCGCAGACTGAATGAATGCTGCGTAGTACGCGCCTTTAGCAAAAGTTCGTTTCGTTGGTTGGTTTCTGGGCTCATGCCCTATGACCCAATGCCATTGTGTGATATATGCATGTGTTTGTGAGCTGTTGTTTTGTTCCATATAATGTGTTCCATTTATCTGGCCCTGGAGGGAGTTCGTTTCGCTAAATAATGTATTATTTGTTTCATTAAAAACGCGGGCATACCCACATTAAAAATTATTCCGTAATGAACCGACATGATTTAATTAGTAATAGTCATATTATCAAAGTGAAGCGATCTTGCCGAATAGATGAACTAGACTCGAATAGTTTATGTCACTTTATGACTATTTCTTGCCATGATGTATGGGCATATACATCACCATCAAATGTACTTTTAGCGTCTCCTAATATGTCTTAATCCTCGTTAATCCTCGTTGTATACATGCGTGTATGCCTACGTGCGACGAGCATGTGCGAGTTCAATGTTCTCCTGCTAACATGTGACATTCACCCATATGCAGCCAGTTTCAGAAAGCGTGGACGTATTATTCCTACAATGGTCTTCCTAACATTATCTATATGTCACACTAACCAGTGGAAAACTACTAAAACATAAATAGAAAAATAAAAAGGGGTTAAATACGGGAATGCTAGTTAAAGCAAAGTTTTTAAAAATCAGCGGAAACAGCGCACGAATATTTCTCTGGCTTGTTACTGTTAAAAATTATATTATACTACATTATACTGTTAAAAAAAAGTAACGCAACTCTTTTGGAGTTACTTTTATAAAGATTTTGGCTGCTCGGACATCATTCAATCTATCGACTGTCCACCTGGTCATTAACTTCTAGTGGTTACCGAATTGTATTCACTTCATTAGTTGTGACGTCATGAAAGAGGTCTAGATGTTAAGTTAAGCAGGTTAATTTTAGGCCACCTTTTCTAGCCCCTTCCCCATGCTATGAGGGTGAGCATAGCTATTCTGAATATGGCTGCGCAGTCGATCAGAATATGGCTGCGCAGTCGATCAGAATATGGCTGCGCAGTCGATTAGAATATGGCTGCGCAGTCGATCAGAATATGGCTGCGCAGTCGATCAGAATATGGCTGCGCAGTCGATCAGAATATGGCTGCGCAGTCGATTAGAATATGGCTGCGCAGTCGATCAGAATATGGCTGCGCAGTCGATCAGAATATGGCTGCGCAGTCGATCAGAATATGGCTGCGCAGTCGATCAGAATATGGCTGCGCAGTAGATTAGAATATGGCTGCGCAGTCGATCAGAATATGGCTGCGCAGTCGATCAGAATATGGCTGCGCAGTCGATTAGAATATGGCTGCGCAGTCGATTAGAATATGGCTGCGCAGTCGATTAGAATATGGCTGCGCAGTCGATCAGGGGCTGCCGAATCCAATTTCTGCGTTGTGCTTAAACATGAATCAATCATTTGACCTGACCCGCCTGTGTGTAGGGTCGTGACTGCAGCTTCAGCACAGATTCTGATATAGAAAGGTAAGGGATGAGTGGATTAGGGAGCAAGTGAAGTTGGTGTCTGATTAAGGAGCACCAGTGTGGATGGAGAATCAAGGAACAATAAGCTAGACCATGGCGGAGGGAGGCAGACTCGGAGCTACGAATGTATGAAATGTATTTTATGGCGCAAGGATGTGTGTCGGATCGTCGTAGATAGATATTCAGTGTCATGGGACCAACATGTCGTAATCAATGAAGGTCGATGTGGCAGTAGTCCCGATGAGGTATAACGGATGATGGACAAAGGACACAACACCAAAGCAAAGTCCTGTTTAAGCCGTGTGCTGGGAAATGTGACCGGTCACATAAACCAGAGATGACATAACGTGGATGAGCCAGCCGCACTTTGTATCCTTTGTGTGGGTATTGCTCGCACTTTACAGGAATCTATAAAGAACAACGATCAACGGACAGAACCACGTACCACGAACACGCGATCCCTTAGTGTGGACAATGTAGGCCTACTGTTTGGAGGAAAATTTCAGATGAACTGAGGTTTCATGTCTATATGAGACCAACCGTACGTCGCAACCCGTTTGTAAGCATTGCTCATACTGCACGCTGGACCTGTAGAAAAACATAGTTTTGACTACTGCCTCCGAGCTATACTTTCAGCCGTGTGTAGCAATTGACATGTTATCGCTGCAGTCGTCTTCCTCCTCCCCCCTCTTTTCTATCGCCGCCATATTCTATGTTTAGCTCTATGTAAAATTTATTGGCTGTGTTCTTTTATTTGTCCTGATGAAATTTTTATATTTCTCACGGTCTTATTGCTAGGTTGTTTTATTGACTTATTTTGGTGACATGTATAACTATTTCTGTTCATTTAGATTTTTGCCCTGTGTTACCCCAGCCCCCATTTTGTTTCCGGTTGTTACTCGACTCCGGTACTCTTATCTCTACTTCGTGTAGCTGACTTTCAAGAAACAAGAGACACACTCCCTACCACTCTATCACAGCTCAGAACTACTGGTCGTAAATATAGCAAGGATTGTACGTCTGGTATAACCCACCAAATACTAATATAACAATCAATACAAGGTAACTGCGTGAAACGTAACAACAATTAGACTTACGTAAAACACAGGTTTATATATCGTTTCAATGGGACACAACAGACTATAGCTACAACTAGTAGGTAATGATGGACAATTATGAGCACACTTGACATCATACAAATTAAAATACACAAATCCTATTCAACGTTTCAACCAAAAGGTCATTATCAAGACACAAATAAAACATCAAAAGACGACGAATGTAAATATTATCACAACATCCAACGGAAATATGGAAATGAGATGCCGGAAGGTCAGACAGTACATAAAAAACGTAAATATATGTGGAAACGAAACATCTCTTTTATATCCTCTAGCGAGACAAGTTCCTCGACAGCGACATCGCTTTTTTACCAGCGATGCTGTTAAAGAGCCCACAATATCCGTACGCTCAACAATATTGCAAGGATAGTGACCTGGTTGTTGGAGGTATCTGCTGAAGAAGGCGATTCGCTTCTGCTCATCTTTAGTTAGTGTAAGCCCCGACTCGTCCTTCAGGCAGAAGTGTAATTTTGTGTCAGTTTTTCGATTCATTGCCTTGTGTAATTTACAAAATTTGTATGGGGTACTGTCGGTTGCAACATCAAGTTGTTTCTTGCCTTCCTTTACGATTTTTGTTTTCCTTGGTGACTTGTGTCTGTCGTCTCTTATGTTGCCACTCCCTAAAACTTTGCTTCTTGTTTACCCATGAAGACTATTTCTTCAGTCCACCATGGGGGCTGTCGTATGTTTGACCTCACTGTATTCCTTTGCCATGTCAGTTATCGCAACTTACTCAAGATAGCCTCCTCGTTGCGCCTATAATTAAATGCATGATGTCTCTTGTTATTTCTACTGTTCTGCCCTTTTGTGGCTTTTATCTAGTATGATAGGTGGTCACTACCATGGCAAACCAGTGCGTACCACGTTGTTTCCATTTCACCATGAAACGACACCAGTGCAAGTTCAATGTTTGAACCTTAGTTTCAGATCAAGAAATCGTTAAATAAATGAACATTTACAGTCGCATGCCATAAAGCTGATTCATAACTCAGTTTACCTGTGCCAATATTCGTGCAAAATATATTTCTACCCTTTATGATAATCAAACATCTGTTACAAATTTTTATGAGGATACGATATTCAAATAAAAAGCTTATGACCAACAAGTGTCTCCATTCATGAGAGACAGACAATGCTGCACTTGTATAATACTATGCTTATTGTTACTTTATACTAAAACGAATACTGAAGAATAAACTGTAATAATAATTCGCCAGAAATTTTCAATTTTTCAAATTATACGCCAGTGTGTAAAACTGAAACGACAGTCCCCACTCGGAGAAACCCTAAGAAGGAATACTTTCTTTTAAAAATAGGCCTGTGTGTTAAACTGGGACGAAAGTCCCCACTTGGAGAAATCCCGACGAATAACTCTCTCGAGGTTAGTACATTTACTTTAAGTATGTAATTTTAATGTATGGTTACTTTATAGATATTTTGTAACATCGAATTGCTGAATTCTCGCCATTTAACTAATCGAATCAAGTTGATATTTGACATACAAATTAGTAAAGCTTCAGGAGTAAAACGCTATCTTTTGTTTTCATCGAAATGAAGTGGGGTTTTTTAGGTGTGTCGAGATGCCTCGACTTTTATCACAAGAGCGATTGCAGGCTGTTGGTATGCTGAGAAGTGGTATGGTGAGCAGAGAGGTTACCACACATTTTTATTGTGACCATTCCACTATAGTGATGCTGAATGAAAAACTTCTGGCTACATGTACATCAAATGACCGTCCAAGGCCTGGCCACCACGTCTAACAACGGAAGCTCAAGATCGCCAAATTCAATTGTTGCATCTGTGCGACCACTTCTTAATAATAACTCAGACAGCAGTTCTTACACCTGGTACACCTTGTCAACGCAAGCACGGTGCGACGGAGACTTTACTCCGTTGACTTGCAAAACAGACGTCACAGCATTCATAGTAACATTACTAGACGTCGCCGGGTCTATAGAATTGCTTGGACCCAACATACTTTCGTCAGCGGACGCAGAATGGAGATCAACAATATTCTGTGATGAAAGCCGGTTTTACTGTGTTCTTTGCAGATCGGAGAATTCACAAGTGACGTCGTCCTGGAGAAAGATTTTCGGATGCGTGTGTAGTCCAGAATAACAGATATGGAGGAGGAAGCGTACATGTGTGAGGTGAATTCTCCTATGACCATCGTACCCCCCTCCCTCACGATTTCAGTGTTAACGTGACCGCTGACGTTTACATTAACCAAGTATTGAGGCCTATTGTAGTGTCTTTCTACTAAAATTATTCAGATCTAACAATCTTTCAGCAAGATAACGCTAGGTTTCACAAAGCAAGATAACGCTAGGCCTCACAAAGAAAGATAACGCTAGGCCTCACACAACAAGAGCACGCTACGCCTCACACAGCAAGATAACGCTAGGTCTCACACAGCAAGATAACGCTAGTTCTCACACAGCAAGATAACGCTAGGCCTCACACAGCAAGATAACGCTAAGCCTCACACAGCAAATATTATCAGGAATTTCTTAGCTCAGCAAATTTTTCGTGTACTTGACTGGTCTGCACTCTTTCCTGACATGCGTGGGATCTGAACAGAATGATCCACCGGCATGTCATCAACAATGTAAACGATCTTGAGCGAGCAATCATTGTAGAATTGGATCTCATACCCCAATAATTTTTTCAGACAATGTGCAATAACATGATACGCCGATGCCAAACTTGTATTGATGCTACAGGGGGTAATACACGGTATTAATGATGTCCCAGACTTACTGACAGTGATTGCGATTTTTTTTAAATTTTAGTCTAAACAACTGCTTAGGTGGCGGTCCTGAATTATATCGTCTGCAGTAAAACTGATAACAGCACAACGCAGGATAGGACATCTGTATCTAATTTAGGCCTACAGCAAATATTCAGGATACTCACAGCTACATAACTCTTTATCCGATATTTCCATAATTGGGAACTTTCAGACATCTACCAATAATCTGCATCTCATAACTGGGAACTTTCAGACATCTACCAATAATCTGCATCTCATAACTGGGAACTTTCAGACATCTACCAATAATCTGCATCTCATAACTGGGAACTTTCAGAAATCTACCAATAATCTGCATCTCATAACTGGGAACTTTCAGACATCTACCAATAATCTGCATCTCATAACTGGGAACTTTCACACATCTACCAATAATCTGCATCTCATAACTGGGAACTTTCAGACATCTACCAATAATCTGCATCTCATAACTGGGAACTTTCAGACATCTACCAATAATCTGCATCTCATAACTGGGAACTTTCAGACATCTACCAATAATCTGCATCTCATAACTGGGAACTTTCAGACATCTACCAATAATCTGCATCTCATAACTGGGAACTTTCAGACATCTACCAATAATCTGCATCTCATAACTGGGAACTTTCAGACATCTACCAATAATCTGCATCTCATAACTGGGAACTTTCAGACATCTACCAATAATCTGCATCTCATAACTGGGAACTTTCAGACATCTACCAATAATCTGCATCTCATAACTGGGAACTTTCAGACATCTACCAATAATCTGCATCTCATAACTGGGAACTTTCAGACATCTACCAATAATCTGCATCTCATAACTGGGAACTTTCAGACATCTACCAATAATCTGCATCTCATAACTGGGAACTTTCAGACATCTACCAATAATCTGCATCTCATAACTGGGAACTTTCACACATCTACCAATAATCTGCATCTCATAACTGGGAACTTTCAGACATCTACCAATAATCTGCATCTCATAACTGGGAACTTTCAGACATCTACCAATAATCTGCATCTCATAACTGGGAACTTTCAGACATCTACCAATAATCTGCATCTCATAACTGGGAACTTTCAGACATCTACCAATAATCTGCATCTCATAACTGGGAACTTTCAGACATCTACCAATAATCTGCATCTCATAACTGGGAACTTTCAGACATCTACCAATAATCTGCATCTCATAACTGGGAACTTTCAGACATCTACCAATAATCTGCATCTCATAACTGGGAACTTTCAGACATCTACCAATAATCTGCATCTCATAACTGGGAACTTTCAGACATCTACCAATAATCTGCATCTCATAACGGGGAACTTTCAGACATCTACCAATAATCTACATCTCACATTTAAATTCTATACAATCACTTTTTGTCCCACTGTTGGTACATGATAACCTGGTTATGTATATATAACTCTGCCTTGAAAATTCGGCGCAAAATTCGGCGCAAATTTCGGCGCAAATTTCTCCCAGTGCTATCTGCAATAGCAGATGTAAGTCACATCTCCGTCTTACTCTAAGCTCTGCTACCGAACTCTTAGCTCTGCTACCGAACTCTTAGCTATGCTACCGAACTCTTAGCTCTGCTACCGAACTCTAAGCTCTGCTACCGAACTCTTAGCTCTGCTACCGAACTCTAAGCTCTGCTACCGAACTCTTAGCTCTGCTACCGAACTCTAAGCTCTGCTACCGGACTCTTAGCTCTGCTACCGAACTCTTAGCTCTGCTACCGAACTCTTAGCTCTGCTACCGAACTCTAAGCTCTGCTACCGAACTCTAAGCTCTGCTACCGAACTCTTAGCTCTGCTACCGAACTCTTAGCTCTGCTACCGAACTCTAAGCTCTGCTACCGGACTCTAAGCTCTGCTACCGGACTCTTAGCTCTGCTACCGAACTCTTAGCTCTGCTACCGAACTCTTAGCTCTGCTACCGAACTCTAAGCTCTGCTACCGAACTCTTAGCTCTGCTACCGAACTCTTAGCTCTGCTACCGGACTCTAAGCTCTGCTACCGAACTCTAAGCTCTGCTACCGAACTCTTAGCTCTGCTACCGGACTCTAAGCTCTGCTACCGAACTCTTAGCTCTGCTACCGGACTCTAAGCTCTGCTACCGAACTCTAAGCTCTGCTACCGAACTCTAAGCTCTGCTACCGAACTCTTAGCTCTGCTACCGAACTCTTAGCTCTGCTACCGAACTCTTAGCTCTGCTACCGGACTCTTAGCTCTGCTACCGAACTCTTAGCTCTGCTACCGAACTCTTAGCTCTGCTACCGAACTCTAAGCTCTCCTACCGGACTCTTAGCTCTGCTACCGGACTCTTAGCTCTGCTACCGGACTCTTAGCTATGCTATCACTATCGTTCACTCACTAATACAGACTGACTCCCGAATTCCCCACGACAGCTCACAATAATTTACTTTTCACTTAAGTTCTTGAACATTTGCCTTCTTTAATTAACAGAAACAACGGTTCTTGTTTGGAAATCGTGCCTACTCGATTATTTTAGGGATAATTCATTTAAATATTATGTCAACTATTAATCAATAATTAATTTAAGTATTTATTTAGGGTTGGGGTTAGGAGAGTTGTGTTTACATAACTAACCTCAATAAATTTATATTTACATTTTTAAAAGTATAAACATAAATTGACAAACACTGCCAAGTAAATAATTAAATAGGTAGGCACGCATTCCAAACAAGAACTCAGGAAATAATAACCCCGGGATTTAAGCTGGTTCTTGTTTGCAACGAGTGCCTACTCGTCTATATATTTTTAATTATTATTATCATGCCTTGGCTATTTATGGCATGTGACTCCAATATATAAATAGTGACCAACCAAAATAACGACAATAATCAAAAAACGTAATGAATGAAGTCCTAATTAATTCTGTCTTCTAAGATCGGAAGTCTCGGATCAAATGTCTTTTGTTTACAAATCATCCAAAAAATGAAATAGCACTGACAGCGGGTGGGTCAGGAACTACTGGTGCTATGTCAACAGGAGGGTCATGCCTTTGTCTGTCGAATTGTTCCTGGCGACAAGTTATACAAAAATCATTATGACCAATAAAACAAGCCCCGATTTATGGGGTAAAGACATAAGAACTTACATACAATGTTTAGAAAATCACAGTTGCCACTTTGTTCAGTAAAGCAATGATGACTATATTCTGGGACTACGAGAATGTAGTACACACATACTTTATAAAGAATGGTAATATTGTCAACTACGATCGCATTGTGAGATTTTTATAGAAAACATTATTGTTGCGTGTTCGTCGAAGTCAGTGATTTTCAATGTATGCCATATGGCCCTCATGGGAGCTAAGAGACTTGTAAGGAAGTAGAAAAAGAAAAAAAAATTGAAATTGGAGGGTCATAGCATGACCGGGCAATGTATAGATCTGTCAGCATAAGGTAAATAGGACTTCATTTGTGACGTTTTGACTATTGTTGTGCTTTTCGTTCGTTACTGTATATATATACTTGATGTCGTATGCCAAAAAAAAAAACCAAGGCCGACCAGCAAAATACCAGAAATAATTTAAAAAATCAGCCCTTAAGATCATGTTTACTTTCTGAACGAGGTCTTTACTGTCTACCGACTCGGTCATAGCCTCTAGGGGAAACACGGAAAGATGACTAATTGAAAGATATATGCCAGGGTATTGATGAACTAATTGAAAGTTGAATAATAGGGTACATATCGACTTATTGAACGGTAAATGACAGGGTACATATCGACTTATTGAACGGTAAATGACAGGGTACATATCGACTTATTGAACGGTAAATGACAGGGTACATATCGACTTATTGAACGGTAAATGACAGGGTACAGATCGACTTATTGAACGGTAAATGACAGGGCACAGATAGACTTATTGAACGGTAAATGACAGGGTACAGATCGACTTATTGAACGGTAAATGACAGGGTACAAATAGACTACTTGCGCGGTGAATGACAGGGTACAAATAGACTACTTGAGCGGTGAATGACAGGGTACAAATAGACTACTTGAGCGGTAAATGACAGGGTACAAATAGACTACTTGAGCGGTGAATGACAGGGTACAAATAGACTACTTGAGCGGTAAATGACAGGGTACAAATAGACTACTTGAGCGGTAAATGACAGGGTACAAATAGACTACTTGAGCGGTGAATGACAGGGTACAAATAGACTACTTGAGCGGTAAATGACAGGGTACAAATAGACTACTTGAGCGGTGAATGACAGGGTACAAATAGACTACTTGAGCGGTAAATGACAGGGTACAAATAGACTACTTGAGCGGTAAATGACAGGGTACAAATAGACTACTTGAGCGGTAAGTGACAGGGTACAAATAGACGAAGAAACGAACGGTAAGTTTCAGGGGACACATCTTTAAAAATCCTGGTAATATGCAAAAGCGTCCAAATATTTTCTACCCATTATAAGTACGGGGGGGGGGGGGGGGGAACGGGGGTTGGGTCGGATGAAAAGTGTGCTAAAAGCGATCATGTGCGAAATAAGATCGAGAACCACTGGTTTACGGAAACCTTCAATTCTTGATCATGTTGTTGTTCGTCCATCACAAGTGATGATGACCATTTGTTACATCCACTTTTGAAAATTCAATTTTAGTTATGTCCTTGATTATGAGTTCGTAGATGGCTAATGAGCCCTATTCGAGCTGTAAATGTCCTTGGACAGTTTGGACATGGAATGACGACTGTAGACGGATCTTGGTCTATCCGTGACTTTTTAGCTGCTCTCCGCTGTTGAGCTGCTGCATTTCTCTTCTTTTCACAAGATGATGCGCTCTTTTTTATTTTAGAACGTCATGTAGATCTATTTTGTGCAAGTTCTTCTCATGTATCGTGGTCTATTTCAAAGGCTTTCAGTGAGTTCTTTAACGAGTCCTTGTAGCACTTCCTTTGGCCACCTTGAGATCGTATACCCTTCTCTAGCTCACCATAGAGAAGTATCTTTGGCAGACGATGGTCTGGCATACGCACCAAATGACCTGCCCAACGAATCTGTGTCTGCATCAGGATCGTGTCAATGCTTGGGATACCAGGTCTATCAAGGACAGTGGTATCTGGAATCTTGTCTTGTCATCTGATGTTCATAACTTTTCTGAGACAATTTGTATGAAAATGATTGAGTTTTTTCACATGACGTCTATACACAGTCCATGTTTCACCAGCGTATAGCAGCACTGGAAGGACCACTGCTCTATAAACTTTCAGCTTAAATTCTTGATCATAATACTGTTTGCTCATACACGAGTTGAAAAACAGTGGCAGCACTGGAACGACTTAGACATGACATTTTACCGCACTCGTCGCGAAGTTCAATATGATGTCTTGTGTCTGGTCCCCACAATTTGGATACACATGAAAGCTTTTTATTAGCAATATTAAGTTCTTACATCATGTGCTTTGGTTATAATTGTTTCCTATAATGAACTATTTGGACACATTTTTCACTGAATTATAACATGCTATTTACTTGAGTGTCATTCCTCCTTGCAGAGCTTCACAAAGGGTGAATAATTGCATGCTGTTTACTTGAGCCTCATTCCTCATTGCAGAGCTTCACAAAGGGTGAATAATTGCATGCTGTTTACTTGAGCCTCATTCCTCATTGCAGAGCTTTACAAAGGGTGAATAATTGCATGCTGTTTACTTGAGTCTCATTTCTCATTGCAGAGCTCCACAAAGGGTGAAAATGAAGTTTGACGATATCATCTCAAGCCTGGGTGATTTCGGGGCTTATCAAAAACGAATCTTTATTATGGTATGTCTTCCTAGCATGTTTTGTGGGATCCAAGTCATGTTGTCTGTCTTCACTCAGGCAGTTCCAGATCACAGGTTAGTAGTTCCAGATCACAGGTTAGTAGTTCCAGATCACAGGTTAGTAGTTCCAGATCACAGGTTAGTAGTTCCAGATCACAGGTTAGATCATTGTAGTTTTTCCCTTTTTTTTAATGAGGACTCAGATACATATTTGATTGTTTGAATCCTCCCTTTAATCTAACTCATCATCATCAGGTGCCATGCCGGCTGGCGTAGGGGGTATTGGCTCTCCACAGCTCTCTGTCCACAGTATTATGTATCAAAGTCGCTGTTGTTTCCTTGCCGTGCCAGGTTGTCAAACTGTCTAATAATTTCTCACGTTGTCTCCCACTATCTCTATTGCCTTCAATTTTGCCTGTTGTGACTATGTTCTCTAAACCTGCCTGTCTCATGAAGTGGCCAAAAACAGAAGATTGCCTTTTTCTTATATTGTTGATTAAGGTCCGTTTGGCATTTGACTCTTTCAACACCTCTACATTAGTTTTTCTGGCAGGCCATGGTATTCTCAGCATTCTTCTGTAGAACCACATCTCTATTGCCTCTAATTTCCCACTTTCCAGTTTGTTTATTGTCCAAGAATCGCACCCATAAGTTAGTATAGGTGTTATATAGAACTCTCTTTCTCACATCTGATGACAAGGTCATATTACACAGTATATTTTTCTGAATGTTGCCTTTGCCTGTCCTATTCTGCATCTTATTTCTGTTGAACTTCTTCCATCTGCTGTAAAAATCTAACTCATAACGAACTAAAAATGATTGCGATGTTTAAACCTTCTCGGTATTTGGAAACTAATTCAAGATGTATATCTGTATATATGCGTGAATGGTGAATGGTGTTATATATATATATACTCATTTTTAATCATTAATTTCTTATTGCTGTGTACAATCCAAGTTGTATCTATGTAATGTATTGTAACATGCATGTGTTATATACACGTCAATTCTGACATTACTGACAAAGGTTATGTCAGTATAATATTCAGTTTTGCATATGGAAACCATAATAAACACTTTGCTAATTTCCTAAACAATATAGTGAATATTTGAATAAATTATTGACCATCTTTGATCTGAATGTGTTCACACAAATCCTGATGTTTATTAGAATGTGACATACTTATTGGAATGGGTGTATCGTAGTTTACTACTTAGTTACGATATATGCGCCAATCAGTGCGACACATTCAACTTCTGTCTGGCATATTCGTGTCACTGACTTTCTAAAGTCATCCGATCCAACACTCGACCTTCCTTAATCGTATCTTACAACATGACAGTTCACTGTGTACTATTCTATCTTAACAACACTCGGGCTATTTAATGTTCAATGTCCACCAACCAATAGAGAACTTAGAGCTGTCAGTTATGAGCGTAATCATGGATGCTCTCAATTACAGAGAGTAGCACATATCGACGATTCCGGAGTACAATGATGCCATTTCGGCGACTAAATCAAGTTCAAATAAACAGTTCAGGTTGTAAAGTAACCGACATATCTTAATTCTATATTCACAAATATATATTACGGAGGCTCTTTCATTTTCCACATAAACAACAGAAAGACACTGCGCAATACATCTTTACCACGGAATTTAAAAAAGTGCATTATTATTCTAAATACACCGCCCAAGACGGATGTGTTGGGCCATTGGCGCAAATAAAACGGCAACACAACGCATTTCCATTCTCTGGACTACATCCGGCTGGAAATCTAGTAAGACAATGGTTTTGCTACAATGGAGATCCAGCGGGAGTTTGAGAATGAACGCTGAAGAAGAAATTCTAAATACCACTTAAGAATATATGGCCTGCGGACTACATAATTTTTTTGGTCAAATGCTTGACGACAATATTTATGCGCGATTACAAATGTAAAGCGCGGATTAGCCATGTCAACCGAGATTAATGACACCTTTAACAGACATTAACATTCTGTAGTAGGATGTGGTTATTCCGTATTAATTAATTGTAACTATCCACAGATGTCATGTGTCTGGATACACTAACGACACGAACGGTATCACAAGTGATGAGCACGCTTGGGTGGTAAACTTCTCCTTCCCTTTTGAAGAACTAGATGAAGGCAGGTTAAGAATTTCTCAATGTTCTGTTGGAATACTAGATCAAGTATCAGGAAATATCACACAGGAGACTTGTAAATCATGGGTTTACGATAGATCGATTTATCAAACAACAGTTACCGAAAAGGTACAGTTTAAAAAAAAAAGTAAATGTGTATGATAGAAATATGCAACAGGTTAATTTCCATAATTTAACATAAATAACTCTTCTTGACTGTTAAAAAGAGAAAACGGTGACATGGAAGCTAGTTGCAGATGACAAATATATAAATATTACAGTAACAGATGGAAAACAAAAATGCGTGGGTGTCTGAGATTGTTTACTACACAGTTATTGTTTCGAATTGTTTTATATGCGGTGTCTTCGCAAATATTGAATATCAGATGGCAGGGCAAAGTTACAAACAAAGAAGACAAAGAAGTCTTGCAGCGCGTTAAGATACCATCCCTCTACTCGATCCTCAGACATAGACGTTTAAGATGACTTGACACAATGAAGAAAATGTAAATCGGATACATTCTCTTAGGTGAGCTCTCATTTGGAGAACGGTAACGAGGCAGAGCAAAACTGAAATATGCTTTCTACACAACAGTCTAAAATACTTCATTATCAATACAAAATCGTGGGAAACACTGACAGATGATTGTATAAAATGGAGTACACTGTGCAAAGCATCTATCATCTGAGGTGGAGGTAGAAACAGAGAAAAAAGTCAGAAGACAAGCGACATAGACGAAAAACACCAGCATTCTCAAATACATTATGCATATTCTGTTCACGACACTATCTATCTGACTTGTCCTTTACAGAATGTTGTCTTTACTATGTCATTCTGTAAACCTCTTAGCTCTGTGCAAACTGCCCAACCTCTTCTTGCGTCATGTTCTACAAGTCTTCGATATCCTGCCTGTGTCCATCGTAACCTTGTTTCTGCTTCTTGTTTTCCTTCATGGAACTTTTCCCTCAATGATTATTTTTTCTAAACCATTGTGTCCATTTTTTATGTTTAGAATATGTTAGATTGCAGTTGTTGTTGTATTTTAAATAGTTTTTAAGGAGCCAATTTATTATATGTTCAGGTATTTCTGAACTGCGTTTACGACCCTGCGGAACAAAATAAATTATCATATTTTAAAGATAGGCAGATGCCATGAGGTAGACAATAAATATATCTGGTTCAGACGCGTCTGCTATAGAAGACTAAGAGATTAATATTTTAAATGATTCACTCCGGAGTATTTGTAACGTTTGGACGGGATTAAATTTTGTTATATTTGTTGAAATTTGCATATCCATCAAGGAAACAATAAATATTACTTCGAAATATATGTATACTATTATATATATATATATATATATATATATATATATATATATATATATATATATATATATATATATATATATATATATATATATATATATATATATATATATATATATATATATATATATATATATATATATATATATAAACATAAATAGACAGAGAATGTGGTTATCATAAGTTAATTTTGCGAATAAAATTAGTTATTATTTAAAAATGAATATTTTAAAATAAAATAAAATGTATAAATTGCAAATAAAATTATTTCGGAAATGAAATTTTTAGTTACCAATTTACAAATCAAAAATTTCTACTCAAACTTTATCAGCTGTGTAGATAATTCAATTACAAACACAAAAATATATATCATATATGTATAGTGAGTGTTTCAATCATATGCGTTATTCACATACAAATCCGACATGTCTTTGAATTTTGAAAGCAGATCTATAATTTTGATTGTAAATTTTATCAAGTTTTTTGCACAAATGGCGTAAATTTACAAACACAAGGCACAATACCAGCTTCCAGAAATGGATTTCAGATTGGATTTCAATAATTAATGCGACCAAGTTAGTTACATTTTCACGAAAATAAGTGTGTTCGAAAATATATATACAAAATATAAAGAAAAATGGCGCACATTCTTTCATGTTAAAAACTTATCAATAATTTACAAAATTGCTATCATAACACATCAAAATCATTCCATACGTAATTTGGACATATTACAACTTCGATCGGAATATTTTTATATTGATATAAATACCCAAAATGAAAAATAAATGTCACATACTACGGAACTCATACGAGTTGGATTGTCCAAAGTCATAACAGTTCCCTACTCATACGAGTTACTCGGGTGTAATCAGTTCCTAATACGTTCCAAGTGTGAAATACGTTCATGACATACATGGTAATTTTTTATATTTTTCACTATCAATTGTTAAATGTCCAGTTTAATATTTACTATGATGATGATTCAATCCCTTTCGCTGTGAGCAGTAAGCTTTTGACAGCCCAAATAATATTTATTATATTTGGAGCGATTTGTTGAAGGCCATCTTGGGTTCTCCACAACTTATTTTATAGAGAAGCTCCTGTGGTCTAGACTACCGTTGCGTGAACAGCGAAACTGAGGAAATTCTGTAGTATGCATTCTGGTGTCTGTGTTGCTGCTCCTCGGATGCTGGTCGCAGAGTCCATGATATCGATTCGATGTAAGTCTGTTTTAGACGGCAGTGTTGCGTTCTTAGTCGAAATATCATTCATTTTTGTCCAATTTATTAATGTCGTATTGCTTGTGGCTATAATATCCGTTTAGTTCTCTCTCCACTGATGTCGAATAGATTGTTTTAGAAGATATTGTCTTCCTTGAAGCTTTGAGTTAAGCGAGTCTGAGGGTGATGGCCTTCTGTTTTTGCCAATTCGTCTGCATTTTCTTTGCTAGGGATGCCACATTGAGTTGGTATCCATTGTATTAATAATGTATTTTTTCTAGATAATTCCAATATATTTTGTCTGATATTGTGAATGAGTTTGTCGTGTTTGGTTTTTTCGGTGCTTATAAGATTGTTTGGGGTATTACTGAATATTGCCATTTTTTCGGGTATAGACTCGGCTGTTGAGTATTTGAATAGCTGTGAGTATGACAGTTGCATTTTGTTGCTGCCATACACTCTGAGATAAACAACTAGAACTCACGTCCACGTTTGAAGGTGGCATGCCTCACCCTGAGATAAACAACTAGAACTCACGTCCACGTTTGAAGGTGGCATGCCTCACCCTGAGATAAACAACTAGAACTCACGTCCACGTTTGAAGGTGCCATGTCTCACCATAAGATACTTACATTTTAAATTACAAACACAGAAATAGTTTCTACATTCTCGTCTGTTCCCAAAATGTCATGATTTCTTCGTCACGCAATATAGCAAGTGTTAAAGAGGATTGACATATTTTAATGGCTGTTATTTTGTTGGTCCTTTTTTCAATTTAACCCTGTGCAGTGTGATTATAAAATGTCTTTTTTCAGTTTAACCTTGTGTGTGATTATAAAATGGCCCGCTCTCATGCAACCATGCTATTTATGGCTGGATTTCTCATTGGAGCAATTACTACAGGAGTGATTGCTGATACGTAAGTACAGTAGCGTTTATACTATGATAAAAAAATGGTTGGTAGATAATTATACGAGTGATTATAACGCTGGCATTGAATGATAGGATGAAAGAATGGATAATAAATATTATAGGAGTAATTATAATGTTGGTATTGATTGATAAGATGAAAGAATGAATGGTAGATTATTATAGGAATGATTATAATGTTGGAATTAACTTATAATGTTGGAATTAACTTATAATTCGGATGGTCCGAAAGCCTTCTTTTGTATTCGCTCTCAAATTTCTGTTGCATAACAGAATCTAATCGAGAGGGGAAATAGAAATGCGTTGTGTCATAGTTTACAGCTGTTCAGTTAAATTTTCTCTTTTTTTTACACAGCCGACTTCAGCATGGATTTTGGGTCACTTTTACCCTTAGGGTGGTACAGCTAACTCCATGCCTAAATCCCCATAGTCGTCTCTTACGACATGGATGCCACACCACAATGTTACTATTCTTTGATTCTATTTTTGTCCAACAACGCACGGGCGGTCTGAAGGTCGTCTCGCCAGTGGTCTACCAGACCAACCACAATGCAATAACAAATCCCTACTAGATGACGTTGATTTAAAGTACACTACCATCATGTGGAACTCCTATATCATTCGTTGTTCATGTTTTACACCCCCCTCTTCGTGAGGGGGCATGTTCCCAAAGAGGTATTCTTCTAAAAACTTCTAATTTAACTCGTGTAATACTTCCCCATTTCCCTACCCATCCTCAAATGACACAGAAGATTACAAGAGATCTATGGATCGTCATACCTGGTAATTGAAAAAAAAAAGATGTTAGAATGAAATAAAGAATATAAATGATGATACGAAGGTAATCTCTGTTCTGTATCTCAAATATCTGATCTCAAATATCGCATTACGCCTGTTGTGTTGCCGGGGCCCGAACGGGGAGCAAAAAATAGCAATACTGTTTACCTTCCACGCATGTCATAAAAGGCGACTAAGGAGGTTATGGGATGGAGTTGGCTGTTCCATCCCATATAGGGTCAGTGATCAAAAGCCTTGCTGACGTCGGATGTGTCAGACCGAAAAGCTCAGATATCGCAGGAATGATGTAAACCATGACACAACTCATTCCGTTCTCCGGACTATATCCTGCTATCTGTAAGAGTTTGAGAACGAACGCAGAAGAAGAAAATATTGCATCAGTAATGTGTAATTGAGTTTTATATTCCCATCATCTATTACAATGCCTGTGTCAAGCATGCACTTGCAGAGCAGCCTCATGTTCTCATGCCCACCTTCATTTCATCGAATGTAGAGTGGTGCAAAGGGTACCGCATTGCCCTCGGCGGACTCAGCGTTAGCAGATAACCAAGAACCCAAAACTTATGTCTGGCTCTGTGGCAGAGTGGTATAGACCTCGTCTGTGACGGCCAAGGTACCGAGTTCGATCCCCACCCCATGCATCTGTGCATCCGGACCGTTTAGAAATCAATGGCAAACTACATAACATATTTATATTGCCTATAATATCACTACAACCATAAAATACATGGTTGATGGCTAAGTCCTGAATAGGATACGCTACATTTTTTTTTTCAAATTGAGTTATGAGTTACGAATGCAGGTTATCATCAAGACACACCTATCCTCGTCTCAATAAATCCATCATGGTCTAGTAGCTCACAGTTTTAGTACCTTGTTGATTTATCACAGAGCCGTGCCATGCTATGATACAAAGAAGACTGCCGTTCATACGCTGCACCGTAAAAAATCGGCATAAACAGCGAAATCAAAATACAATTTAAACCATTCAATAATTAAAAAAAAAACATTTAAGGACTTTCATTTCAAAGACTTTCTTCATACTGTGAAAAAAAACTACCGTACGCCACTGATTTATCAGTATCTTGGTATATCTGTTAAATTTATCAGTATCTTGGTATATCTGTTATATTTATCAGTATCTTGGTATATCTGTTATATTTATCAGTATCTTGGTATATCTGTTATATTTATCAGTATCTTGGTATATCTGTTATATTTATCAGTATCTTTGTATATCTGTTATATTTATCAGTATCTTGGTATATCTGTTATATTTATCTATATCTTGGTATATCTGTTATATTTATCAGTATCTTGGTATATCTGTTATATTTATCTATATCTTGGTATATCTGTTATATTTATCAGTATCTTGGTATATATGTTATATTTATCTATATCTTGGTATATATGTTATATTTATCTATATCTTAGTATATCTGTTATATTTATCTATATCTTGGTATATCTGTTATATTTATCTATATCTTGGTATATCTGTTATATTAATCAGTATCTTGGTATATCTGTTATATTTATCAGTATCTTGGTATATCTGTTATATTTATCTATATCTTGGTATATCTGTTATATTTATCTATATCTTGGTATATCTGTTATATTTATCAGTATCTTGGTATATCTGTTATATTTATCTATATCTTGGTATATATGTTATATTTATTAGTATCTTGGTATATCTGTTATATTTATCTATATCTTGGTATATCTGTTATATTTATCAGTATCTTGGTATATCTGTTATATTTATCTATATCTTGGTATATCTGTTATATTTATCAGTATCTTGGTATATCTGTTATATTTATCTATATCTTGGTATATATGTTATATTTATCAGTATCTTGGTATATCTGTTATATTTATCTATATCTTGGTATATCTGTTATATTTATCAGTATCTTGGTATATCTGTTATATTTATCAGTATCTTGGTATATCTGTTATATTTATCAGTATCTTGGTATATCTGTTATATTTATCAGTATCTTGGTATATCTGTTATATTTATCAGTATCTTGGTATATCTGTTATATTTATCAGTATCTTGGTATATCTGTTATATTTATCTATACCTTGGTATATCTGTTATATTTATCAGTATCTTGGTATATGTTATATTTATCTATATCTTGGTATATCTGTTATATTTATCAGTATCTTGGTATATCTGTTATATTTATCTATATCTTGGTATATCTGTTATATTTATTAGTATCTTGGTATATCTGTTATATTTATCTATATCTTGGTATATATGTTATATTTATCAGTATCTTGGTATATCTGTTATATTTATCTATATCTTGGTATATCTGTTATATTTATCAGTATCTTGGTATATCTGTTATATTTATCTATATCTTGGTATATCTGTTATATTTATCAGTATCTTGGTATATCTGTTATATTTATCTATATCTTGGTATATCTGTTATATTTATCAGTATCTTGGTATATCTGTTATATTTATCAGTATCTTGGTATATCTGTTATATTTATCTATATCTTGGTATATGTGTTATATTTATCAGTATCTTGGTATATCTGTTATATTTATCTATATCTTGGTATATCTGTTATATTTATCAGTATCTTGGTATATCTGTTATATTTATCTATATCTTGGTATATCTGTTATATTTATCTATATCTTAGTATATCTGTTATATTTATCAGTATCTTGGTATATCTGTTATATTTATCAGTATCTTGGTATATCTGTTATATTTATCAGTATCTTGGTATATCTGTTATATTTATCAGTGCCTTTGTATATGTGTTATATTTCTCCTTTCTGACTGTTCTAATCTTTAAACCAATCTCCCGCAATCTTGTGAGATATTATATATCTATGTATATATCTATCAACATACATTTATATCGATTTTGTCTTTTGTCTGCTTATCCTGTTAGATGACGAAGAACGATAATTTTTAGTCGGTTTTCTGTTATGAGACGTCGGGTAGCTTGATATACAGTATTATTATCAAATTTCTGGACGATGTGCATGAGTCTCATACGATAATCAAATTTCCGGACGATGTGCATGAGTCTCATGCGAAATGAAAAGGTTGTGAATAAAATTAGCAAACAATTCATTTTTTTTCTTCAGAGGATTCGCTTCCGCTGAGCATAGTTGTCTCTGCGGCCAAAAAATAATTGTAGAATGTTTAATTGCTCTCATACTTCACTTGCAGACAGCTAATCTGTAATGTTTAATTGCTCTCATGCTTCACTTGCAGACAGCTAATCTGTAATGTTTAATTGCTCTCATGCTTCACTTGCAGACAGCTAATCTGTAATGTTTAATTGCTCTCATACTTCACTTGCAGACAGCTAATCTGTAATGTTTAATTGCTCTCATGCTTCACTTGCAGACAGCTAATCTGTAATGTTTAATTGCTCTCATGCTTCACTTGCAGACAGCTAATCTGTAATGTTTAATTGCTCTCATACTTCACTTGCAGACAGCTAATCTGTAATGTTTAATTGCTCTCATGCTTCACTTGCAGACAGCTAATCTGTAATGTTTAATTGCTCTCATGCTTCACTTGCAGACAGCTAATCTGTAATGTTTAATTGCTCTCATACTTCACTTGCAGACAGCTAATCTGTAATGTTTAATTGCTCTCATGCTTCACTTGCAGACAGCTAATCTGTAATGTTTAATTGCTCTCATGCTTCACTTGCAGACAGCTAATCTGTAATGTTTAATTGCTCTCATGCTTCACTTGCAGACAGCTAATCTGTAATGTTTAATTGCTCTCATGCTTCACTTGCAGACAGCTAATCTGTAATGTTTAATTGCTCTCATGCTTCACGTGTAAGCAGCTAATCTGTAATGTTTAATTGCTCTCATACTTCACGTGTAAGCAGCTAATCTGTAATGTTTAATTGCTCTCATGCTTCACTTGCAGACAGCTAATCTGTAATGTTTAATTGCTCTCATGCTTCACTTGCAGACAGCTAATCTGTAATGTTTAATTGCTCTCATGCTTCACTTGCAGACAGCTAATCTGTAATGTTTAATTGCTCTCATACTTCACATGTAAGCAGCTAATCTGTAATGTTTAATTGCTCTCATACTTCACGTGTAGACAGCTCAACTGACATTAATTATATTCATAAAGGTAGACAAATATTGTTGCTTTATATTTCAGCATTGGACGTAAAGTCGCTTTCCTGATCATGGTAGTTCTCAACATAATAACATCTATCGGAGTAGCTTTTGCAGATTCTTTTATTCTTTATTTAATTCTGAGATTCTTTATTGGCCTCTCCCTAAGTGGATATTTCTTGGCAATTTTTGTTCTTGGTGAGTACCATTTATTTGTTATCAAAATTTTAAATACGAAGGGGGTCTTATAAGATATACTTTCACGTGTGTTTCATGGTCTTGAATAGTGGGTAAAGAGTAGAAAAACTGAGAGCTGTAATACATGTCGTAGTAGGCTACTAAGGACATGTGGGGTGAAAATTGTTTTATATTGCTAAATATTAATTTCTATTTATAGGGTGTGGATGGGGTTAGTGTTGAACCCTATAAGCACCTATCCACCTTTATTTACAGGTTTATCAATGTAGAAACACCGCACTAAACACTGAACTTAATCAATGGCAGGTCAAGACCAATCATCCATTACAATGTCTATATCAAGCATGCATTTGCCAAGCTACCTCATGTTTCCTTACCTACCGTCATTTCATCAACTATAGTGGTGTGCAAAGGGTACAGCATTGCTCTCGGCGGATCCAGCGTTAGCAGATAGCCAAGATCCCAATAGTACCTCCCCGTGGTGCATCCTGTAAACAGAAATATGCTGCTCTTGCTGATTATGACTAAAACTTTTGGGGATCGTGTCCGTGAATGTGAATTCAGCAGGTGGAAAGAGAATTGACTGCAAAAGTGACAAGGAATATCTCCGACACCTCTGCGCCAACACATGCAGTGGCACTTTTGATACACAGTGACGCTAGTCAGTCCGGCGGAAGCATTGAAGGGTGGGGGGAGGCCAATGCAAAATGCTACGAAGCGGACATATGTTATGAGAAATATTAAGAATAGGTGCGTCGGTCTCCATAAAGATCAAATATTGAGCACAGTGAGGAAGCATTTCTAGAAAGAATGTCAAGATTGTAATCAGAGAAGCAAAAGTTAATTCATGGAACAAGTATAGAGAACATTTAACTGATATATGTAAAACAAACCCAAGAGAATTTTTCAAAAGTATTAAATCTATGCAAGTAAGAGAAGAGAGCTATAATCCCATAACAATCATCAATGATAAAAATGGCAAACCATTAGTGAAAAACGTGAATAGGAAAGCAAGATGAAAAGAATACTTCCTGAAATTATACAACCCAACAAAAACAACAGAATATATACCCACCAATGCTCAAAAAGATATAGAAGCCACAGAACCAAATATACTACATCGAGAAATAGAAGAAGCCTTAAAACATAGCCCAAGTAATAAATCATCAGGAGAGGACGGTATACCAAGCGAAGTAATAAACGCGTGTAGAAACACAAGTGTCCAGTGGTTAGCCAGACTGTTCACAATAGCCTGATCAGAAAGTACCAGACGACTGGCAAAAATCAGTAAGTGTACCACTATGGAAAAACTTCCAGACCAATCGCCACTATACTGGCTTTATAGTATGGTTTTACAGGACCTTTCGCCACTTTACTGGCTTTGATTTTATATTTGATTATTTCACAAGGCTAACTCTAACCTTGTGAAGTAATCAAATATCATCAATGTACTTATATATTCATATGCTGTATCCATTCCCCTTTCCAATGATATATTACACATACACTATTTATCAATATTAGTATGTCAAGTGATACAATAAAAAACACATATAAGGGAATTTATCTACACCTAAAAGTTAATTTGGTCCAAACCTAAAAATAATTAAGTCCTGAAAGAGTTAAGTTACACAGGTAACATCTACGCAAAAATAATAGAAATAATAGTATATTTATCATGTCATTGAAAGTACTTTTAGTCATTCATATTCTCCTTGTAACTTCTGTTTCACATCTTATTGGTAAATTGGGACTATGATAATGTGGCATTCGCCATTAGACGACCTCTGTACAGAATTAATTACAACTTGATTCGTTACATTTTTTTAATTATTGTCGTGATTTTTGTTGCTCATTATGTATATACATGGAATCGCTTGTCAAAAATAACCAAGACTACTTAAATGTATAAATTGTTACCAACGGAAAGCACAATAGTCGAAAACGTTACGAATAAAGTTCTATTTAATTATGCACAGAGGTCTTATAGTACCGTCAAAGATCATCATCAGGACCGGATTTAGTCTTGATACGGACCTAATCTTTCCGGACGTACGGCATTGGGACGAATAATGCTGCAATATATTTAAGTATATATGACAAATACTCAGGAAAGTGGGGGCCATAAGCTATAGTTTGTGTAGCTTAGGCCCCTAAACGTAAATCCTGCACTGGTTACGATGATAACCCTGCTTATGCAAACACTTAATTGTAATCATCAATATATGTATTGTCGATATTCAGGTGAAAGTGGCAAACATTCAGCGCGGTTCTCACCAAATAGACATTTAGAAACTGGCAGGATCGAACCTGTGAAAATAGTTTCCCATTGGTTGTCGTATTATACTATAACTTGAAAAAAAAATTGTATTGCAAGCACCATATCTTCTATTGCAGGAATGGAGTTGGTTGGAACATCCGCACGCATGATTGCAGGTATTATTATGAATATAGCCTGGGCCGTCGGTGCTATGTTGCTTGGTTGTATAGCTTACTTCATCCGAGATTGTGACTACTTACAGTTGGCTGTGTCTTTCCCAGGCTTGCTTCTCTTATCTTACTGGTGGTATGTTGTTCAATGTCGTGTACTTAAGTTACAATTGTTTCCATATTTTAGTTTAGTTTGCAATGTTGATTTTATTCGGCTAATTTTTAGTAGCATTATCTTCGTCGACTGAGACACTTTGATCGAATTCCCTTGTAAATTATACAGTCTTGTGGACTAATTGAGTAGCATCCTTAAAAAATTACACCATTTGAATTTTCCAGCGAGTCATTGGCTGTTGAGACCAAGTCTATCTATTTGTATATTGTCTTTTCTCTGCTTTTGCTGTAAGGCGCCGCAGGATTGAATGACGATCGATTTTCAGGTTATGTTAGGTTTTGTCTCTTGATATGCAGTAATAAGAAGAAGAGGGAGACCAGAGAAACTCTACGAAGAACCATTAATCGAGAAGGCATGTCAATGAACCTAAACAAAACACAAGAATTGAAAGACCTGGCAACACAAAGACAGAAATGGAAAGCTATGGTTTCTGCCCTATTCGCCACCTATGGCCCTGAAGGAAAATACCATAACATAACATAACATAACATGCAGTAATACTGGGTCGGTTCAAAATGTTGATTACTCCTTCAATCCACATTCTTCTTGTTCTTTCCCTGCATCTTCCTATTTTCATTTTCATGTTGTACGCGCTTACCTCTGGTCAATAAGTGTACATTCTTATTAGTTTGCCGAACCATTTCAATCTTCGATGGAAAGTAACACAAAGTGACCAATGAAAATCACGGAAAAAGTTGAACAGCGTATAATTTTGGTCATGTATACAGCGGTTTGTTAAACATTCAATCTAACATTGGTCATGAATAGAGCGGTTTGTTAAACATTCAGTCTAATATTGGTCATGTATAGAGAGGTTTGTTCAGCATTCAGACTAATATTGGTCATGAATAGAGCGGTTTGTTAAACATTCAGTCTAATATTGGTCATGTCTAGAAAGGTTTGTTAAACATTCAGTCTAATATTGGTCAGGTTTGGTAAACATTCAGTCTAATATTGGTCATGTATAGAGCGGTTTGTTAAACATTCAGTCTAATATTGGTCATGTCTAGAAAGGTCTGTTAAACATTCAGTCTAATATTGGTCATGTATAGAGAGGTTTGTTAAACATTCAGTCTAATATTGGTCATGTATAGAGAGGTTTGTTAAACATTCAGTCTAATATTGGTCATGTCTAGAAAGGTTTGTTAAACATTCAGTCTAATATTGGTCATGTATAGAGAGGTTTGTTAAACATTCAGTCTAATATTGGTCATGTCTAGAAAGGTTTGTTAAACATTCAGTCTAATATTGGTCAGGTTTGTTAAACATTCAGTCTAATATTAGTCATGTATAGAGAGATTTGTTAAACATTCAGTCTAATATTGGTCACGTATAGAGAGGTTTGTTAAACATTCAGTCTAATCTTGACAGAAAATTATAATCACAATTATTTTAATCTTTTTCTAAGGTTACTCCCGGAATCACCAAGGTGGTTATTAGTCCGTGGACAAGATGAAAAAGCAGAGACTATCATCCGTCATATTGCGAAGGTGAATGGTGTGACTATGCCAGAAAAGCTGTTTGATGACATATCACTCGATGAAACTAAAACACAAGAGTCAATATGGAAGATCTTCACATCGCCAATATTTTTTCTGAGATTAGTAATTATGTGTTATAATTGGTGAGTTTTTTCTGAGATTAGTAATTATGTGTAATAATTGGTGAGTTTTAGATGCAGCTTTTTTATTCCTATTATTTATATAGTATCGTGGCCTATAGTTAAATTCTTTATTGACAAACAGAGACTGAAATGGTTCTGCCACTTAATGAGAATAAAACCATATTGGCCAGCTGCAATAGCATACAACATGAGAATGGAAAAACTTAGAGGCAAGGAAGGCCAAGACGAAAGTGGATTGAAGGAGTTATCGACACCGACGTCTAGAGACGTCACAATATTATTGCCTATCAAGCTATTAAACACTCCATAATCCGACAAATGGTCGTCCTTTAATCCCGCCTTACCTAATAGCATAAGCAGTGAAAAGACATTAGAAGAGATATGGATCCTTCCACAGTGGCGCATTTGACTTGAACGGTGATTTTATTTGTTCATTTTGTATTGACAGTCAAGGAAAATCACGGGGAAAGTCAAATGTGCCACTTTATAGGATAATTTACAATCAGACCAGTAGGTCTTATATTTGGCGCTGGCCAGGGTTTTATTATCCTGTGCTAGAGGTCTCATCTTGTAGCGGTATCGTCATTAATAACACCCCTTCATCAACAACAAGTGCTGTCTTCGAAACAAAGTTTGGCTACACTATAGCGAACCTTCAACTACCATGTCATTTGTTTTGGTCTGCACTCTACTAGACTATCATATTTATCTCACGATTCTTCTCTCCAACTAGTATCTGTCTATCTCATGATTGTTCTATCCAACTAGTATCTCTATTTCTTGCTCGTCTCCCTTCAACTCTACCTACAAGCAAGGTCTTCAGCAAAGTCTCATTTCTTTTAATATGTTCAAAAGACTTTATTAAGTTTTCTTCTCGTTCCATGTTGTCCCTATTCTTCTTTATATCCACACCTCGAAGGCATCAATTATATTTTCTAGTTGATTGTCCGTTATCCTATTTCTGAGATATACAATAATATGTAGAATTTTATAATTCTCATTTTTAGTGTGCTTATTATTTGTGTAGGTTATATTTTTCCCACGCCATTGACAGTACTTTTAGCCATTCATATCCTCCTTTTAGCTTATGTTGCACATCTGCCACCATTGCCCCTAACATCAGCACAATTCAAATATGTGTCGGGTACTTTCATATGTTTTAGCGGAACATAAAGAATTATATAAAGAATATAATTCCACTATGTAATTTTTGTTTCCGGTTCCGTTCAAGATGGAAGTAGTTTGTGTTCTTCGTACTTGCTATGGTAGGTTGATCTGTGTCCTAATAAGCACAATCGTAAAACATCAATTATTCCTGAAACAGAGGTTTATTTACTCTTTATGTCATGGAGACTATTTTAATATTTTAGGCTGTAAACAGTTTTCAAACGAGGAAGACCGAAAGCAACATTAAAAAAACACCATACTTAAAGAAGGGAAAATAGCAGGCTGCATGACCATAAAAGAACTAAAGCTACGGGCAACTAACCGGGCCATGATGTACCACCAGATAGGCTAAAACTAATTAAACAATTTATAACCAGGACTAAAGCCCTAATTAAAAAATCTAAGCAAGTCAAAAACAAAATGTCATTGTTTGTCATCAGTCTTTCTACAGGTCTCCCTCCACAGCTTTCAACCAATAACAACCGAGGAACGCTCACACAGGATACGACTGGCAATATGGACAATTTTTGGCATAATCGCACGCACGGTTTTTCAAACTCCCCCAGGCATTAGTGTCACTCTTAAATAAAAAAGCAATACCACCGGAAATGAACAGTTTAATACAACTAGCAACATAACATTCTTTTGCAATAATTGCGCGCACGGTTCTCAATTCACCCAGACCATAGGTCACACTTAGATAAAAGGCATCTTGGCCACAAATAAACATCAACTCCACCTAGCAATATAGATAATACATAACAATAGCACGCACGGCTTTCTAAACACCCTTACCATTAGGTCACATTTAGATAAAAGCTAATACGGCCTGATATAACCAAAATAGACTTCTGTCTTAGGTTGAAAGGGTCGTGCCTCAGCTAAGAGGCTTAATCCCCCATTTAACAAACAAACAAACAAACAAGCTAACCGCAACACATGGAGAATCAAACCTCTGCCCTATGTGCCGCCTGCGGCACGAAAGGAACAAATTACACTAACTAAACTAAACTAAACTAATGTAATAGTCATTAATTACCCTGTCAATAGAGGTGAGTAAGAGTTCAGATATTCGTAACGCCGTTTCTAAGATATTAATGCTAGTCTTGGACAACAAGTAAACAGGATAGTGGAAAATTATAGGAAACAGAGGTGAGGTTCTATAGATGAATGTTGAGAATAGTAAAAAGGCGCCCGTGTGTTGCCGGGTCCCGAAAGGGGAGCAAAGAATAGCAACACTGTTTACCTTCCACGAATGTCGTATAAGGCGATTAAGGAGGTTATGAGATGGAGTTGGCTGGCCCATCACATACAGGGGCATTGATCTAAAGCCGTGCTGAAGTAGGATGTGGCAGGCCGAAAGGCGCAGATATCGCAGCAATGCTGTAAACCATGACACAACGCATTCCGTTCTCCTGACTACATCCTGCTAATCTGCAGGAGTTTGAGAACATAAGCAGAAGAATAAGAAGAAGTATGAAAAGCTAGTATAACTAACGAGGATACGAGACAAGGTGCGGTTACTTAATAATATTCCAAAGAGGCAAACCTTTAATTTTAGGACAAGTTATCAGGCAGGAATGTCTCGAGAAAATAGCTACAACAGGCAAAATTGAAGGCAAGAGAGGAAATAACTGGGTCTGGGAGAGTGATTTTAGTACCCCCCTACAGGAGACGACTGTTGCGAGTGCCCTACCCGCTATCCCTTAGCTACGCCTTTGATAACATGTACTATTGTTTTTTCTCTATTCCATTGTACAGGCTTACAGCTTCTATGGTGTTTTATGGACTAAGTTTGAATTCAGGAAGTTTGTCAGGAAATATTTACATCAACTTTGAACTGATGATTCTTGTTGACATAGTTGCCAATACCATCTGTCTATTAGTTCTCAACCGAGCTGGAAGAAAAATTGTCATTACTACATTTATGATCATAGGAGGAAGTGCTTGTCTCTGTACAATCTTCACTGTTTTATATGCTGGTGATTGTAAGTTTGGTATTCTTAACTATTGCTTTATTTTTACATTAAATTCTGCACTGTTTGTCTATTTGAAAACGTAAAGAATAATGTTTTAAAAATTATTTACATCAATTATACTAATTATTTTAGTATTTATATTTAAAATATATTGAATGAACGCTTCTTAATTCTTGATTAGAAACTGGCTTCACAGCACGCGGGACATTCCCATAAGTGCTCCGCCCTCCGCTCCAGCAGCCATCCCAGTGTATGTAGACTCAGAGTCCCGGTCAGGTGTTGAGTGTGTCATCTTCGGGACTTTCGAAAACATTTACTTTTCCTTCCCTTCCCCTCTAGATACTCCCATTTCTGACATTATCTGTATGTGTACGTTCTCAACCTCATTGACATCATCTGCATCTTGAAATGAATTTATTACTGCTTTCATTAAGTCTGCTTTATCTCTTCTCATCAATCTGCCGTCTATCGTCGCATTGCCTGCCAATGAGTCGGCTCTCTCATTTCCTCTGACCCCAGCATGGCCAGGGCAATATATCCATGTAATGCTCTGGACAAACTGAGTTGTTCAATAAGTCCCACCATTCTTTTCTTAGCATGAACTTTTCTATCTTGCGCAGCATACTTTGATAGTATGTGGGTATTACCGAGTGTGTTGATGTATCAGTTATCAACCAATTAAGAGCTGCTGTAACTCCCTCTACCTCCATCATCATGCTTGATGTGACAGTAGAATATGCTGAAGATTTCTCAACCAACTTCACGACATTTCTGTAGGCAACAAAACCCCAACCGCTTTTATTTGTGTTTCTGCTAACAGAGCCATCTGTGTATATAATTATGTCTTGTGGTTTCGAGTGTAGTTGGGCGAGTTCTTGCACTGTATCCTGAGCCCTGACTGCCGTCCATTTTCGACACGCTTTATCTAGTTGTATTATTACTTTAGTCAGTGATTTCTTCTCAGTGTCTACCTCCACCCATTCACTGCCCTTTCCTATTTCTTCCAATTCACATCTCTTCGCATTGTGTCTTCAGCCTCTGCCATCCATGATCTGCCACGCTTGATTCGGTTTCCCTTTGACTCATCTAGACTATGGTGTAATGGGTGGTGGTTGTATTCTGTCACTTTAAGGTACGACCTAACTTGTGCTACCTGATGTCGCACTTTAATGATGCGGAGATCAAGCAGAAATCTCATAACAGAGATGGATGTATCTCTAGTACACCCTAGTACCGCTCTCATTGCCTTATTTTGGACTTTTCCCAATCTATCGATTTGTGTCTGTGAAAAAGTTTGTAGGCCGAAGCCATAAAGAACGCTGCACTAGAATAATATGAAACTACGCTACTCCGGTGGTATGGGCAAGTATGAAAACATTCTTCACCCTTCAAATGTTGTTCCTCGGAGTACGGTCGAAGTAGGAAGAAGATGTGGAGGCTGGAAGAGGATTTTGTGGGACAATATTATTGACTGGATAGGGTGGGAAGTGTTCGAAGTCATCGGGTATTAGAGGACATTGACTCCTGGAGATCTTTCTGCGTCACATCTCTCAATATGACACCCCTACGACCCTAATGGGATATGAGTTATATTATTGTTATTATTATTATTATTATTATTATTATTATTATTATTATTATTATTATTATATTCACACTTCCTCGTGATTTACCTGGAAAGATTATCATTAACACAAACTCGACATATATTATCTAATGTATTTTGAATGTATTGGGTCGTTCCTTGTTTGTCTGAAACTTTTTGTAAACATATGTTCCTTTATGTTTTATTATAACATCATTCTGAAACATTTACTATTTTTGTTATTGTGTCATCATAAATATTTAATTTAAAAATTACTATTTCTTAATGCAAATTGCAAATATTCTGTCCTTGCTGTTTTATCTTCAGCTCTTCAGTGGATCACCATTGCACTTGCTTTGGTTGGCAAATGTGGAGCTTCTGCGGCGTTCGCTATTGTTTATATTTACTCAGCGGAACTATTTCCAACTGTTTATCGTAACTCTCTCATGGGTGTGACTTCAGTATTTGCTAGGCTTGGAGGCATGATCTGTCCCTATATCGCTGATCTGGTGAGAATAATTAATATTGTTTTTTTTTATTTACGAATTCCTTTTTTTACATTTGTTAATTTAATTGAGCAATATAGCCTAATTATACAATTAGGTAGTATTGAGGATCCTTTTTCTTTAAATCAGAAAGCTTCCGACAGATTTATCAGGTCCGTTCAACAGGCATCTATTCGCCTCACAACTGCGGTCAACAAGTTTTCCGTAGTCAGAAAATGTTTTGATCATATTTGCAGTCATATATAGAACTATATATCGTGCTCGTGCAGATAACAGTAGAAATTATTCATCAGCAATTGGATATCGACAACGTATATGCCTCTCTCTCTCTCTCTCTCTCTCTCTCTGTGTGTGTCTGTGTGCGCGCGCGTGCGTGCGTGCGTGTGTGTTAACCCCACTTCCCTTTTAAGCAAATTAGAATATGTTCTTTAGTACTAGAAATTTCGCCAAAATGTGGGCAATACCCCTCCATAATGTTTTTTCACACAAAGTTGTTCATCACCTCTCGTAAAAAAAAAATGAAATCACATACGAAAACGAGCGAATTACCTTTTTTAAGGTAACCCTCCACTTCCAGCCTTATCAGTGTAAGCATATAAACGGCCTTGATGGCAATGAAGTGTAGATGCCAATTAGATATTCTTTACTTTACAGCACACGCATTTAGAAATACTGTCATTTAGAAAATGCACTGAAATAAATACATTTCTCTTGCAAACTAGTATTTTATTAAATCACCAATCTGCCGAAGATGGAGGTGTTGGACCATTGGAGCAAATAAAACGGCGACACGCTGTATTTCTGTTATAGACTATATTCTAATGGAAATCTAGTAGGACCATTGTCCTGAGGCAAGAGAGATCCAGTGGGGTTTGAGAATGAACGCTGAAGAAAGACATCATCAAATTTTTCATAATTTTTATTAGAAATAAATCCTGTTTGAAATTACTTATTGTTAATTTTATCAAAATAAATTGGGGGGGGGGGGGGTGGCTACGCCAGTTTTGTAGGAAATTTAGTATTAATTGAGAGGATCTGCCGGCAGACCCACCACTGCCCCATTCTATTGTCAAGTTTGTTTGTTTTGCGTTCGATCCATAGTAATCAGCAAGGATATTCATGCGATTTCCGCCGTGAGCGTAATTACGTTGTTCCACCGTTATGCGCAATGTAAGCACAGCACAGCCGATTTCGGCATGCCTTGATATTTCGGTGGGATACCCTAGCCTGTGACAGTCTTCCTATCTGTCGCAAGGCGGCGAATGTGTACTAACTCTATGCCAAGACGGTTTGTCCTTTACGTCTATCTTGAATGAGGTGTTCCGTAGTCAGTGAACTTGTCTCATGTAATTTATAATTAGACGTATTGTGTCCGTAACCATCAGGTACTGAACCTTTTCGCTTACGCGAGCCTGGTTCCTGTTTAGGAAGAACTGGATAGAAAAGCTGTGCTCTGACTCGTTCTAGTTATTCTATAATTTAGACCTATATTATAAATTAAATTGATACAAAAGATTGATTAATGTTCTACTAAACTGTGATTTCAGAGTACGGTTGTGGATGGTCAGTTTGGTCAAGCCCTTCCTTTGGTTATTTTTGGATCAACTACAGTATTTGGTGGTCTCTTGTGTTTACTACTGCCTGAAACACTTAACAAAAACCTGCCAGAAACTCTTGAAGATGCAATCCATTTTGGAAGGTATTGAAAGTCTAATTTATGAAAAATATATGTATTTTTGTTACTTTAGATATTAATGCTCATCTAGTCTTACATACATCTTTGTAGATATTACAGCAGAGTTGATCTAAAACGCTTTATGGTGTGTATTTTTGCTAACATATCTGGCAAATTCCGGAAGAATCATTCTATATTTCAGATAAATTGTCCCCTATAATTCTGTATTTTTACTCAAAATGACAATTTTCTGTAAACAGAATACTCTAATAAAGAGACATAATAAAAATCAATAAAAGTATTCATTTCAATGAAATTTGCGTATTTCATAACAGATAAAATAGTGCACACCCTCAAAGAAAACGCTGCCACATTGGTCAGAATAATATTACAGTTAGTCAAACAAACAGAATGTAAGCTTCCCAGAATGCTTCGTGATATAAGCGATAGATAAGATGATACCCTATACTTTAGCACAGGAATATTTAGTGATTCGAGTTTTTTCTTTGCTGTAGAAAGAAGCATAGTTCATGTCTAACATTATTCAGTTAGGGTGATATACATATATACCCAGTTTTGATGATCTTCCTAGCGTGGTGGTTAAGCTGTTCGCCTTGTATTCAAGAGGTCATGGATTCGAACCCAACTCGTGTCTTCTTGTGTACAAAGTGGATTTTTTCATAGATCCCTGTGGATTAATGCTTGAAGCTACGGAGTTACGTGCTATGAGCTGTGCTCTCGGCAGGCAGCATGCTGCTTTGTTGAGAGTGACGTAGTACATATGGAAAACTGAGTACAGTGAAGTCAATCATTTACGTCTTTTGAATTCTTGAACCCTTTGAACCAAGATAGAGTTAGAGAAATGAAATGTGGATTAGCTACCTCTACTCCATATTTGCCTGTTTATATACTGTCCGGCTCTGTGGTCTAGAGGTAGAGAACATGTCTTAGTTATGGTATTTAAATCAATTTCAATAGCATGCTGGTGGGTATCCATTAAATTTAAAAAGGAATGACAACCTACTCAATGCAAATATTGTCTAGAAAATCACTACAATTAAAGTAATAGTTGGTTAGTCGCAACCACGTGAATATAATATTTATTTCTAGTACTGTGTACTTTCTGTTACTTTATATTCTTGTGGTACTATATCTTGAGTTTACGTTTACTTAACTACAGACGCATGGAAAATTGCGTTTACTTAACTCTAGATGCATGGAAAATTACATTTACTTAACTCCAAAATGCATGGAAAATTACGCTTACTTAACTCTAGATGCATGGAAAATTAGTTTACTTAACTCTAAAATGCATGGAAAATTACATTTACTTAACTCTAGATGCATGGAAAATTAGTTTACTTAACTCTAGATGCATGGAAAATTAGTTTACTTAACTCCAAAATGCATGGAAAATTACGTTTACTTTACGTTAAATTTGTGTCAATTTTAGAAACTTCGTAATCACAGAGTGAAAAAATAGAAATTTTTAAAAAATATACTCAAAATAGTTAGCAGGGAAGAGAACTTGTAGACTTTTGTCTGACCACTGAAACTGTGCTAAGGGTGAGAGAGTAAGGTTGATGACATTGCACAACTCTCTTTCCCTTTAATACAATTCTCATCGGGAAAATTATGGCGTCATGCTCATTATTACATCACTACACGGAGATTCACGAAACGTCTAAAATGGAAAGTATCTGTGCCTTGTTGATCATGTCTCAGCTTTACTATAGTCAGTTTTAAAATTCACAATAACCTGTGCTGATATTAACATAATTTTTTTCCATACCACCTTATTATTTAGGCATGCATGTCTCTGTTTAAATGTATGTAGCTAATATTATTTTGATCTTTGTAAATAGAATTATTGTGTCCCTGAAGAATGTAATCTAAAGTAATTTAACTATTGGGTAACATTTTCTACGCCATATTTGTAACGACAATGTTCGTGCAATTCGATTCCAATAATGTATCTTTTGAATCATTAAAAATCAGAAGGCTGTACACGGGAATTGAACCATGTACGCTCATCTGGCACCTATTCATCTTGAAACTTTAATCAATATAACATACCTGAAATTAAACGTGTGTGGTACCCCAGTTATGAACAGGTGACAAATGGGATGTTGTGAAAAGATACTGTGTGTGGGATGTAACAATTCTGGGAGAGTCCAGATTATGGTAAAAACGTTGGCCTTGCATAATTGGAGAGTCTCTTTGGATAGCAGAAAATGCGTAGTTGGCTTCCCCACAAATCCTCCTGGCAAACGCCCAACCACCATCGTATAAAATCATAACATGCCATTCATTACTCTGAAGCAAGTACAAAAAGTGGATAAAGACCCCCCATTAACTAACCCTTAATGGTTCCTAAGACAGAAAATGTGTAGATAGTGACAGGAACACAGGAACAAGTATGTTGTTATACCAGTGTATGTGTATATATATATATATCTTTAAACATCTAGAAATATTTTCTGTATCGCACCATGCTGTTATTTACAATATATTCATATCGAAAAATATTTTCTTTAAACAAAAAAAAACACCCCTAACCAGTTTTGAATTCTGGAACTAATTGTTCTTCTTCTTTAGATCACTTGGAACATGTCTATATCTGTAATTCTCCTGAATAAAACTAACTACCTTTTATAATTCATACAGTAGCCCATAGAGCTTTGATTCCAGTGTAGCTTCCTCTGGCGAATATGTCTGCCTCAGTGTTTTATGCTCAGAACACTCTTGAAGTATATTTTTGGCACTCTGTGCTGCCTGTCTACGTGTACACATGGCTGTATTGCCACTCTTTAGCGTTCTAAACTCGCTGACATTCAGAATGTATACATATATTATATATTACTATATCACATATTATGCCACATATGTTTTGGTGACCCTTTTTAATCTTCTTCTTCAGCGATCATTACTCAGTCAGGTTGGGACTTCGGATTCTATGATATAGGCTGCTGTCTGTTTTAGAGTGTCCACTGTGTCATACAGTTTCTCTTCAACACTGATTGGGGTGGGCCATGTCTTGTTTCTCAGGTCTGCATACTGGAGACATTCTTGTAGGATATGTTCTGCTGTCATATTCACAAGGCTGCAATGGCAGAGCCCAGTTGTACCTATTTTGAAATTGGTGTACAAATGATGTCTCATTTTCTTGTAACCAGTTCTGAGGCGCAGCAGGATAACCTGGTCTCTTCTGGACAGTTGGTAATACCTGTCGTCTGCATTATATTTGGGATGGTCTTCTTTCCACTTAAAAAAAAAATATAATTTAATCAACAAATAACATCCACGTATCCTGGAAAATCCTGGCATCGCATGATTTAACAAATAACATATCTTCCATAACACAATTACATTCTGTCTAATGCTATGGTCTGCTTTAAACATAAAGACGAAGACATAACTGTTTAGAAAATCTTTTCAATTAAGAGTGAATTCAACTAAGTAACGAATTTCAAGTTTGTTTAAAATTGGTCTTTTAACAAAAATGAGTGTGGTAACTCTTCTGTTGAAAATCTCAAAGCTATATATTGTATTACGACATGTATAAGTGGTCGAAAACGATGCTTACAAATAAGTAACTTGTCACAGAAAAAGGTTTGTTTTTTTCCTCCTAGAGCTTTTGAGTTATTACTCAAATATTAATATTGACAACATTTAATCCATTTTTTTAATCGTTGCAGACTGGTATAATTTTACAGTACATTTTGTTCCTTTGTAAGAAATATTTGTACAATCAAACTTCAATGTGTAAGCTATTTTTTTACAGTGTTGTATGGGCGCCTCGCCACTGTGTTGTACATTTTATATGTTGACTTTCTCTCTTTAACAGAATTCAGAATAAATTCTACTCCAAACAAAATGAACAAGACACAGAATTGAGTGAAAGCACTTCTGACAAAGAAAGAACGCCTTTAACTTTGGAGGGAACTAAACTAGTGAACCTCGTTGAAAGTGAACCTGCTTGCAATTATGCAGCTGAAAGAAATGAAACAAAACTGCTTTTTTAATTTAGTTAGGACTACTATGTGTGTGGCTCTGTGAATGAGATAGTGAGTACATCTCAGATGGTCGAAGCATCTGGTTCGATTTCAGTGGTAGGTAGGTGAGTACCCCAATCGTTCAAAAAGCAATTGCAATGAACTCAATAAAAAAATTGCCTCGAAATAATTAGCCGCCAAATGATATGTTAACCACTGCTTCCTAAATAGGATATGATTACAACTTGCGAAGAGTACTATATTTTCTTGTTTGCATTTAATTTATTTAGAAATACTATATTTTTGTCCAAAATATTTACTAGCAATCATTAAAAACGCTCCACTTTGTTTTAAGCTTTGCGATTATTGTGTGGTTATTCTTGATTTGAAACTATCTTCACAGCATGTGTGGCATTCCCATAAGTGCCCCGCTCTCCGTTCCAGCAGCCATCTCAGTGTATGTAGACTCATAGTCCCGATCAGGTGTTGATTGCGTGATCTTCGGGGCTTTCAAAAATATTTACTTTTCCTACCATCCCCTCTAGATACTCCCATGAATTTAGTGCTAAATTTAAAATACGTAAAATAAATAAATGTACAAATATCATCAATTTACAGACCCAACATGTACATTTTTCTTGTTCTTTTTTTTTCTAAAATGAACAAATTCAGGACCAATCATTATAAGAAGTTTTCTACACTAAAGTTAAAAAAAACTTGCATATACTTTTAGGTAGGTCAGGGACATCATTAATACAGGGTGTGATATCCTGTAGCATCAATACAGGTTGGGCATCGGCGTGTCATGCTATTGCACAGCGTCTGAAAAAATATTTGGGGTATGAGATCCCATTCTACAGATGCATCAAATGAATTTGGCGATCTTGAGGCACCGTTGTCACACGAGGATAGTCAGGCCTTGAACGTTCATTGGTTGTGCCTGTAACCAGAAATCTTTTATTCAGCCTCACTAAAGTGGAATGGTCACAAGTAAACTATACCACTACTCAGCATATCAACAGCCTGCCAATAGACGAAAGTAGAGGCATTGGAAACACAAAAACACACTTCCTTTCGGTGAAAAAAAAAGATGGCGTTTTACTCCCTAAAACTTTATTAATGTGTATGCTAAATTTCATCTTGATTCGACCAGTAATACGGCCAGAATTCAACAATTTGATGTTTTGCCCCTGAAGCACGCAAATTTGGCATAAAATATGACAACGACAATAAAACGTAAAAAAACACTAAAGTTAACACCTACACATTCACGTGCTTTGAAAATTGCTCACTGAAATAAACAATTGAAAGGTGAAAATAGGTCACCCTTACGGTGCGTTTTTAATGATTGCTGGTATATTATGGCTTGATGGCTTAATTATAAATGCAAATTATGCAATAATACATTATTAAGAGTTTATCTGAATTAATTAATGTCAATTGGTAAGTGTAACTTAATATATGGGAGAGAGAGAGAGAGAGTTATCAGTTTCGACGAATACATTGGTTTTCTTGTAAGCAGCAACGGTGATTGTTAGCTCCTAACCACTGCAGCCAAGATAGGGTTCACTATGCTCATTCCCCGCCACCAATCGACTACTGGTTATGCCGAACTTCTTTACTGCTTCAGGCATGCAACCAAATGTTCAAGTCAAAAGGATTGTCACGTCCTGCGTCACTGTGCCTCTATAATGGGTTTACGCCATAGGAAAAAACAGTGCTGTCAGTTTCATCCTCCCAGTGCTGCACAGTATATCTCTGGCTCCCTCCCAACCACAGAAGGTGCATACATATATATTCAGGTAAACATGAAACACATTTCAACAACATAATAAAAGCATAATTGTATAGGTGACATGCCATGAAGCTTCTCTAAGAAGATAACCTCAATATAACGGCATGTCATCCACTAAGGTTTTCTGTTGCATGGGTGGTTTGTCTAGTGAGCCATTGGTGAGACCCACAGACGCAACCACATGTGTATGCAAGTATAGGAACCAGTATGGCCGACTATTCTAACGATATGGCTACAGACGTCCATCATTCAGTGGAAGTGGTAAAATATGGCTACAGACGTCCATCATTCAGTGGAAGTGGTAAAATATGGCTACAGACGTCCATCATTCAGTGGAAGTGATAAAATATGGCTACAGACGTCCATCATTCAGTGGAAGTGGTAAAATATGGCTACAGACGTCCATCATTAGTGGAAGTGATAAAATATGGCTACAGACGTCCATCATTCAGTGGAAGTGATAAAATATGGCTATAGACGTCCATCCTTCAGTGGAAGTGATAAAAATACTGAACACATTTGTTACCAACAGTGAAGTCTGATGTGTCAGGCCATTGCCGCAAATACAATGACGACACAACACATTTCCGTTACCTGGACGATGGCCTGCTGGATTTCTAGTAGAAACATTGTCATTCTGTATGAAATATTTGGTGGTAGTTTGAGAACGATTAAAATAAAAGTTGCTACCTTCCAAAATAAAGATTCTGTAAAATATGTTACCTTCCAAAAGAAAGATTCTGTAAAAGATGTTACCTCCCAAAAGAAAGAATTCTGTATTATGACTTAAATTAATCTTTACATTTTATATTTTGACTGCAAATTCTGTATGAAGAGCTCTTTGAGTCAAGGTAATTACACAAAGTTAATACAGATATATTCAATAAAATCTGAGTATATACTCTACAACATACAGAAAAATGTACAAGTTGATAGTTCTAGCAATGTATCTAAATTTAAGTCCAGTACTGTGACCATGTGGTACAGAGAGTGTATGTGACAGCAAAGGTGTTGGGTTCAAATCCTGCCACATACAATTGTGCATTCAAACTGTTCAGAAAGCAATGGCAAACTACTGAACATATTTATAATGCCTAGAAAATCACTACAGCCATAAAAAAAGTTGGGTTAATGGCTACATCCTGAATAGGATACGCTACCAATAACCTAAATTTAAAGTACAAATCGCTAATGAAACATGATGATGATGAATACCTGCTCTGATCTGACTGTTCCAGTCTGGACAGACAAAAACTGTGTTTTCCCAAGAGCTTGGGTCAATCCTGCATGACTAGAGACATGTTCATACATTCTTAAATGTTACTGGTCAATCATCTTATTGGTCTTCCTCAATTTCCTGGCATTCAGCCCTCCAGAATCAGCCGTTCTATACCATCATGTCTCTTTAATTGTCCAAAATACTGTAGCTTCCTTCTTATGATTGTATATAGAAGCCACCCTTCATTTAGTTTCAGTAATTTCAAAATATCTATGTTCTTTGTTTTCTCTGTCCACCGTATTTGTAAGATCATTTTGTAGCACTTTCTTTAAAATGAACTTATCCATCTAGATATTGTCTTGTTTAAAGTCCATGTCTTACATCCATATGTTGCCACTGGGAAAACTCCTGATCTTAAAAGAGTTACCTTAGTGTCATTATCACTACTATGCCATATCTGTCTCATTTGTGTTTTGTGTTGCAATTGCGAGTCTTCTTTTCTTTTGATCTCAACTAAACATCTCCAGAACTGTTTATATTTGCTCCCAGATATCAGTATTTGTTCACACATTCCAGTTCTATATTGTATATTTTTATTATTGGTTTGATCATTGTTTTGTCTGTTGTCATAATTTTTGTTTTCTGTGCAATTAAATATAGATTTTGAATTTTGCTTATTTCTTTAAAATGTATCAATTCTGAATTTCTAAGCATTTTACTCCCCGTAGCTATATTTAACAATACTTTTCAAAATCCCTAATTATATTTACTAGTATTCTGTATATTTTCATAGTGAGCTTGCTTGCTATCACCGGGTTACAGCGTGCCAGGTTCGAAACCACATCCAGACAACAACAAAATCCGAGTTGTGATTTCTTGCCTGACACGACCACTCATCCAGTCGACTTCAGCTGTAAATGAGTACCTGATGCATATGATTTAGGGGAGGAAAAGACAGCATGGAAGGGAACTGGCCACCCCACCTAATAGTTGCTGCGGCTTAGTACATGAAGAGTTATCTTCATCCCCGATGGCAGGTTGCTGCTATGGGACATACCTTTACCTTTGTATATTGTATTTCTGTTATTACATATTTTGTGATTCTGGATCAAGTTGTTATAGTGAGGTGTCACTTTATAGGCCTACAGCAGGAGTGCGTCAATTCTGGCTGCTAAACTGATCAAAAACTACAGTGGAAGTCCTATATAGAGCATTCTGTTATAACATATTTTGTGATTCTGGATCAAGTTGTTATAGTGAGGTGTCACTTTATACAGCAGGAGTGGGTCAAATCTGGCTGCTAAACTGATCAAAAACTACAGTGGAAGTCAAATATATAGAGCATTCTGTTATAACATATTTTGTGATTCTGGATCAAGTTGTTATAGTGAGATGTCACTGTATACAGCAGGAGTGGGTCAAATCTGGCTGCCAAACTGATCAAAAACTACTAACCTTGAAGTCCTCTATAGAGTACTTTGTTGTAATATATTTCCCTAACACTACTTAGATACCCAAAGAACTGGAAAAAAACTTCTCATAACTATATATCATGAAAATAATTAAATCCTGCTCAAAGATTCAAAAATATTGCCTACCTCTATATGTAGTTTTGAACAAAACAATTATAAATAAATTTCATAAGTATTAAAATGTGTGAACAACTTTTAATTTCATATACATAATAAACAAATGAGGAATATTGTCTGGAGTACAAGATGTAATTACTAAAATAATTTGTATAATTTTATCTGTAGTGTCTATTTTACATTTATCATAAGATGTTATGTTCTGAATATCTACTCCTTAATAACATAAACAGGGTCTCCAACTTTAATGTGTCCTGGAACATCATTTGAAACATACAGCCCAAAGATTGGTGCAGTTCCATAACCAGTCCGGCAACGGAAGCTGAAAAATGCAAATATCACTATTAGTCAAGTTCACATATCTGTCTATTGTTTGTCTCTTCACTGATTGTTCTGTAGTTTTGCAGGACTGAATGACAATTGGTGTTCGGCCTATGGCACGTTCGGTCACTTGATATGCAATAATATTATTACGTCTCAGGACGTGGGTAACTCCTTCAATCCAATTTCCTTTTGGTCTTACTTTGCCTCTTTGTGTTTCATTTCTCATGTATGTTGTACATCTACAAGATTGCTGCTGACCAATATGTATTCATTATCATTATGTGGCTGAACTATTTCAGTCTCTGTTTTTCAATATATTTGACCCTAGATATTTTTTTCAACAGTTCTTATAATCTCTTCATTCTGTGTCAACTATCTTGTTTTGTTTGCTGCTTTTCTTGGCCATTTCATTTCAAATGTAGTAGCTTTCTCTTGTTCTTTAGTTAGTATCCACATTTGAATTAATAACACAATGTTGGTATGAAAATGAATTTATGATATGTTTTTTAATTGCCATTGAGATAGTTGTTTGTATCCAGAGGGTGCAAGTTCATAATTTATTTATTGGTAGTTGACTTTTTAAAAGTCTTGCCTCGAGCTCCCTGTCCATTCTTTAAAAAAATATTCCCACGATATTTCAATTTCTGCACTTGCTTCACTAGTTGATTATTTATATACAGTGGAATCCCATTATAACAAATGATCTGGACTTACAAAATATGTATGTAATAACAGAACTTCTCTATCTCTATATAAAGTACAAACAATATAGAATAAATATAACTGGGGACTTTGAAAAAAGTGCTGTAATATAGGGAAATATGTTATAAAAGATTTCACTATAGAAGAATTTCACTGTATATCAGGTGATATTCTTTCCAAGAATGCGGTCTCTCTTATGGCTGTTCTGAATTCATTTTAATCTCAAACTAGGGTCAGCTGACCTGCCTTTACCAGTGTCATCTTTAAACATTCTGATATGTCTGTTGTCCATCACTTTTTTGGTTGACATCTGTTGTCCATCACTTTTTTGGTTGAAATCTGTTGTCCATCACTTTTTTGGTTGACATCTGTTGTCCATCACTTTTTTGGTTGACATCTGTTGTCCATCACTTTTTTGGTTTGACATCTGTTGTCCATCACTTTTTTGGCCGACATCTGTTACTGTCAACCATGCCATCTATTATTACTCCTTCTATTCCATTATGTCTCTTGATATGTCCAAATAATCTCAACCTTTGTAATATTACGATGATGATGATGAATGAGCAGGTAGCTGTTAACAGCCCATAGCCTATCTGATAAAAGCGTAGATCAAACAAGCAAGATTTACTGTCACAAAATCATAGTTGTGTTATGGGGAGAGGATGTATGGATGCATGTTTACTCCCCAAAGGAAGGCATTCTAGTCCTGTGGTATCCCAGGTTCATCACGTCCTGCCAGGAGTGCAGCATATATGTCTAGGCCAACTAGTTCTTCATTCTTCCATCAGATTTATTGACCCATCCCTGTAATGGAACACCTAGGAGTCTGCCACTAAAGGACAAAGGTGAAATTTTTACTGGCCTGCATTTCTCCATCATCCATGGGGACCATTTGACAGAAGAAAAAGTAAGACTTTCACAATATGAGCCAAGTGAACATACATAGGATGACTGCATGCCGATAGTCCTTAGCTGCAATAAGGATACTCCCTTTATGAAAAAAAGAGATATGCTGGGACTACTGCCGCTATATTTTTGCCACACTCTCCAATCCAGAGCATATAAGCATGTGACTGAAGATCAGAAAGGTAAGAATTTCAAGCGTGAGGTGTCCTGGATGGCACAGGATGAAAGAACAATAAGAGCAAGATGGTGACAGTTGCAACCTTGCCAAAGGAAAAGAATAGTGTCCAATTGAGTAAATTATGGCAAACATGCACATAGTTATAAAATTTAATTACCCGGTAGCTAGAAATGTAGAGTTGGTACAATGGAAAAGGAGACCTAAAGAATAATAAACTAATAAATAACAACCTCAGGGAAGGAGATGTTGTGTTCACTAAAGGATTTGTGCAGCATGGCGATAAATCTGTCTGGGATTTTTTCAAGATATCAATAAAAGATACACAGACGAGAACAATAAAATAAAAGCACATTGAATAATGTAATGGAAACTAGCGGATATTGGATAAGAGTTAATTTCCATTGCATTATTCTATGCAGTCTTATGACTATTTGATCAATATAAAACTGGTTAAACAATTCTTTTCTTTCTTTACTACTTATTCAGTGGAATCCCTCTATAGTGCATTCTTTTATAACAAATTTCTCTATATAACAACACTTTTCAAAATCCCCAATTATATTTATTCTATATTGTTTGTATTGTATATAGTGAATTTCTGTTATTACATATATATTTTGTCAGTCCAGACCAAGTTGTTATAGCAGATTCCACTGTATAGTTTATTTACTATATAGAGTTCATTGAAGGTGGTAGTGTCAATCTGTCTTTCTAAAGTGCATGGAAGTAGCTTGTTATTAAGATGTGCATATCTGTCATGTATTGAAGTTGGTTGTGTCAACTAACATAAGGTAAAATAAAGGTTTAGTACATATCTGGATGATTTTTCTTTAGACATGGTTGGAAGAATGCATGCCAAATTCTGTCTGCCGAACAATTTTTATGACCTGCATGTCAAATCCTGCCCATTAAACAATTTTTATAGCATGCATGCCAAATCCTGCCCACCTAACAATTTTTATAGCATGGATGCCAAATCCTATCTGTCAAGAAATTTGTATAGCCTGCCAGGCTGATCTAAATGTACAATACCTTTAAAAAATAAGAACCACTTTTTGGAAGGGCATCAAGTCAAAAATAAATTACAGCATTTTAAAACATGTCATGTCAAGTTATAACATGACTAGCTTATCAGTTTCAATCTATATTTCCACTATATATATAAACACTATATTTCCTGAAACTAGCAATAACATGACTAAAATGATAGCACAACTTTTACACAAGCCTAGAGATACAATCAGAACACCGACAGGAAAATTCTGCAATAATTATGATGCAGAAATCCAGGCAATTAGTGTGGCAGCTAAAAAACTGCTGAACTCCAACTCTGGCCTACAGCCTGTGGTATTCCTGACAGATGCAAGGTCAGTGCTTCAAGCTCTCCAGTCTGGAAAACTAACAGACTTAAAAAAACTACTTAGCGAATTGTCTTACCAGTATAGGATAACCATGCAGTGGATACCCTCTCACTGTGGAATACCAGGAAATGAAAAAGCAGACCAACTGGCTAAAGAAGGTGCTGCCGAAGACCAACCAGATATACCAATCACCTACCATCAGAAAAAACAGATGATAAAGGCAATAAGAAAGCCACAAAAACCAACACAAGATGACTATCACATTATGAACAGATCAGAACAAGTTATAATTCTACGTCTCAGAACAGGACACAACCGACTCCGCAGTCACATGTATACAAAGTTCAAGATTGGCAACACGGCCATGTGTACATGTGGACAGGCAGCACAGAGTGCCAAACATATACTTCAAGAGTGTTCTGAGCATGAAACGCTGAGGCAGACATATTGGCCAGAGTAAACAACACTGGAATCAAAGCTCTATAGGACACTGTATGAACTACAAAAGACAGTGAGTTTTATTAAGGAGACAGAATTACAGATATAAACATGTTTCAAGTGAACGAAAGAAGAAGAAGAAGAATTTTCAAAAGTAAGGAGAATAACAACGGACAACATTATCAGTACTGTGTATGTCCTCCGTTATTTGTGATTTATTCAAGGCACCACTGTCACATCAAAATGATTAAATTGCAAATGAAATATTAGGACACTGCCTGCCACTGATGCTGAAGTACTAGAAACAGTTCATGCAGAGTTGCATGAGAAGGCTGATATTTTTTAACTCCTTGCCCAAATTTGTCCCAAAAATGTTCTATGGTATTCATATCTGGACTATATGCAGGCTAATCCACTCTATTGACACCTTCTTCTTGTTGGAAAGTATTTACTGTAGTTATTTACAGTTGGCCTACAAATTATTATAGACAAATTCTCCAAAGCCTGTATGAACTTTGGACTTACTATAAACAGAGAGAAAACAGAAGTCATGTTACAACCAGCACCTGGCAAAAGCTATCTCGAACCCTGCATAAAGGTAAATGGTGTAGCTCTGAAAGTTGTGAATAGATTCACATACCTAGGTAGTACGTTATCACAAAATGCCGTGTTGTTTCATGCTCAGACATTAATAAAAAATACCCAAATTGTGGTGTCTTAACAGCATTTTTTTCAGCATGGCTGCTGTTTAACACTAATCACAGGTTATGCTGATGGCCTATGCCACATGTGTTGAATTTTTGCTCAAGAAAATTCAATTTCAAATTAATCGGTTATGGAATATATTAAAAATAAATTGTGGTTAGTTTCCAGCTACTGGACTTTTTCTAAGTATATTCTTCTTCTTCAGCGTTCATTCTAAAACTCGTGCTGAATCTCCCTTGTAGCAGGACCATTGTCCTACTAGATTTCCAGCAGGATGTAGTCCAGAGAATGGAAATGTGTTGTGTCGCCATTTTATTTGCACCAATGGCCCGACACATCCGTCTTCAGCGGGCTTCGAAGTATATATCTGAGCTGACTCCAGAGCTCAGAAAACACTACTTGGAGCTAAAGTGGACTTTTTAAAAAAGCTATTCTACTACATACCACACGGAAAAAAATAAATCCTATCTGCCAACCCTACAAGGACGCCCACGTCTGCTGTCGATTTTCACCTTTAAGCACTTCATTTCTTTCCATTGTTATATTATTTTCATTACATAAATGTTCTGATGCATTGTTTTTCTTATCTATGTGAACAAATAAATGTAGAATCTATCATTGAACACATACCTTTTCAAAAGTGCCAGTGGTTGTTTTTGTTTGTTATATTCCCCAGTCTTTGGATCAATAGTTGTGATTATGCATCTGAAAAACAATAGGTCTAAATAAAACTTGTTTTGTTCTATTAACTACAAGTTTACTAGGGTTGAAGTGTGAGACTGTTAGAGGGTAATCTAAATTGGTAGAGATGGCTTCATAGTTCAGACATGTTCCAGTGGACCCAGTTAAAATTTAGTATTTGGTTTCCTTTAGTCGTCAAGGAAATGAGTTGACAATTTAATTCCAAGTGCAGTGACTTCTAGTAAGGAATATGAAATACTGCGCCATCTCAGCTATTGTTATTTGTTTTCCTTTAAATTACTAACTAATGATGTCATATTTTATAAAGATTTTGTGATGGTTTCTAGGATTTTATATAGCTGTGAAAACGTACGCACATAATGTACACATATACTTAAAAAACTATACAATTATTAAATAACTTTGGCAGATCTATAACCCAGTTTCACTTTGTTTTACATTATTACTTTTGAGTAACCGTGATGTGTACTAAAAGTAGCAGCGGTCACAATTAGAATTATAAAATAACCTGAAGGGTTTTATTGATGACATTCATTGGGAAAATTTGATTTCACAATAAAAACATTGAGAACATTGCAGACTATAATATAGCAGAGATGATTCTTAAATGTAATATCAGCCGTTATAATTATTGGAAGTGATTTAAGATAGAATGAAAAAGTATGTGAGCTCTAATTTTTTCTATAAAAGAACAGGAAATGAGGGAAATATCGAGATGGGTGGTTTGATAACAAAAAAGAGATACTGTACTGACAACATTCAGGCATATAAAAACTCAAGAATGGAGTGATGAAATATTTTTTTAAGTAAATCTACTAATATATATAGCCTATACATATTGATTTATGCAATATCTACACTCAGCTGATTACTTTGCATTTACTGTTCTGAACAATGAATTTATAATTAAATATTAATGTATCATTATATAGGCCTATATATATATATTATTATTTATTTCAAAAGTTATTCAAGTTTAGGTGATGACCGTTTTTGTGTGTCACCCTGTATATATATATATATATATATATATATATATATATATATATATATATATATATATATATATATATATATATATATATATATATATATATATATATATATATATATATATATATATATAATTAATCGGTTATGGAATATATTTAAAAAAAATTGTGGTTAGTTTCCAGCTACTGGACTTTTTCAATGATATATATATATATTTTAGTAGTTTGCCTATATATATATATATATTAGTCATCTACGAACTCATAATCAATAATCAAGGACATAACTAAAATTGGATTTTCAAAAGTGGATGTAACAAATGGTCATCATCACTTGTGATGGACAAACAACAATATATATATCCACACACACACTATATATACACGTACATAATTCCCTATAGAGCCCCACACTTTTAAAAAGAAATAGTTACACACTTATCCATATTTTTAAAACACTTTTACAATCATCTTGTGACATTATTTCCTGAACATCATCTTGTGACATTCTTTCCTGAACATCATCTTCCTTATGGATTCTCTGAACATTCTATGATTCTGGGTGGGCTGACCTGCTGGAGACACGTTTAAGCAATCTGATATATCACTGCACCATCTTCGTCTTGGGCGACCTCTTCCCCTTTTATAATATAATTTTATTATTGTTTCATCGGCCCACAATGTTGTTGAACATGTAGTTATCATATTTCACATACAATTACATACATGAATAATGCATGGATACACACATACACATAGGTTTAGAGAACAGTCACAACAGGCAAAATTAAAGGCAATAGAGACAGAATGCGACAACACGAGAAAAAATTAGTTTGACAGCCTGACATGGCAAGGAAACAACAACAACCTAGATACATAATTCTGTGGACAGAGAGCTGTGGAGAGCCATGACCGCCTACGCCAGCCGGCATGGCACCTGATGATGATGATGAAACACAACTACATACATGAAGAATGTATGGATACACACAACTACATACATGAAGAATGTATGGATACACACAACTACATACATGAATAATGTATGGATACACACACACAACTACATACATGAATAATGCATGGATACACACACACAACTACATACATGAATAATGTATGGATACACACAACTACATACATGAAGAATGTATGGATACACACAACTACATACATGAATAATGTATGGATACACACACACAACTACATACATGAATAATGCATGGATACACACACACAACTACATACATGAAGAATGTATGGACACACACACACAACTACATACATGAATAATGTATGGATACACACACAACTACATACATGAATAATGTATGGATACACACACACACAACTACATACATGAATAATGTATGGATACACACACACAACTACATACATGAATAATGTATGGATACACACACACACAACTACATACATGAATAATGCATGGACACACACACACAACTACATACATGAATAATGCATGGATACACACACACAACTACATACATGAATAATGTATGGATACACACACACAACTACATACATGAATAATGCATGGATACACACACACAACTACATACATGAATAATGTATGGATACACACACACAACTACATACATGAATAATGCATGGACACACACACACAACTACATACATGAATAATGTATGGATACACACAACTACATACATGAATAATGCATGGATACACACACACAACTACATACATGAATAATGTATGGATACACACACACAACTACATACATGAATAATGCATGGATACACACAACTACATACATGAATAATGCATGGATACACACACACAACTACATACATGAATAATGCATGGATACACACAACTACATACATGAATAATGTATGGATACACACACACAACTACATACATGAATAATGCATGGATACACACACACAACTACATACATGAATAATGCATGGATACACACACACAACTACATACATGAATAATGCATGGATACACACAACTACATACATGAATAATGTATGGATACACACACACAACTACATACATGAATAATGCATGGATACACACACACAACTACATACATGAATAATGCATGGATACACACAACTACATACATGAATAATGTATGGATACACACAACTACATACATGAATAATGCATGGATACACACACACAACTACATACATGAATAATGCATGGACACACACACACAACTACATACATGAATAATGCATGGATACACACACACAACTACATACATGAATAATGCATGGATACACACACACAACTACATACATGAAGAATGTATGGATACACACAACTACATACATGAAGAATGTATGGATACACACAACTACATACATAAAAAATGTATGGATACACACAACTACATACATGAAGAATGTATGAACACAAACATACCCATACATACAACGTTTGTGAATCAACATTAAGGCAGGCAGCTGGCACCTCATTATTACAAAAACATTATAATAGTACAAACAATAAGTACAATCCAGAATACTGCAATTATTTAGATCAAACCAGGCCTTTGATATCATTGCTTTGAAGAGGATGTTTTAGGTAAAATAAATTTGTTAAAGTAATTCATCTGTTTTTGTGAGAAAATTTTTCTTTTGGAATAGGAAATTCAAGACCATTTTATGAAAAACATTTAACCAAAATATCGACAAAAACATGTTTCTGGTACTAAAAGTAATGTTCAGAATTACTGAGAGTGGGGGGAGAAAGTGTGAATGTGTGTGAACAACTCCACCCTTCCCTCATCTATGGGCCTGGATCAAACATTTTAAACTTTATTATTAGAAAATAAAAGAACAGCAGTCATTAAACAGAAATGGTTGGTTGGTTGGTTGCTGATCCAGCGGTCCATGGGCTCATGCCCTTACACCCAATGCCATTAAATGGCATTATATTGCTGGGAAGTGTGGATTTTCGGCCCACCCAGGGCTAGAGAATAACTATCATATCTCCAGGGAGGTAGGTTTCAACCTTTGCACTGCTCCGTGCCACTGTAGTCAAGATAGGATTCACTGTGCTCATTCCCCGTCACCAATTGACTACTGGTTATGCCGAACTTCTCTACTGCTCCAGGCATGCAACCAAATGTTCAAGTCAAAAGGATTGTCACGTCCTGAGTCACTGTGCCTCTATGATGGGTTTACGCCATAGGAAAAAACAGTGCTGTCAGTTTCATCCTCCCACTGCTGCATAGTACATCTCTGGCTCCCTCCCAACCACAGAGGGTGCATACATATATTCAAGTAAACATGAAACACATTTCAACAACAAAATAAAAGCATAATTGTATAGATGACATGCCATGAAGCTTCTCTAAGAAGATAACCTCAATATAACGGCATGTCATCTACTAAGGTTTTCTGTTGCATGGGTGGTTTGTCTAGTGGGCCATTGGTGAGACCCACAAACGCAACCACATGCATATTAAATAGAAATAAATCAGCCAATATTATGCTTATGACATGATTTTGGGTTTAGAAGTTGAAAATACCTTCTGCATGGTTCAACGGAATGGAACAGAGTGCTGTCTCCGATCCTCATTTCTTTCCAGATATCCTGTTATGAAAGATAGAGGAATGCAAACACAATTTATATTAAAGTTGTGTTTTTTTTAAAATAAATATCTTACAATGTACATGCAAGTAAAATAAACCTTTAGTATTTGTTTAGTATTTGTTTAGTATTTCTGGAAATCAAATTCTTGGGAGACCTATAGTATTAATATCAATCATTTGCTGTCCTTCCACCCACTGTCTGCTTAGAGCTACTGTCTTCGCTTGCCATGAGCTTTCAAATATATCTTCCAGTAAGACTTTCAGAGAAGTATCATGCCTTTTCTCATGTCATATATTTTATATGTTTTTATTTCAATACACAACATATTTTTGGATGTGGATTGGCCAAATATTGAAAAATATGTTTGCGCAAGCTGCAAGGCAGGTAGGTGCCAGACTCGTTCAAATCCCATCAGTTTCTTTCTTATTTTGTTCTAATATCTCAACATATGTTCTATTCTATTTAATGACGGCCATCCGTTTGTTTTCTAATAATCATGGTTGTTCTTTTCTGTATAGTACTCTTCAATCCATATTCTGCACTCTGTTGCTTGCAGCACTGCTTCACTGTCAGAAAATAATGAGTGTACTGTGACTTTATAGACAACCTGTATAATCAAAGTTAAAAAATTAGTAATTGTTGACAAACCTACTTTGTTATAATCTGCCAATCATTATACAGTGGAATTCCACTATTGCGCATTTGTTTAAAACACTTTTCCTTATATAACAACAATTTTCAAAATCTCCAATTATATATATTTTTTTTGTTTATATTGTCTATATGAATTTCTGTTATTACATATTTTGTCGGCCCGGAACAAGTTGTTATAACGGGATTACACTGTATATGTTCATGGTCAATATTTGGACCACAGCGTCAGATAATCCTTATTACTACTTTCTTCATGATTTAGTTCCACAGCAGTCTTCTGTCTCTCAAGAACCGTAGAATGTTGTACTTCCAACATGCCAGTGTGTTGCCAAGACCTGAAAGGGAAGTAAAGAACAGCACCATTATTTACCTTCCATGCATGTCATAAGGAAATTATGGGATGGAGATTGCTGTCTCATCCCGTATAGGGTCAAAGTGACGCAGGAGCTATAATGAAATTTGATTTGTCTGGCTGAAAGGTGCAGATATTGCAGCAAAGCTGTAAATGATGACACAACTCATTCTGTTCTCCTGACTACATCCGGCTAGTCTGCAAGAGTTTTAACACAGAAGAAAAAGAAATTCTCCTAACTGACTGGGTCTTCTTGGGGAACTACATTTTGGCTCTGATCCTCACATTTGTAATATCTGATCCTATTTCATTTTATGGAGGTGGTTGAACTATCTTAAAATTTCTAACTTCTAATTTGGGTATGTAGAGAGTGGCATATTAAATCTTGACATATTGTCTGATTGCAAACCATATATCTTCTAGTTTTTTTCATCCTCTTTCCAGTATAGTGGAATCCCATTATAACAACTTGTTTGTGACCAACACAATGGTTATTTAATAAAATAAATTCATTATATACTGTACAGACAATAAAGAATAAATATAATTGGGGCTTTTTGAAAAGTTTTTTTATGTAGGAAAATATGTTATAGAAGGAAGCTGTATAGAGGGATTCTACTGTATCTTGAAACAAATTAGGTCCTAATGTTGCTTTATCTCTTGTGGGTAGATGAAAATGTCAGTATCAAAGCACTTACAAAGTATCTTTTCCAGAAGAAATATATCGAAGGGTGTAGTTCAGTGAACCAAAACTTCCATTATATTTGTATGGTAAAAAGCTGAGATATAACGAAGTAGGACTAACATCCACGGGTGAAAGGAGAATATGCTCACTATAAGATGTATGTGTTACTAAATAACATGTTGATACCAATTCTAATAAAACTGAACATACAGATAATTGGGATGTGAACTAACGTTGACTGGTTACAAAATAATCTCTACAAAACAATACCTATGTGCATGTGGTTGCGTCTGTGGGTCTCACCAATGGCTCACTAGACAAACCAGCTCTGCAACAGAAAACCTTAGTAGATGACATGCCTTTATATTGAGGTTATCTTCTTATAGAAGCTTCATGGCACGTCATCAATCCTGTAGTCGTAACCTTTGATAACAGTTACCATGTTGTTCTGACAGACCGACGTTGTGCTTGAACTAGTTACGGGCAAGGCGTGGGTGGGCATAACAACAAAGAAACCTGTCGCAAGGGCCAGAGTTGTGCCCTGATGTCAACGTCTGTTTTGGTGGCATTAGACTCGAAACACCATTGAGTCTGCTGGAACAGAGGGCTGAGCATTTATGTGAATGCCCCACATGCTGTGAGGCCAGTTTTCTAATCAAGACAACAATCTCACTACCATATATAATTTTATCTGTAAAACAAACAGCTACTATTACACTAAATTATACTTACTTCATCAAATGGTATGCTGTTCTTAATAACAATATTGGGTCGGAAGTTAACTGGAGATACAGGAGTTGAAAGCTGGGAATTGATGTGCTGTAAGGACTCTGTGGTGATTGCTAGGTAGGATGTCAGGTAAGCAAACACAGCCTAAGACATCAGTAAAAAATATATCATACCTATGCATGTGTGTATTTTACAAAAATTGTATACATGACTTTACACAAATTTTACAATTTCTTATCAACTGGTAAAATGTTTGCAATCTTTGCTGTATGAAATTCCTGATGGTTACTACGATGTAGTCCTAAGAATGGGGTGTACAGTGAAATTCCTCTATAGCACAGTCTTTTATAACATATTTCCCTATATAACAACACTTTTCAGAATCCCCAATTATATTTATTCTATATTGTTTGTAAGACAATCCTATGTAATATACCTTTGTCAGTTAAGGTGAGAAAGATAGTTCTTAGAAGTTATAAAGAAACAATTCTGATGTATGGAAGTGAATCATGGACACTCAGCAGATCAGTGAAAAATTATATTGAGGCAGGAGAGATTTGGTTTTACAGAAGAATGTTGAGAACACCATGAACATATAAGAAGCGTTCAGAAAGAAACAATCCACATTTTTTTGACACATCATCTATCTATACGTTGTGGCCCTTGTTTGCCTTGTGGCATCAGGGGTAGAAGAGTTCTCTGGAGGTGGCATTCGTGTGTGCTGTTTGCAAGCTTCTATCCTAATAGGACACATCATGAGAAAAGTAAAGATGGAAAACATTGTAACAGCAGGCAAGTTGAAGAGCAAAAGAGGAAGGGGAAGACCAAGAAAGAAGATGCTTGACAACCTAACATTGTGGCATGGGAGAACATCAGTATCAGAAATGATTAACAAACTATAGGGCCTAACTCTTTATTTAACTAACGAAATTATAACCCACTTTCTAACTAACTAAAGCACTCACTAACTCAACTTCAACTTACTAACTCATCTAAACCAATTAACTAAATTATAACTCACTCTCTAACACACTAACTCAACTTCAACTTAATAACTCGACTAAACTAACTAAATCACATTATTATAGAACATTCTTGAAACTTTAATAAATTGCCATGGTACATTAATTACTAAACAGCTCTTAAGAAGGGGAATTGTAATGAGAAAAAAATTAACTCATTAAACTGTGACAACCTATATGACACTTCATGATGATTGACCATTTGGTGAATTTCTATTATAGGTCTCAGTTGGGCTATAAATAGCGCACTGTTTACATTAATTAACGTCACGGATTTCCCTTGAAAAACCAATCATATTGATTCACACATTAGACGAGAATTCTTAGAGAATTAATTATTAATTCTAAACACTGATTCTAACCCTTCTCCCGCTCCCCAAAAAATGTATAAAACTATAATCCTTCTAGCCCCCCCCCCCGCCCCTTTTCCCAAAATCTATAATATTAAGTAACTTATCTGACACTGCAAAGGTTAGGTAATACCTCGAAAGTAGAACAAAGGTCACAACGGAGACATATACTAGAAATTGGCCAACCATTTTTTCCAGCACTTACCACATCACCGTTTCTAGCAGTATTTTCCCAATTTCTGAGACGAGTGTAGACATCTCTAGTGCCAAGTTCCGGACACGAAAAGAGAATTTTTGCCTGCTTTTTGATAAACTTACTAATCCAAATTGCAGCTTCCTGCCCACAGTCAACAACCGGAATAATTTGTTCCTGGTATCTGAAATGTACAAATAATGACATTAAACAACTACATACATTTGTCTAGATGTGGTTTCTCTTCAAAAAGTAGTGTTCAAGTTTGCGGAAGATTAATAATAATAATAATAATATAATAAGACATAACACGTCACGGTTGCAATGGGTGCCATACTAGAGGCATCAACCCTAAAAAAAACATCCAAATTGTCCTACCTCTGTCTTCAGCCATACGTTCAAGTGTAGAAAAATCATGCCCGGATTTTTTGATTCATTATTCATCAGGATTTTTTCCCCTGCCTTTTCTCCTTCTACCCTCGCAAAATAATTTTAGAAAGCGTACTGTGTCTCGTTACATGTCCAAACTAAACAAGTTTACGCCGTTTCGCTACTGCCAAAAGTAGTTCTTCATATCTTCTTGGTCTGTACAGATGTGAGCAGGATGTGAGCTTGGTATGTACAGATGTGAGCAGGAGTCTCAACATGGTCTGTACAGATTTAAGCAGGGATGTGAACTTGGTTTGTACAGATGTGAGCAAGGATGTAAACTTGGTCTGTGCAGATGGGAGCAGGAGTCTCAACTTGGTCTTTACAGATGTGAGCAGGGATCTGAACTTGGTCTGAACATTATGGGTACAATGAGACAAAGCTACTAAAATATAATTAACATCTTAAACACATTGTGATCATATTTCTTTGTCAAAATCCTGCTGTTTAACAGCACATAGTACAGAGAATGGAATGCGTTGTGTCATAGATTCCAGCTTGGTTACGACGGCTGTGCTTTTCAACCGACTTCAACCGGACTGTTGTATAAATTTGACCTATAAATTAGGACAGCTAAATCCATCGGCATGCATGTCAGAGCACAGTGTCTTAACGGCTGGGCGACGTCAGCAGGGACCAATTTGCCATTTGGTGAGCTATTGCTGGTACTCTGGTAAGTCTAGCAGTTAGTACAAAGTATATTTTATCTTGCAGCACTAGTCTCAGCTTATCTTGTGGTGCAGGATCAAATTGCATGATTCTTTGCTGTGTATGCCTTCTTCAACTGCGCGAGTCGGGTAGCCGTGTGTACTACTGAGTCAACTGAAGAGTATCTATCTCTGGACTTTGTTTTAGACACTATGAAACGGTAAGCCAGTGTGCTACAAGTCGATAATAGCGTGTAGGGTTTTGATGACATAACTACTAAAATAAATTAAGAAATAATTACAGATGTAGTGATTGATAAAATGACTTAATCAACTAAACTTCTTACTAAGAAGATGATGATTACAGAGAACGACGAAGTACAAATTTGTTACTCTTGTATTATATGTTATGTGGTGAATGTGGTGGATATGGTGGATATGGTGGATGTGGTGGATATGGTGGATATGGTGGATGTGCTGGATATGGTGGATGTGCTGGATATGGTGGATGTGCTGGATATGGTGGATGTGCTGGATTTGGTGGATGTGCTGGATTTGGTGGATGTGCTGGATATGGTGGATGTGCTGGATATGGTGGATGTGCTGGATATGGTGGATGTGCTGGATATGGTGGATGTGCTGGATATGGTGGATGTGCTGGATATGGTGGATATGGTGGATGTGCTGGATTTGGTGGGTGTGCTGGATTTGGTGGATGTGCTGGATATGGTGGATGTGCTGGATATGGTGGATGTGTTGGATATGGTGGATGTGCTGGATATGGTGGATGTGCTGGATATGGTGGATGTGCTGGATATGCTGGATATGGTGGATGTGCTGGATATGGTGGATGTGCTGGATATGGTGGATGTGCTGGATAAGTTGGATGTGCTGGATAAGTTGGATGTGCTGGATATAGTGGATGTACTGGATGTGGTGGAGTTCAGCTTCTAATTAGTGCTTCTCTGACATTAATTTTGTTAGGGGCATTTTCCTGAGATTTTACAAGTCCTAAAGGACTGTTACAATGTGGCTGCAGATGCAACGATACGAGATGGATTACCTTCTGCTCGGTTGGGGGGGGGGGTGGATGAGGATGACCACTAAACAGTTACTTTCCTGAAATATCGAAACATGCCGTATATACTTATTCATATTAATAACCAAAATGTCAAAGGATGTCTGACAAAATGTCAGAAGGTGTATTTCTTGAGAAAGGTCCCTGTTGGACCGTAACATGGAAAAGTGTCCATCATGTTGTTGTTGTTTTTTTTTTGTTTTTTTTTATAGTTAGGATTTTATATGAACGATTTTACTTTGTTTAGTATTTATCAGATAAGTATTGATCACTTCTTAGTTGCCTAGGCATGGGTCTTCGGCAGACTTTATCATAGCAGAGATTAGGGGATGTGTCAACTCCACACTCAACATCCATGTATCCGTGGTTGGGTTTGTTGGTTCTGACGCATCAATTTTGAGTTTTATGAACATATGACTTTCTCAGTCTGTTGTGTCCAGTTTGTATTCTGAATATAATGATTTGTTATTTGCGTAACATTTTGTGGTAGGGGACGTTTGGTTCTATAGTTGGGTTTTTTCTATACTGCACGTTTTCTTAAATTCTGCTTATTGTAGTCTTGTATTCGTTATATGATATTTTTTTTTCTGTCACTTGAGAAATGCCACTAGTGTTCGTCCTAGTTACTTGTTCTATTGATTCTTCAACCCTTGCCAGATCAAACTTTTTATTTCCAAGTATTGACACAGTGACCCAATGCAGTTCATCAAAATGTCGTGCTGAATGGCGTTGGCGATCATATTTCTCCATGTACACCGATCTCTCATATATGTCATCATCTCTGTTGGTGTAGTCAATCGAAGCCATTTAGTCAAACTGTCCAATATCTTTTCCCTAGGTCTTCCCCTTGATATTTTCCCTTCTATCTTTCATGTTGTCACTGTATTCTCAATGTCTCCTCTTTTCATTATGTGCACAATAAATGTTGACTGTCTTTTTCTTATATTATCAATAATGCATATTTTCACATCCATTCTTCTAATACATTCTTCATTAGTAATCTTTGCTGTCCAAGGAATGCGTAACATTCTTCGAATAAACCACATTTCCACTGCTTACAATTGTTTTTGTGATGTCTTATTTATTGTCCATGCTTCACTTCCATGGAGTAACACTGGTTCAATGTAGCATTTGAGGACGCATTTATGCTTGCGGTCTTTTTTTTGGGGGGGGGAGAGATATTTCAATTACTGACTCTGTATCGATTAGAAATACTACGTGACAGTTATGAGTCTGCAAGCAATTTATGAGCATAATGGCTGTCTCTTTTGTGAAAATAAGAATAATTAAATATAAATTTTAACAAATTGTAGAACAATAGGCTATACGTCTTCTTACTTCTGGTATAGAATCGTTGATTCTTTACGTACTAGTTTCTTGGGTAGATCCAAACTTGGCATGCCAGGAGCGCTGAGTCTAATGCTCTCGTTAAAACTACAGCTTGTGATCAAGGTAAGACGTGGATGATTATCCAAGGACATGATACAGTTATTCTCATCCACAATCATCCAGTGTCTGTAAATATCCAAACATTTACGTTTTAAGTATTAAAACGAGATAATTTCTTCTGTCAATTCTGTGTTTATTCTCAAACTCATACAGATTGACAGGATGTAGTCCAGACAATGGACTACAGTCTACAAATATTTGCAGTTTAGCTATGATGTGTGTGACTTTTGGCCTGAAACATCTGACTTCAGCCTGGTTTACGAGTCACTTTGACCCTCTATGGATTGAGAAAGCGCCTACACAGCCAAAATCAAACACGTCAGTCTCTTGAGACATGAGTGTCAGGTAGTAGTGTCAGCTTCTTACGACATGACGCGTGCCAGGTAGTAGTGTCACAATCTTTTGTTTCCCTTTGATTCTTCTAGAACACTTAAGTTCTCTCTCTCTCTTTCTTTCTCTCTCTCTCTCTCTCTCTCCTGGCCATAGTTTTATAACTGGTACACTCTTTCTTTCTCTTCCCAACCCCATTTCAAAAGCCACCTACAGCTTAGCAAAAAGAGCTGGTTGTCAAGAATCGTTCCCATCTCGGATATAAGTAAATTCAAGAAGGAAGCCAGAGGATAAATGAAAAATTCTTGAGTCTAACGGGAATTGAACCAATCCGATCAACGGCACCAAATCGTCTAGCAATTCTCGTACACGAGATTTTCCGTACTAGACTAACCGCATTTCAAAAAAAAAAATGTGATTTTGTCTAGACATTCAAAATGTGCACTCAAGTCACTGAGAACGGACCAGTCGAGACTATCTCGGATATAGTAATGATCCTCATCATCAAGTGCAGCCTCTGCAACAAAGGTTGGCTGTAACAGACCTACAACATCCTCTGCCTCTTGTTTTGGTGACTGTAACCTGTCTATCTTATGATGTTACGTTCTCACTTGTATCTCTGTCTACCTCTTGCTCGCATCCCTTCGACCTTATCCTCAAGTAAGGTATGTTTTAATTTATCCAAAATATTGTATTTTCTTGATCTTTTATTTCCTTTAGTAATTCTATCTTCATATTAGGTGTTGTTAGAACCTCTTTGTTTGTTTTATTCTCTTTCCATGATGTTCTCCCTCTTATCCACATCTCAAAGGCATTAATTATGTCATGTAATTGTTTATTGTCCATGTTTCTGAGCCATACATTAATTAGTACCAAATTATTTATAATTATATAAATTAATACCTTTAATTAATATATGCCTTTGCGGCCACTACAAGTAGTATGACCATGGAGACTATTGCTGTGACCAAGGCATTTGAGTGGGTATGCACACAGAAGGTAACGCAGGTCTGCATCTTGAGTGACTCTATGAGTATGATTAGGAAGGTAGAAGTAGGTTTCGTTCGCGAACAGTGGACTGAGACCTTGAAAATGGCGAGGCTGAAAGTGGTTACATTTACTTTTGTGCTGGGACATGTGGGTGTTTGAGGCAATGAAAGAGCGGATCAACTGGCGTCATGCTCGATTGTGGCACAGGGCGATGGGGCAATGAATTGTGTCGATGTTTTGAACTCCTTAAGAGATATAGTACGCGAGAGTGAGACTAATGTGGATGATGATTCCTTTTCAATGGCTAGGATTAAAGATCAGGGATTTAAATGCGGTGATGCTAGAAGTGAAAATTTTGGAGGGCGCAGAAGAATGATGGTCAACCAGCATAGGACCGGTACTGTCAGCAGAAGGGTAATGGCAGATACACTCAAGGAGTGATTGAAGCAACTATGGGCGTGTCCAGTTTGCAGTGATGATGATCCGACGACTAACTAACATTAATTAGTATAAAATAGATGTAGCTTTTTATAATTCTCAATTGTAGCATGTTTGTAATTTCTTTAGATGTTACTATTTTGCTCATATCATTGAAAGTATTTTTAGCCATTCATATTCTCCTTTTAACTTTTGTTTCACATCTGCCATCATTTGTGAATGCCACCAGGAGTTATTGGATTAACTGAACGATGACATCCATTATTTTGTATAGCCAAGGCTCTGATATAACAGAAGTGGATCCACGCCCTCAGATGATTGGAGCATACCTTATCACAAGAGGTACATATTTAGGTGACGAAAACGTTGCCATCCATGAACTATTTTTCCCCCACAAGTAAGCCATGACCGCCTCAGTATAAAACATACTTGCATATTGGAATTCCAACCTTTTTAATTACTCATTTAACTATTCCCTTATTTTTCATTTGGTGCCATACAAAGTATAATCATTGTGTCCACTGAAAATTATGAGAATAGTCAAATGAGTCATTAAAAAGACTGGATTTCCAATAAGCCAGTAGGTCGTACATTTTTTACGGTCACGGGTAAGTGTATGCATATAGCTGAAAATATTATAGACCTCGTGTATATCACACCTTCTCTAGGATAGTTCTGCGTGCTGATCTCACTCAGTGTCACTTATCTTTGCCTAGCTCATTTTCCCCGCACTTTTTATTGATTGGGGACTCAAAGTTCACACAAGGCGCCTAATAATCAGTCGCATCCGCCAATATGAGTGATGTTGCATGAAATCAGCACGCAGGGCTATTGTGGAGAAAGACTTTGTAAATATTGTAAGTGAACTCCCGAATATTTTTGGTAACAATCGACTCTTTCTGTGTCTTTATACAAGCTTGTTATGTCCTTTTGTATAGGCCTATCTAGATGTCCATGATTGTAGCCTATGGTGTAAGACATAAATAAGCTACACATGCATTTTTTGGTAAAACTAAAAGAAGATCTGTAGAGCTTCATATGAATATACTTTATGTTCAATTAAATAAATGAAAGAAAACAAGTTGCCACAATCCTGCAGCACCGACAATTTTTATATGGTAGGGCTGTCTATTTGGAAAGGACTTCTAGAGAAATGAAATACATAATTCAGGTGTTGATAATAAATTACGGAAAATATGTTTCGCATTTTTTTATTCCCTCCCTATCAAGGGTTCTGGGACCCGTCCACCCGTGTTTATTTATGCCACAAAATTTTAACCATCACGCTAATTAATTTTTAGTATAATAGATACTGACAAGAACGGTATATGTATCAATTTTTTTGAAAAATTGTTTTAATTAAACAAATGAATGGTTCTTGTTTGGAATGCGTGCCTCAATATTTTGATTATTTCCCATGGTAATGTTTGTCAGTTTATGTTTATCATTTATTAATTTCGATATTGATTTATTTAGGGTTAGAAGAAATTTTACATATTTAAGAAATACGTTAGGTTTTTTCGGCCTTGTGAAGAAACACTATGACAAGAAAAAAATGTTGTTGGAGGGAACGATAGAAGGCAGCAGAGACAAAGGTCGACCAAGACGTCGCTGAACAAGAGATATTCAGGAATTCAAGCACATGTCGCTAGAGGAAGCGGGACAACTTGTCAGAGACTGTAGGGATTTTATGAGATTCATAAGGAAGACTACGTTCTGGAAAGAATACGCCATGTGACATATAGTCAGTCAGTCAGTTCCTCTTTTGCCAAATTTGGCACATAGGACGGATGTAATAGTTCTCCATGCCTGTCGATCATGGACATACACCCTAACCCTAAATAAATTTATATTAAAATTAATAAAGGATAAACATAAACTGACAAATATTACGAAAGGAAATAATCAAATAGAGAGACAAGCGTTCCGAACAAGAATCAAATTAATTGGTGTATTAAAAAAAGATAATTGTCAACTCTTGTCAAGAAACCTCTCACCTTGTTAAAGACTGTCAAACTTGTTTAAACCTCATACTCCTCCTCTTGTTGATATAATTTATGTAAAGCCTCAACCCCCCCCCCCTACTTACCTGTCAGTTATACCATCTGACTGCAAGCCAACTGACGTGCAGTAAGCATTGTTCTCTTCCATGGCTCCACATGATTTCACTGGGTACAAGTATAAATGTGCAACAGTTCCTACCTGAATATGCAAGTGGATATTATTTATTAATTATAATAAAAAATAGTTTGCATATTGCCGTTTTTTTCAGATTTTGTTTACAATCCAACGAATGTGACACACTAGATCAATCGAAACGACAAAGATTCTTATACAACATATACAAAGAATCCCAGGCCCAATTGTACCATCGTGTGCTGTTGAATGTCTTCTTAGACGTGCGTCCATTAAACTACATGCTACCACTTTCTTATTTACCTTTATACCATTCCTAATCTTTTCTTCTGATCCACTGCTTCATGTTCCCACGATTCCGCACCAATACATATATCATGAATATTCCTTGTGCATACGTGTTATACCTAAGTCCCACCGAAGACGGATATGTCGGGCCATTGACGCAAATAAAACTGCGACACAACGCATTTCCATTCTCTGGACTACATCCTGCTGGAAATCTAGAATGGATCATGGTCCTGCTGCTAGAGAGATCCAGCAGGAGTTAGAGAATGAACGCTGAAGAAGAAGAAGAATACCTTAGAAGTAAAGGTGGACATCGAGATCTATTCCGCAATTGTAATACTCAATAGAGGAGATCATTTCGAAGATTTTCGTTATGGAGAACTGCAGCCAGGGAAAAGATTGTTTATTGATTGATTAGGTATTAGGTATGTTTATTATCATCTTCGCACGCCGGACAAGTCCATAGGTGCTCAGATCTCCGCTTCAGTAAATCTCTCAGGGTATACCGGCTGATGGTTCCGGTTCTATGTTGGTTCACTACTCTTTTTGAAATCTTTGTTAAGGGTTCTCTTCGGGACACGCCCATTCTCACTCCAAATTCTTGCATTCTTGAGATTGACTAATGCTTATTCATCTCAAAATCCTCTGATCCTGAGGACTCACGAAGAGCAGTGAGTATGTCTGCTCGGTCCATAGGCTGAAAGTCTGTTGTGGTGGCGAGACTAGCTAATTTGTCGGCACGTTCGTTTCCCTCCACGCCCGTATGTCCGGGGACAAAAATAAGCGTGAGTTTTCGTAGTGATGCCCGCATATTAGCTCTCTCCAATGACTCCACCCATTCCCTACGTACATCCCCTGTTTTGACTTTCTAAATCATTTTCAGTGAATAATATGGACTGATTGATATTGATAAACATCGCAGGCCTCCTTCCACGAGAGAACATCGCAGACTTCCCCTTCCGTGAAATGGTATCGCAAGCCCCTCCTCCATTAAGGGGACATCGTATCCCCCCCCCCTCCAATGAGAAATCGCGGACTCATCGTGGAGTTGTGGAGAAGCATGATTAAGCCACTACGAGACTAAGCCACTCGCTTGATTAATTGATACATTCACCATATACAATTTAAAAATTAAAGAATACAAAAATGCGTTGATTTTGAAAAGTGTTGTTAAACAGTGTTACACTCATGGCGCAGCAATCCAATCTGAATCATGTTAAACAGTGCTCCACTCATGGCACAGCCATCCAATCTGAATCATGTTAAACAGTGCTCCACTCATGGCACAGCCATCCAATCTGAATCATGTTAAACAATGCTCCACTCATGGCACAGCCATCCAATCTGAATCATGTTAAACAATGCTCCACTCATGGCGCAGCAATCCAATCTGAATCATGTTAAACAGTGCTCCACTCATGGCACAGCCATCCAATCTGAATCATGTTAAACAGTGCTCCACTCATGGCACAGCCATACAATCTAAATCATGTGATCATGGATTCAGAGCCTGACATGTTAACGACCCTGAATGCAACTATATTAGAGACCCATTTCAGAGCAGCCGTCCCTGCTTCAAACAAAATTTTTATTCTGGGGGTGGTTATACTATACTTTTTAGAACACAAATAAAAAATTAGCAAAAATTTATCTCTAGAATGGCAGAGAAGCCTCTGCTTGATCTTGGTCCCCTCCCAACATAAACATCTGCCTATATAAATGCACTATTCTCTCCAGCATTGAAATTTTCAGTTGCTCAATTTTGACAGACTAACTCTACGACCCTGTTTTGGTGCTGGAGAACATGGTCTGCCTATAGATTATTAGAGAAATCGATATCAATATAAACTCCGACAGAAGAACGATGAAGTAGCTATCTAATTTATGGATGAGTTTTTCTATTGCATTATGCCATCAATTCCCTGCCGAGTGTAATGATGGTCTTTCCCTGCCGAGTGTAATGATGGTTTTTCGATAACTTCTGAGATCTTCTCTAGCTCGTATCCAATACTTTCTGTTGAAAATGTCTACATCAGATCGCACATGTACAATTTTCATCGCCATCCTCATCTTCTTCATTATGTATCAATCTATGGTTACAATCTGAATAATCTAAGATAGAGTTCTGATAGAGTTCTGAATAATCTGAGACAGAGTTATGATAGAGTTCTGAATAATCTGAGATGTGCTGACGATAGAGTTCTGATAGAGTTCTGAATAATCTGAGATGTGCTGACGATAGAGTTCTGATTAAAGGGAGCGAACAATAACTCCAAGTCCTGTTAGACATGGTAGTAATAAAAAAATTTTAAAACAAAGTCCTCAGTCTGAAACAATAAGAAAACAGAAGCAATGGTTGTTTAAAAAAAACAATACACACCGTCAAAAAGCAGTATTTATATCAATGATAAAAAACTAAATCAACTGGATAAAGTCAATTATCTTGGCACTATTTTAATATCAGATGGCAGATACTCCAATGAGATAAAGATCAGGGTAGCATAGACGAGATCAACATTTTCAATAATTACAAACATTCTACGCAATGGAGTAATATCAATGCATACATGAGTTCGAGTCTTCGGCTGTTATATTAAGCCAATCTTTCTTTATGAATGTGAAGCATTGCAGTAAATAAAAGTGCCCAAGTTAAGCTGGGGGCAACTGAGATGTGGTTTTTAAGAAGAATGATGAAGATCAATGGACAGTCAAGAGAACTAATGTAGAAGTTCTCAGAGATGCTGGAGTAAAACGGTAAAACGACAAATTATAGCAAAATTAGAAGCAGACAATCAAGATGTTTAGGGCATGTGGTGAGAAAATTAAAACTTGAACATTTCAACCATCGGAAAGATTAAGAGCAGAAAAGACAAGAGAAAGACAAAGAGAGAAATTTCTGAATGGGTTATCACTGTGGTACAAGAAATAAATCACCAACAACTTATAGACAACACAAGAGACATAGCGTTGTGGAGAAGCATGATCGCCTACGCCACTTGTCATGACACTTGATTGATTTATTGATCGGTAATTTATGTATCGCTGTTCTCGTTATGTTAAACCTGTCTTTTTTCTCAGTAACGGGCAGCCTCTCCTGTCAGTGCGTTTACTAGTTTACTTTCTTTTCACCCCTGCTAAAGAAGAGCAAAAATACACTAAGAACACATTGATAACTTCCAAACACAATTTATTGCGACATATCACCCATTTGTACCTGCTGAAACTTTGCTCTATGTCCTCGGCTTACCACAACTAGACCAACCAGCTTTGCAAAAGACCACATCACAACTGCCGCCATCACTTCGACAGCAGAGTTCTCTAGACCAAACAGGTAAGGACTCATTGCAGACGTTTAACTAAAATAAGAAACATACACGTTATGAGAATAAAATGGCACTGATCTTAACGAAATTTAAATCACTAAAATTTTAATAATAATATTTAGGTACATTTGTTTGATCTGCAATACTTCTTCGACGGATGTGCTAGCAGGATTAACTAACAACTGAACCCAAACCCGTAGATAAGGAGCAAACATGAATTTTGTGAGCTTTCGCATACACAGAAGGAGGCTTCAACTTGGCTCATACTAATAATAATTGAATCATATCCTGTATAATTCATTCAACTATTCAAATATTCAGCTATTTAACTATTCACATATTCAGCTATTCAACTATTTAACTATTCGGCTATTTAATTATTCATTTATTCAACTATTCAACTATTCAACTATTGAACTATTCAGCTATTTAACTATTCAACCATTCAGCTATGCAAATATTAAGCTATTCAACCATTCAGTTATTTAACTATTCAGCTATTCAACTATTAAGCTATTCAACCACTCATCTTTTCAACTATTCAACTTTTCAGCTATTATTTAATTTTGAAACCACTAATATATCCAATAGAATCGCCAGTACAATATATACGCATATGCAGGTGTTCGAACCACGAGTTAATTCTACGAGTCGAGTTTACCAGCTCACTAAGAAATTCTGCTGCAGGCTGTGCCAGGATGAAGATCCGAGTTGGGTTGACATAGGCGAGCTCACTAAGAATGTAGCTGTGCCACGATGAAGATCTACTACTGCAGTGTAAGTGAAAAGTGTGTACACATGAACACAGGCTCTCCATTGAAATAAAATGATCATTGAATTGATTGTCCACATAATTGATTGATGTCACGTGGTCTATTTTGTATTCTCGGTTAGTACCCCCGTGTTTCGACGTGACACGTGTAGTATTTAGGAGTTTATTGTTGAGTTACGAGAGACTAGTAATGGGAATGTTACAAATTGCAGTATCTAGAGGGGGGGGGGGTCAGTCAGTTGCTCTTATGCCAAGTTTGGCACATAGGGCGGATATCATAGTTCTCTATGCCTGTCGGTTAGTTGCCAAGGATTGCAGGTCTTGTGCATTTATGCCTGTTAATTTTATTTCATTCATAAATGTTATTCTGAGCGTTGTTTTTGGTCTTCCCTGGGTTTTTTTTTTACCCATCAGGTGTCCACATGAAGACTTGTCGTGGAATTCTATCTTCCTTCATTCTAAGTACGTGGCCGATGTATGTCCAGCGGCGTTTTCTGATGATGTTCGTCACATATTCTTGTATTGTCTACTCTCTTAGTATGCCGTTTGATTTGAAGTCTTTCCAATTAGTATTTGTGATTTATCTGAGGCATCTATACTTGAAGGCAACTAACATCTTATCCATTATTGCGGTAGATTTCCAACTTTTATATCCATATCTCAATAATGGAATCACACTTGCATTGGATAGTCGTAGTTTGATGTATTTACTTGCGATCTTCGATCTTCTGATGATTGAAAGTTTGTTAAAGGCGTTGGAGGTGAGAGCGATTGAAGTCTTGATTTCTTAGTGGGTATCACCGTCTGCTGTTATCTTGCTTCCCAAATATACGAAATGTTTAGTATATTGTAATCTAACTTAATTGATTCTGTCAGTCCGGTAATGTTAATTATTTTCGTTAGAGAGGAGAGTAGGAAAATTAAATGTTTTGGAATGTACGAAAATCACGCAATCAACACCTGACGAAAATCACGCAATCAACACCTGACCGGGACTCATACACTGGAGTTTACATACACTGCGATGGCTGCTGGAACGGATAGCGGAGCACTTATGGGAATGCCCCATATGCTGCGAAGTTAGTTTCTAATCAAGAGAAACTAGTGCTATGAAATAGTTTGTATTAGTTACTACAGTAAACTATTGTCATGACATAGTTTGTGATGACGCAAGCGAAGATGAGCATGGCATGAAAAACAATAACTGTGATGAACAATTAGAAAAAAATATATTTGTGATTGTTTAATTTGGTTATGAGTTCGTATGCCCGAAATGTCCGATTGGTGCTAGGAAAGCTCTATTGCAGTGCATGCAAGTGTTCAGAGGGTTCATGGTATGAGAGTTACCGGATTTGTCCTTCCGCTTCCGTTGCTTGTCAATTTCCCGCAGTGTTCTTTCTTTTTCAAATTTAGTGACGCCAGCATTAAACATAGTTTGTATTAGTTACAACAGTGAGCTATTGTTAAGACAAAATTTGTATTAGTTACAACAATAAGCTTTTGTTATGACCAAGTTTGTGCATATTAATTACCACAGGAAGCTGTTATGAGATCGCTTGTATGTTGTATCAGTTGCAACGTCTGTTGTCATTTTATTTAAAGCTATATGTCGCCATAAAGACATTTTATCAGTTAAAGCTATATGTCGCCATAAAGACATTTTATCAGTTAAAGCTATATGTCGCCATAAAGACATTTTATCAGTTAAAGCTATATGTCGTCATAAAGACATTTTATCAGTTAAAGCTATATGTCGTCATAAAGACATTTTATCAGTTAAAGCTATATGTCGCCATAAAGACATTTTATCAGTTAAAGCTATATGTCGCCATAAAGACATTTTATCAGTTAAAGCTATATGTCGCCATAAAGACATTTTATCAGTTAAAGCTATATGTCGTCATAAAGACATTTTATCAGTTAAAGCTATATGTCGTCATAAAGACATTTTATCAGTTAAAGCTATATGTCGCCATAAAGACATTTTATCAGTTAAAGCTATATGTTGTCATAAAGACATTTTATCAGTTAAAGCTATATGTCGCCATAAAGACATTTTATCAGTTAAAGCTATATGTCGTCATAAAGACATTTTATCAGTTAAAGCTATATGTCGCCATAAAGACATTTTATCAGTTAAAGCTATATGTCGCCATAAAGACATTTTATCAGTTAAAGCTATATGTCGTCATAAAGACATTTTATCAGTTAAAGCTATATGTCGTCATAAAGACATTTTATCAGTTAAAGCTATATGTCGCCATAAAGACATTTTATCAGTTAAAGCTATATGTCGCCATAAAGACATTTTATCAGTTAAAGCTATATGTCGTCATAAAGACATTTTATCAGTTAAAGCTATATGTCGTCATAAAGACATTTTATCAGTTAAAGCTATTCTGTCGTTTTAACACCATTTTATCGGGTACAACTAGTTTTCGTAATAATCGTCGAGGCACAGACTTCGTTATGATGGTCAAGGTGCGAGGTTCAAATCCCATATCAGGCAGTTGTGCGCTCATCGTTCAGAAATGTTTGCCAATCTAACATAGGCCTATGTATATTGTCTAGAAAATCATAAAGCCAAAAAATACTGGGTCGATTGAAACGTCCGAAATAGGATGTGCTACGAACAAAGTTGTCATAACATTACATGTATTAGTTACAGTTAGATGTCGCATCGCGACGTTGCATTTACAACTAGCGGTTAGTTGTATGGTTGATGATCCACCTGTAATTGGCCTCATTCCCTGAGACCCAGAGCGATTTGTGTGATATATGCATTTTTTGTGAGTTGTTGTTTTCTTCCACATAAGGTGTTACATTTATCTGGTCCTGGGGCATTAGTTATATAGTCAAATCTCACTGTTACAACCTGGTCCAGAACGATGAAATATTTATATAATAACAGAAATTCGCTACATTGCAATATACTTCCATCAGTCCACTCTGGTTTTGTCATAACGAAAACAAAACATTTGGATAACATGATTAATCTATTTGAATAAATTGTTAAAATAACAAACAGTGTATTTTGTAAAATCCAGAATAGTGCAACTGTATTACGCTAAAAGAAAACTGGCAAGCGGCTTCAGTGTAGTTCATGTGACACACATTGACAAAAATTACATTCCCAAGACACCTAGACGTGACAGCCACTAAATGTAAAAGTACTATAAACCTCGACAAATTCGTTATGCTTACAAAACCTAGTGATAGGTAACTATCAGTTTTGCTAGCCTAAACAAATATTTCTCAACCGTTACTTCGCTAATGCTCTCTTTTCATGTCAATTTGTATACTGACTCTTATCTCTCCATAACAAATTTCACTCATTACAGGGGCCGTGATACGACTTTGATACATTTTATGATATTGTTTGATATTACCCATACAGAACTTAGTATTGTTATACAGTAACATCACATTATATATGTAACAACTTGGTTCAGACCTACATACTATATATTTACATTCAATATTTGAGGTAAATAAATATTTAACTTAATTAAATTCGATACCAGTAAAAGTAATAATGAGGATGAGGAACATTTTGTGTAATAATTCATTAATAATAGAAGTACGATAGAACATATTAAAATGTTACACATAGCCCATACTGTTATATGGTAATGAAGCATGGACAATTGACAATATTTCAAGAAAACATCTGGAGTCCACAGTGATGTGGTTTTATAGAAGAATGTTGACAATATCATGGACAGCTAAGAAGAGCTATGCTATAATTCTACAACTTGTCAACTCAAATAGAGAACTTATTAACTGTATTAGAAGACGACAATCACAGTTTCTGGGTCATGTCATGAGATGAGGTGGGTAACATCATAACAACTGGTAATATCTAGGGTAATAGAGACAGAGGAAGACAACGTGAGAAAATGTTGGATGGCTTGAAAGCCTGGCATGATGCAGAATCATCAGAAACTATATTTAATTGTATAACAAACAGAGAACTGTGGAGAGAAATGATCGCCTACGCCGGAAGACATGGTACCAATGAATGAATGAAGCATACTTACAATATTGATGAAGGTGCAGACACGATGGGCAGGACACTTGGTTCACATGAAAGATCGTCGTGTACCAAACAAAAAGGTGTTATATGGAGAACATCATAATTGTTCCAGCAAGTCGGAGAACAGATGAAACGTTTTTAAAACACTCTTAAGACATCATTGGCTCGCTCAAAATAGACACAAATTCACGGGATAATCTTGAACAAGACAGATCCGCCTATCGTCGCAGAATCAAGAGTCGGGCAGCAGCAGCAGAGAACATGACACATCATGATGTGCAACAAAAACGAGCTAGAAGAAAGGCAAGAGCTGCTCAATGCCTCACAGATTCCTCCCACATGCACAGAGTGTGGTAGACAATTCCATGCACGCATAGGACTCATCCCATACACGCATAGAACTCATTCCATGCACGGATAGGACTCATTCCATGCACGCATAGGACTCATTCCATGCACACATAGGACTCATTCCATACACACATAGGACTCATTCCATGCACGGATAGAACTCATTCCATACACACATAGGACTCATTCCATGCACACATAGGACTCATTCCATGCACACATAGGACTCATTCCATGCACACATAGGACTCATTCCATACACACATAGGACTCATTCCATGCACACATAGGACTCATTCCATGCACGGATAGAACTCATTCCATGCACGGATAGGACTCATTCCATGCACACATAGGACTCATTCCATACACACATAGGACTCATTCCATGCACACATAGGACTCATTCCATACACACATAGGACTCATTCCATACACGCATAGGACTCATTCCATGCACGCATAGGACTCATTCCATACACACATAGGACTCATTCCATACACGCATAGAACTCATTCCATGCACGGATAGGACTCATTCCATGCACGGATAGGACTCATTCCATACACACATAGAACTCATTCCATGCACGGATAGGACTCATTCCATGCACGGATAGGACTCATTCCATACACACATAGGACTCATTCCATGCACGGATAGGACTCATTCCATGCACGGATAGGACTCATTCCATGCACGGATAGAACTCATTCCATACACGCATAGGACTCATTCCATGCACGGATAGAACTCATTCCATGCACACATAGGACTCATTCCATACACTCATAGAACTCATTCCATACACACATAGGACTCATTCCATACACACATAGAACTCATTCCATGCACGGATAGGACTCATTCCATGCACGGATAGGACTCATTCCATACACACATAGGACTCATTCCATGCACGGATAGGACTCATTCCATGCACGGATAGGACTCATTCCATGCACGGATAGAACTCATTCCATACACGCATAGGACTCATTCCATGCACGGATAGGACTCATTCCATGCACGGATAGGACTCATTCCATACACACATAGGACTCATTCCATACACACATAGGACTCATTCCATGCACGGATAGGACTCATTCCATGCACGGATAGAACTCATTCCATACACGCATAGGACTCATTCCATGCACGGATAGAACTCATTCCATGCACGGATAGGACTCATTCCATGCACACATAGGACTCATTCCATGCACGGATAGGACTCATTCCATGCACGGATAGGACTCATTCCATGCACGGATAGAACTCATTCCATACACACATAGGACTCATTCCATGCACGGATAGAACTCATTCCATGCACACATAGGACTCATTCCATGCACGGATAGGACTCATTCCATACACACATAGAACTCATTCCATGCACGGATAGGACTCATTCCATGCACGGATAGGACTCATTCCATACACACATAGGACTCATTCCATACACACATAGGACTCATTCCATGCACGGATAGGACTCATTCCATGCACGGATAGAACTCATTCCATGCACGGATAGGACTCATTCCATGCACACATAGGACTCATTCCATGCACGGATAGGACTCATTCCATGCACGGATAGGACTCATTCCATGCACGGATAGAACTCATTCCATACACACATAGGACTCATTCCATGCACGGATAGAACTCATTCCATGCACACATAGGACTCATTCCATGCACGGATAGGACTCATTCCATACACACATAGAACTCATTCCATGCACGGATAGGACTCATTCCATGCACGGATAGGACTCATTCCATACACACATAGGACTCATTCCATACACACATAGGACTCATTCCATGCACGGATAGGACTCATTCCATGCACGGATAGAACTCATTCCATACACGCATAGGACTCATTCCATGCACGGATAGAACTCATTCCATGCACGGATAGGACTCATTCCATGCACACATAGGACTCATTCCATACACACATAGGACTCATTCCATGCACACATAGGACTCATTCCATACACACATAGGACTCATTCCATACACGCATAGGACTCATTCCATGCACGCATAGGACTCATTCCATACACACATAGAACTCATTCCATGCACGGATAGGACTCATTCCATACACACATAGGACTCATTCCATACACGCATAGAACTCATTCCATGCACGGATAGGACTCATTCCATGCACGGATAGGACTCATTCCATACACGCATAGGACTCATTCCATGCACGGATAGAACTCATTCCATACACGCATAGAACTCATTCCATGCACGGATAGGACTCATTCCATGCACGGATAGGACTCATTCCATACACGCATAGGACTCATTCCATACACACATAGAACTCATTCCATGCACGCATAGGACTCATTCCATGCACACATAGGACTCATTCCATGCACACATAGGACTCATTCCATACACACATAGGACTCATTCCATACACGCATAGGACTCATTCCATGCACGCATAGGACTCATTCCATACACACATAGAACTCATTCCATGCACGGATAGGACTCATTCCATACACACATAGGACTCATTCCATACACGCATAGAACTCATTCCATGCACGGATAGGACTCATTCCATGCACGGATAGGACTCATTCCATGCACGCATAGAACTCATTCCATGCACGGATAGGACTCATTCCATACACGCATAGGACTCATTCCATACACGCACAGGACTCATTCCATGCACGCATAGGACTCATTCCATGCACGGATAGAACTCATTCCATACACGCATAGGACTCATTCCATGCACGGATAGAACTCATTCCATACACGGATAGGACTCATTCCATACACGCATAGGACTCATTCCATGCACGCATAGGACTCATTCCATGCACGGATAGAACTCATTCCATACACGCATAGGACTCATTCCATGCACGCATAGGACTCATTCCATGCACGGATAGAACTCATTCCATACACGCATAGGACTCATTCCATACACGCACAGGACTCATTCCATGCACGGATAGGACTCATTCCATGCACGGATAGAACTCATTCCATACACGGATAGGACTCATTCCATGCACGGATAGAACTCATTCCATGCACGGATAGGACTCATTCCATGCACGGATAGAACTCATTCCATGCACGGATAGGACTCATTCCATGCACGGATAGAACTCATTCCATGCACGGATAGAACTCATTCCATGCACGGATAGAACTCATTCCATACACGCATAGGACTCATTCCATACACGCACAGGACTCATTCCATGCACGGATAGGACTCATTCCATGCACGGATAGAACTCATTCCATGCACGGATAGGACTCATTCCATGCACGGATAGAACTCATTCCATGCACGGATAGAACTCATTCCATACACGCATAGGACTCATTCCATACACGCACAGGACTCATTCCATGCACGGATAGGACTCATTCCATGCACGGATAGAACTCATTCCATACACGGATAGGACTCATTCCATGCACGGATAGAACTCATTCCATGCACGGATAGAACTCATTCCATACACGGATAGGACTCATTCCATGCACGGATAGAACTCATTCCATACACGGATAGGACTCATTCCATACACGGATAGAACTCATTCCATACACGGATAGAACTCATTCCATACACGGATAGGACTCATTCCATGCACGGATAGAACTCATTCCATACACGGATAGGACTCATTCCATACACGGATAGAACTCATTCCATGCACGGATAGGACTCATTCCATACACGGATAGAACTCATTCCATGCACGGATAGAACTCATTCCATGCACGGATAGAACTCATTCCATACACGGATAGGACTCATTCCATACACGGATAGAACTCATTCCATGCACGGATAGGACTCATTCCATACACGGATAGAACTCATTCCATACACGGATAGAACTCATTCCATGCACGGATAGGACTCATTCCATACACGGATAGAACTCATTCCATGCACGGATAGAACTCATTCCATACACGGATAGAACTCATTCCATGCACGGATAGGACTCATTCCATGCACGGATAGAACTCATTCCATACACGCATAGGACTCATTCCATGCACGGATAGAACTCATTCCATGCACGGATAGGACTCATTCCATACACGCACAGGACTCATTCCATGCACGCATAGGACTCATTCCATGCACGGATAGAACTCATTCCATGCACGGATAGGACTCATTCCATGCACGGATAGAACTCATTCCATACACGCATAGGACTCATTCCATGCACGGATAGAACTCATTCCATGCACGGATAGGACTCATTCCATGCACACATAGGACTCATTCCATACACACATAGGACTCATTCCATGCACACATAGGACTCATTCCATACACACATAGGACTCATTCCATACACGCATAGGACTCATTCCATGCACGCATAGGACTCATTCCATACACACATAGAACTCATTCCATGCACGCATAGGACTCATTCCATACACACATAGAACTCATGCCATGCACGCATAGGACTCATTCCATGCACACATAGGACTCATTCCATACACGCATAGGACTCATTCCATGCACGGATAGAACTCATTCCATACACGCATAGGACTCATTCCATACACGCATAGGACTCATTCCATGCACGGATAGAACTCATTCCATACACGCATAGGACTCATTCCATGCACGGATAGAACTCATTCCATGCACGGATAGAACTCATTCCATACACGCATAGGACTCATTCCATGCACACATAGGACTCATTCCATACACACATAGGACTCATTCCATGCACACATAGGACTCATTCCATACACACATAGGACTCATTCCATACACGCATAGGACTCATTCCATGCACGCATAGGACTCATTCCATACACACATAGAACTCATTCCATGCACGCATAGGACTCATTCCATACACACATAGAACTCATTCCATGCACGCATAGGACTCATTCCATGCACACATAGGACTCATTCCATACACGCATAGGACTCATTCCATGCACGGATAGAACTCATTCCATACACGCATAGGACTCATTCCATACACGCATAGGACTCATTCCATGCACGGATAGAACTCATTCCATACACGCATAGGACTCATTCCATGCACGCATATGACTCATTCCATGCACGCACAGGACTCATCAGTTGAGTACATCGCAGACACCATCATCCTAGTTGACCTAAATGTTCATCTTCGACAGGCGAACACGAAAGAAATGTGTAATTCTGCTGTTTGCTTACGCTGCTGCGAAAGGTGATACCCGAGATGGTTGATTGCTGAATTAGTGATCTATGCGTTCATGCCCTTTGACCCAGGCATTATATAAATAATAATGAGGGGACGATAGAAGGCAGTAGAGACAAAGGTCGACCAAGATATCGCTGAACAAAAAAAAATTCAGAAATGTAAGCACATGTCGCTAGAGGAATATATTGCTGGGAAGCATGTGGATTTTCGGTTCACCCCAGGCCAGAAAATAACTATCACACCACGAGGAAGGAGTTTCTACCTATGCACTGCTCCGTGCCACTGCAGCCAAGATAGGGTTCACTGTGCTCATTTGTCGCCACCAATTGACTACTGGTTATGCCGAACTTCTCTATTGCCCCAGGCGTGCAACCAAATGTTCAAGGCAAAATTATTGTCACGTCCTGACCCACTGTGCCTCTAAGATGGGCCACAGCAAACAAAAAACAGTGCTTTAAGTTTAGTTCTCCCGAGTACCACGCAGTACATTTCTGGCTCCCTCCCAACCACAGAGGGTGCATACATAAACAAAAATATACAAAGCATAAAACACATTGCCGCAACAAAATACAAACACGAGAATCATAATTTTATAGATGACGTGTCATGAAGCTTCTATACGAAGAGAGCGCCAATATAACGGCATGTCATCCACTAAGGTTTTCTGTTGCATGGGTGGTTTGTCTTGTGGGCCATTGGTGAGACCCACAAACGCAACCACATGCATAATACGGAGATGTGTGCTGTGGTTATTGATCTTGAAGACCCTTCTAATAGTGATCCGTGTGTACATCTCATAGCCATGCTATGCTACCGAATGTCGACCCAAACCATTACAGCCAATGGATATCATCAGCACTGTACAAAAGAAAGACTAATCTGAAAGTTTACAGAGCAGTGGTACTTCCACTGCTGCTATACGCTAGTGAAACATGGACTGTGTATAGACGTCATGTGAAAAAACTCAATCATTTTCATACAAATTGTCTCAGGAAAGTTATGAACATCAGATGGCAAGACAAGATTCCAGATACCACTGTCCTTGATAGAGCTGGTATCCCAAGCATTGACACGATCCTGATGCAGAGACAGATTCGTTGGGCAGGTCATTTGGTGCGCATGCCAGACCATCGTCTGCCAAAGATACTTCTCTATGGTGAGCTAGAGAAGAGTATACGATCTCAAGGTGGCCAAAGGAAGCGCTACAAGGACTCGTTAAAGGACTCACTGAAAGCCTTTGAAATAGACCACGATACATGGGAAGAACTTGCACAAAATAGATCTACATGGCGTTCTAAAATAAAAAAGAGCGCATCATCTTGTGAAAAGAAGAGAAATGCAGCAGCTCAACAGCGGAGAGCAGCTAGAAAGTCACGGATAGACCAAGATCCGTCTACAGTCGTTATTCCATGTCCAAACTGTCCAAGGACATTTACAGCTCGAATAGGGCTCATTAGCCATCTACGAACTCATAATCAAGGACATAAATAAAATTTAATTTTCAAAAGTGGATGTAACAAATGGTCATCATCACTTGTGATGGACGAACAACACAAAAGAAAGGTGGTAACTTCATGTACTAGGTGCTCCTTTGAGCTTACTACACTGTATAATTTATACAGAAGTGCCACAAGGTTCTACTCTTTCATCAATATTATTCAATGTCTACACTAGGGGTTTTAAGACGGTTACCAGTATTATTCAATGTCTACATTAGGAGTTTTCAGACGGTTACCAGTATTATTCAATGTCTACACTAGGGGTTTTCAGACGGTTACCAGTATTATTCAATGTTTACACTAGGGGTTTTCAGACAGTTACCAGTATTATTCAATGTCTGCACCAAGGAATTTCACTTTTTTTCCAGACGGTAACCAGTGGGCCTATTATTTAATGTCAAGACCAGGGATTTACCATTTTTTTCAGACGGTTAAGTAAATCACACCTCTTATGGTGAGTTACGCTCCTTTCAACAGCTGACATTAGTCCAATTTGGTTATATCAGAGCCATAAAAATCTTGATTGTCTGGCTATAATGTGTCGTTTTGAGCCAGCATCTCTGAGGACATCTACATTAGTTTCGCAGAATATTCTCTGTATACGGGGAGAAAAGTTCTGGTAACATTACACATCCTTGCCTGATGCCCATTTCTATCTTGTGGAATTCTATTTTACTGTCAACCCTCATCCCAGTTGTTTATTTCCAATACATATTTCTTACTATCTTTAGATCTTTCGCATCAATGCTATTTCAGAACATATTATGCATCATGAATAGAGCAGCAGACACGTCTTCTGTAAGTGGGAGAAGGATTTCAACTAAAAAAGCTCATTTATTCAACATCGTTAACAATCCTTCAATCGAATATCGTTTAACCATTCTTCGCAGAAAGAAAGCGTCCTGATATTATGAATTTACTTATCTACTGAAGTTTGGAGCATTGCTTCTACAAATCATCATCAACTGAGATGCCGACAGGCGTAGTCGATCATGAATATCCCCAGCTCTCTATTTATAGTATCTTTCATCAGGAACTTTGTTGACTCTTTGTCAACCCACAATGACAGACTATTATTTTCTCATATTGCGATCCTTGATATCTCTTTTCCTCAATCTTACCTGCTGTAAGCATGTTCTTTAGACTTGTCTGTCGTTAACGTGTCTATAAAATAAAGATTGTTTCTTTATTATGAAGTAACCCCCAAGTTTCTCTGTTACAGTAACTTGAGACGATGCCACAGTATTCGTCTATGACGTGTATAAGGGTTATCACTCTGGCGTAAAGACACATCGCTGAAATTTACCTTTAGGGTAATTTACCTTTTTTTTACAATAGAGTACCTTTTGGCTTTTTAATGGATCCTCTTTACAACCTACAAATCACTCCTTTTCTTGTGAATAGGATCGCTGTGGTGCTTTTTTTCTGAGAATGAGGGTATTTATATGTGGTAGCTGGATCTCTGAACCCATAATGATACACCCAGGCCTACACCACATGGCTACTATTGTCTTCTGTACTTTTCGATGTATAGACCATATATTGTGAGAATCACAGATGAACAAATCATTGGAAGAGGAAGAAGGACCCTTATCATATGCTGAAGAGCTGTGTGTAGTCGGGGCCCAAAGAATAGCAACACTGTTTACCTTCCATGCATGTCGTACGAGGCATCTAAGAAGGTTATGGGATGGAGTTGGCTGTCCCATCCCATACAGGTCAGTGACCCAAAGTCAGATCTGTCAGGCCGAAAGGCGCAGATATCACAGACATGCTGTAAACCATGAGACACAACGCATCCTGTTCTCCGGACTACATCCTGCTGATCTGCAGGAGTTTGAGAACAAATGAAGAAGAGATGCCGAAGATGTTTTAGTTTACAGTTGAGGTAGAGATCGGGTACATGTGGCTTCGGACAGAACTGGACCAGTAAAGCAGTTAGCACTGGCTAACTCAACTAAAGAATTGATAACTTGATTCTCTTTGAATCTTATTGTCAATACACAAGCTCAAACTGTGGAATTGTGCAAGGAGGTTATTGAGAGATCATATGCACTGAAATATCCTGTAGTGCAATTTGGCAGAACTCTTGATTTCTCTGATTACATAAACAAGGTGATGGATTAAGCCATGAGAGATCTGAGAGTAATGGCTGCAGCAAACTGTGAGAAACATCTGAGCTTTACCAGAGTGATCTTTTCAGTTGTCGAATACGCTCATGCAATTCTAACTGCCAATCTTACGCGAATGGAAACACTGCATATGTTGCAGAACGAGGCAATGCACATCATGCCTGGATGCACAAAAGACATAGCTGTGCGCTTTGTCCTTGGTTTCCCAACCATGAATGATAGAACAAAGATACGCAGAGTACATGCGTACCTTTGAGTTGGTGCAGACAATAAATCATCCTCTGAGTTTGTTGTTATTGTAACCACAGTTTAAAACCACTACTCTACAACATTTCAGCAATTATAAATAACCAAATGGTCGGAGAGTGTCAGACAAAGTGGAGGGTGCCGCAGTAACCGAACAAACAAATGATAAAGCAAAATAAATTAAACAGGTTACTAGAAAAACTTACAGTAACTATGAATAAAAAAAAGTATATAAAAACATACAATAAAACTAAACAGGGCAATTCTCCACGTGTCTGTCCAAATGGGACCTTTTTCAAGAAACTAATAATATATAAACTAAACAAAACCACACAAAATTGATAACTGAATGAACAAAGCCATGTTTCTCTTACGCAGAAACATAACCTGGTCAAATTTGGTGGTTTTGTTTATATATTATTAGTTTCTAGAAACAGGTCCCATTTGGATTGATACGAGGAGAATTGTCCTATTTAGTTTCATTGTATTTTTTTAATCTATTTTTTATCTATTTTTATTCTTAGTTATGGTAAGTTTTTCTAGTAACCTGTTTAATTTATTTTGCTTTAACATTTCAGCAAGACAGCCAAACTACCAATATTGATACCACTCACTTCAAAAAAAAAAATTCAAATCAAACTCGAGACCAATTTATTAATGACATAAGGAAAAAACTATGCTACATAAAATCATCAACACATACATGATCATTGATTCTATTACAGCTATTACCAACCTTTGCAGGTATAATGTCACAGCATTCATCAAAAACTTTAGTTACTGCATGTTTTCCTGTGAAGGAGTGCAGGGAGACTTTCTATCGGCTGTGGAAATAAAGGCTGCTTTGCCATAGCAGATGCCATGACACGTACAGGAAGAATTTTTATTGTACCTCCAAAATAAAAAAAATCCTGTCCCAATCGTGGATTGAGCCTGGGACCTCAAGTCACAAAATATTATGAAAATAATTAAAGCATAACTTGGGAAACAAAGATAAAAATGTAAGTTGTAGTTTATTATTTTATATTATTATTACTGTTGTAATAATGGAGGGAAGAGTACCTGGGAAGAGGAGAAGGGGCAGACCAAGAAGACGATGGACTGACGACATTAAAGATAATATGAATACATCGCTAGAAAATGCAAGCCACATCGCCCAAGACAGAGAGAGGTTCAGAGAGTTCATTGGGAAGACAACGTTCTGGAAGGAATATGTCACATGACACACACATACGTCACATGACACACACATACGTCACATGACATTACTGTTGTTCAATGTTGATGATCTTTACCATTCATATTTATATTTCTAAAACTGGTCTATCAAATCCATAACAGGTGGAACTACAGTAAAACTGAATACCAATTGGTGGGAACAGATAACATGCAATATGAAGTTTTACTTATCTAGTTAAGTCTGTATACAATATTTATTTTACTGCTTGTCATGTATTTTATCTTGATGTGTGGTCTTTTAATCAAAATGTAGAGTATGTACTGTGAACTGTAAAGCATAATTGCCACCCAAATGTTATTGGAATCTGGAGGAGGAGAGAAGATTAACAACACAGTTTATCTGCCATGCATGTTGTAAAGCTAAGAAGGTTTGGGGGTGGAGTTGGCTGTCCCACCCTAAGAGTCAAAATTGACCCAAATGCCACGATGTGTTACATTAAAAGCTACGCTGAAGTTGGATGTGTCACACTAAATGGAACAGCCAAACTGTAACATAACACATTCATTCTCCTGACTACATCCAACTAACCAGCAAGACTTAAAAAAATGAACATAGAAAATTTTGCAGTCTTTCCTGCTATCAAATCAATCAGTTGTCAATTAACCCACTCAATCCCTTAGTCGCCTAAATAGGCAGCTATATATTCATTATCAAAGCGGCCGTTCTCGTCCGATTGACACAGTCATGTAGATTGATGTTCGTTACCGGTTCTATGCAAATAGACATGCTAGATTTTGCCCTCATGTGATTACCGGTAATGGCGGCTTCCAATGATGTTTTATGATCGTTTCAAACGGCTTTCATTTCTGAACTGCGAAAAGTTTAGTATGATCTTCAATTATCGTTAAAATTTGGTAAAAATGGACCTCCTTATGATTCTGATAATGTTCATACGCAAATTTTTTTAATGGAATTTAAGAGAATGTGAATGAATCAGATGATGAGGAATTCATTTAGCACTTGACTTAGAATTTGAAGTAGCAACGCTCGCCGATTAGTACTGTAGATCTAATTGACGATGTATGCATCCCGCCCCCACACCATAGACCTAGTAAAGATTGAGAATTTTCAACACAGCTAATCTATGTCAATATTGATCAATTTCACAAAAAATTAGGTCATGTAAGCAACACTGATTGAGATTACTCTGTGTTTAATCAAGACCGGGCCTAGTTTTCACTATTTCTACATGAGTTATTCTTTGGGGGGTACGTACAGAACATTGTGTATGCTGTATCAAAATTTCAGAAAAACTAGATCTAATTTGGAAACCTATTTCACCAAATATCTAGGGCTTTCTTTATGTGAACTAGGTCTATATGTAGTTGACAATTATAGAATGTTGTTGTCATGCTGTGTAAGGGAGACTGCTTTGCAGCTTTCATTGGAATATTTATTAGCAAACAAATTGACACAAATGAAGCAGACATGGTTGGTTGGTTGCTGATTTTGCTGTCCATGGGCTCATGCCCTTGGACCCAATGCCATTGTGTGAAATATGTACATGTTTGTGAGCTGTTGTTTTGTTCCATATAATGTGTTCCATTTATCTGGCCCTGGAGGAGAAGCAGACATGATATAGGAGCTAATGTTTTTCCCACATATTACATGACAAGTAAACTTATCTTACATGACATTCATAAAGATATGTCCACAGGTCAGTACCTCTTCTATTTATCTGTTAACTGGACATTGAATCATAAAAATTGATTGCAAATTGTATTTTATATTAATTTTCTTACACAATGAATTCTGACTTTTTTTCAGAGTTATTCTCCTTGCCCTGGGAATGAAGCCCAGAGTTTTCCTGATCAGTCAGGATTTAAAAGGTTAACTCAGACAGTATCACTTTTCTATGCCGTACACATCCTCAATCTGTACAATTTTCAAACAATTTCAGTCCATTTGTGCTTAAATGTTTCTAATTCTTTTTCAAACTACCACTGGATCTGCCTTATTAAACTTCCATCAGAGTATAATCCAGAAAATGGATTATAATAAAAAATATTGTGTCTAGGTTTTATTTTCAACAATGTCCTGGCACATTCCACTTCAGCAGTACTTGTACTAATATTATTCAGTTTATTAAACATCTACTTTTAGTTTTTGAAGTTAGAAATATCAGATGATGGTCTCTCCCAAGTTGACTCTGAGTATCTTCTGCCAAGAATAAGCATAATTAAGAACTGTGATTCATTCATTCATTCATTCATTGGTACCATGCCTTCCGGCGTAGGCAATCATGTCTCTACTATGATACGTATCAGGCATCATAAGTATTATGTGTGATACTATTAATAAAATATCAAAGATAAATGTAGATTTCCTTTATTTTTCTACAAATATGAGCATAAAAATATTTTATTATAAAACTTAGATATTTTTGGGTGCTAATGAATTTATGGAAAACATAATGTTGAAATGAATATTGGATTTATGAAAACCAAAAGGCAAATCATAAATTCAATATTCATCTAAACATTACGTTTTCAATGACAGACATGGACACTAACTAAAGAACAAGAGAGAAAGCTTACTTTGTGTGAAATGAGATATCTAAGAAAAGCAGCAAACAGAACAAGAAATCATGTGAGAAATGAGGTTGGTTGGTTGGTTGCTGATCCAGCGGTCCATGGGCTCATGTCCTGTGACCTAATGCCATTATATCGCTGGGAAGTCTGTGGATTTTTGGCCCACCCCGGGACAGAGCCAGAGAATAACTATCACACCTCAAGGAAGATAGGTTTCAACCTATGCACTGCTCCTAGTCACTGTAGCCAAGATAGGGTTCACTGTGCTCATTCCCCACCACCAATTGACTACTGGTTATGCCGAACTTCTCTTTTGCTCGCTCCAGGCATGCAACAAAATGTTCAAGTTAAAAGGATTGTCACGTCCTGAGTCACTGTGCCTCTAAGATGGGCCTCAGCCATAGGAAAAACAATGTGGTCAGTTTCCTCCTCTCCAGTGCTGCACAGTACATCTCTGACTCCCTCCCAACCACAGAGGGTGAATACATATATATTCAGGTAAACATGAAACACATTTCAACAACAAAATAAAAGCATAATTGTATAGATGATGTGTCATGAAGCTTCTCTAAGAAGATAATCTCAATATAACGGCATGTCATCCACTAAGGTTTTCTGTTGCATGGGTTGTATGTCTAGTGGGCTATTGGTGAGACCCACAGATGCAACCATATGTGTAAAGAAATGAGGAGATTACAAGAACTGTTGGAACAACATCAGTGGTCAAATATACTGAAAAATAGAGATTGAAGCAGTTAGGCGACCAAATGAGAATGAACTCTTATTGGCCTGCCAAGAGCATACAACATGAAAATGGAAACGGCAACATACAAAGGAAGGTCAAGAAGATGGTTGATTGAAGGAGCTACCAACATTCTGACACGGCACAGTATTACTGCGTATCAAGCGATCAAGCATGCAATAGCCCGAAAACCTATCGTAATTCAATTATGTGATGCCTCACAGTATAAACAGAGAAAAGACAAGAGATAGATAGATATTAATTTATAAAAAATTATATGTGTACAGAAATCTTAACAATTATTTCAACTAACTAAACGCTGTATATATTGTGCAGGTGGTACTTGTAGCTGTGTGATAAAAGGTTGTATCTTCTTGCTGTTGTAACGTTATGTACAGGGTGAGTTTTTAAATTTATCCTCCGATAGCCAAAAATCCAATCCTTACAAGGAATTGAACCCAGGACCTCGCCGGTTGTGAGACTAATGCCCTAACCTGACAATTATTTCAACATACAGAAATTCAAACAGCCATCACTGCAACACTAGATGAATATACATGTCAATATTAAGTATGTAGAATCTCATGCTTTCCTCTCAGCTTTTCTACGTTCCATTCTGACGAAACGTCGGGTGACTCGTGTCCACCAGAGCCTTTTCTCATGATCTGGGTTTTTAATTTCTCCAAACTCGCATGGTTTAGACAGGCATGGAGGTATAAACTTTTCATCAAGGAATACTGTTTTTCTTATGATGTCTGTGTCACGCTTGAAGACATCTTCGAGCTGAGTGGGCAGATCAGTCTTTCCATCAAATCGAATAAGAACATAACTGGAAAAAAATCAGTGAGAAATATTATATCAAAAACCACAAAATAATAATCCTTGAATTGTGAACATACATAAGAATTGGGTATAATGTTTCACAAAGAGAAAAAGTAAACATGAGCTTGGAAAATATGATGATGAGACATAGGTAAAGAATAAACACATATGAAGATGGCACTTAATCTGACACAAAACTGACAAGTGTATCAGTCAGTTAGTCAGTTCCTCTTTTGCCAAGTTTGGCACATAGGGCGGATGTCATAGTTCTCCATGCCTGCCGGTCAGTTGCCAAGGATTGCAGGTCTCGTGTATTTATGCCTGTTGATTTTAATTCATTCATAAATGTTCTTCTGAGCGTTGTTTTTGGTCTTCCCTGTTTTCTTTTCTCATGTTGTGTCCACATGAAGACTTGTCATGGAATTCTGTCTTCCTTCAGTATGTGGCCGATGTATGTCCAGCGGCGTTTCCTGATGATGTTCATCACATATTCTTGTTTTGTTTCCTCTCTTAGTATGTCTTGTGATTGAAGTCTTTCCAATTAGCACTTGTGATTTTTCTGAGGCATCTATTCTCGAAGGCAACTAACTTCTTATCCATTATTGCGGTAAATTTACAACTTTCACAGCTGTGTAGAAAAGTGTATACAGCATCAAAAATGTATTTGAAATATAAATTAACTGTCACATTCTTCTGTTCTTGCTCTAAAACCCCTGCAGATTAGCAGGATGTAGTCTGGAGAATGGAGTGAGTTGTGCTATGGTTTACAGTTTGGCTGCGATATCTGCATCTTTCAGACCTACACAATTACTTCAGCAAAGCTTCTGCGTCACTCTGCCAATCTATACGACAGAAAATGCGACCCCAAAAACCTCCTTAGTTACGCTTTTTATGACATTAATGGACGGTCACAGCTTTGCTATTCTTTGCTTCCATATTGACTTGACAATAAACAAAACGCATTCTATTCCCAGGCTACATCCTGCTAAGCAGGAAGTGTTAGAGAACCAATACTGAAGATTTACCAGTTTAATGAAACCCAAAGATCAAGATGGAAGTCAAGAGACAGATGATAAACAATATTTTTATGTCAACACATTGCTATCAATGCCAGACATGAGCGTTGACATCAGCCCAGCAGAGAAATCTCACAACAAATGATATGAAATGCCAGAAAAAAAGCCACAAGAGTGACCAAACTAGAGAAAATGAGAAATGATGAAATCAGGAGAAGAATCAGTATAAGACCATGCACAGAATACATCAAGACAAAATAAATAGATAGATCACTTGCTCCAGAATAGGGCATGCTTTTAACAACTGTTAACAACACAGCTGGAACACTGTTAACCCCTTCCCTGCTGAGGCATCCTCAAGGATATGAAGAAAAGTTAACACCATTTTGCGGAAACGAAGAATTGAAATGACACTTAAACATATACCCAATTTAAAAGTCTCGATTTGGAAATGACCTTTAGATAACTTGCACTAGCCAATCAGAGTATTTCATGACATTGAGGTGCTTTCAGGGACAAAATATACACATATATTTAACCTATTCCTCCTTTAAGGAGCTTAAGATTTCGACACGAAATCATCTGTTGTATTTTCTGTAAATGCGATTTCTGTGCATAACAAATTAAAAAGATGGATGAGATGCACGAACGGTTTCGTGCAAAATGGCTACTGCAATCAATGTCTGTTTACTGAGAAAGACGCCAAACGCTTGTTACAAACATATAAAATAATGTAAAAATATGCTATTTTATTTATGGATGGGCTTTTGAGATCACATCTGCCGACTAGTGTGTTCGTGAACTACAGATTAGCAAAACAACAGTTGTTGAATGCAATGCATTTATGCATGAAGTTGTGTCTACAGCGTGGCACAAAGATGCATTGGAGGAGAAGGAATGATCGTCGAGGTAGACGAAATCCTATTTACCAAAAGAAAGACAAACTCTGACAGAGTGTTGCTTCAACAATGGGTATTTTGTGGTCTATGTCGTGAGACAAAGGACATTTTCTTGCTGTAAGTGGAAGATAGAAGCTGCTATCTTAATGAAAGAGACGACAATATTGAGACTGGATCAATGATTGATTTCGACTGTTGGAAAGGATATAAAATTACTGAGATCGGGAGAGCAGGTTTCGCCAATCTAAAAGTGAACCAGATATAACTTCATGGATCAGGTAACCGGGGCCCATACCTAAACAGTGGAGCAAATGTGGGGAAGTGCGAAGTCGCAAAATAAATAACACTGGAACAACACGGTACCACTTAAACAGCTATCTTGCGGAGTTTGTGTGGGGATCTAGGCTCCAGAACAATGTCAATCCTTTCTATGCCATATTGGAGGAAATTAGCAGATATTGGCCACCTGTGTAGCCACCCATCAACCCACCAACACCTGCCCCATTTCCATAATATGTCCCCATCAACACCCATCCCTGCCCATCAGCTACACTGCTCCAAATCCTAACCCCAACACTGAAAGCGTTCCCCTCCCAAATTACAAATATCATAATAACCCCTAACCGTAAATTCCCCTCTCCCCCTTTCCTCCCAAAACACTCAAATAATCTCCAGCCAGTAGTATAAGTGAGATTTGCACTAACAAAGGGACATAATAAATGTCAATGTTAATGCTAACACTGGTTAGTTGCCCCTAACTGCACTGATCAGTTCCGCCAAAACAAAATATCTGAACGAATGTTTGTTCCAGTGAATATGTGTCCACTTATTCTTGTATAATACCCACATTGAATATACAGAGATGTGATTTTTTTTAAAGTAGCTTGGACGTGTCATGACAACAGAACCATCCAACAACATACCAGGGTAGGCTCACATAAACCAATATAACACAAACATATCATTGTTACAAAAATTATACCTACATGATGTTTCAATATCAAAATGGTACAGTGGAATCCCATTATAACAACTTGGTACGGAATGACAAAATATGTAAGTACTAACAGAAATTCGCTGTATACAGTACAAACAATATAGAATAAATATAATCTGGGAATTTGAAAAGTGTTGTTATATGGTGAAATTTGTTATAGAAGAATGCACTATACAGAGATTCCACTGTACACAAATTTACACTTACTTTCCCTCAATATGACACGTGCCATGATTTCTTATTTTGTAGGGTAGAGGTTTAAGCCCCAAGTTCTCCATTCCTCTGAGGAGTCCGCCTTTCTCTAATATGTGTGTACATGATCGTTTGATGACCTGTGCCAATTCAGGCTGATGAAAAATAAGATGTGTTTACTAGAATTCTAGTTCATATTTGTCTTTAGCTCTCTTATTTATTTTATGACTACCAACCTCAGCATAGCCTATCACGCTAATATTGATGAAACGCATAGACCTATTACCAATCACAGATAGTCTATCATGCTGAGAATATTGATGAAACATATTACCAATCGTAATAATAGCATATCCTATCATGCTAAGAAAATGATGAAACACAAATAATCAACCATAGCTTAGCCTATAATATTGATGAAACATATACTACCATCCACAGCATTGAGTATCATATGATACAAGACTATACAACTTGGGCAGGAACAGAACAGATATCGCTGACAGTGTACAGAGTGGACTAGAGGGAATGGAGGGCAGAGCACTTATGGGAATGCCCCGCGTGCTGTGAAGCTAGTTTCTAATCAAGAATAAGATTATCTAGAACTGTGGTTGGAAAACTTCTTTTCCTTACGACCCCCTTTTGTTAAATTTATGTATTGCTCTCTCAGAAGGCAGAAGGGTACAATTTACATTTTATAGACCTATGTTTTACAATATACTCAGCACACAAGAGGGCTGTCTCCAGAAACTACCAAATTATTCTCCCAAGATGAAAGTCATGGCGACACACAAAAGTAGGCCTACAGTTAGTGTTAATATAGCAACATGGAACATCAGATCATTAGCGCAGTGTGGTAAATTAGACAATATCAAGCAAGAAATGGGAATCAAAAAGAATGAACGTAAATATCTTAGGAATGAGTGAAATGAGATGGACTGGGGCAGGAGAGATACAATCAGATAAATTTAAAGTCATATACTCAGGATTTATAAAAGGATTAGAATTAGTTTATAGATTTTTGGAGGAAGGGGAAAAGGATTAGAATTAGTGTTTAGAACTAATGGCTGAATCCTAGTTTGATTCTCCACTGTGACCTTTGGTCTACTTTCTAGGAATCTAACCTTTCTTGTGAGATTTGGCAAGCATAAGGTTAAGTATTTAAGTAGGGTTAGGATTAGAAATAATATTTCTAATATGTGCGTGCACTTCGCTCCGTGTATAGCGCACAGAAATAATGAGCGCTCAGTACAAATCATGGGGAAATTTTTTTTTTAATTTATAAATTTGAAAAGAAACAGAGTATGATAATAAGTTCGTCTGTGTCTAGATTTGAACTCAGTGATTGTCAGGATGTGACGTCACGGCAGCCATTAATTTCATTGGTGTTACATGGAACTCTGTGACAACAGTGTGTTATTTATAGCACAACGGTGACTTAAACTAGGATTCAACCAAACTAATAATTAATTTTCTAAGAATTCTCGTCTAAGGTGTAAATCGATATTATTGGTTGTTCAAGGGAAATCCGTAATGTTAATGCTATTTATAGCCCAACAAAGACCTATCCTAAATTTTTACTCTGGTTTTTGGTGCAAGTACAGTATAGTTCTTTACTGTGACATTTGTTCGAGTTTCAAGGTGTTACCTGACCTTTGTTGTGTGATTTGGCAAGCTTACGGATAAGTACTTAGAGTAAGGTTAGGATTCGAAATAATATTTCGGCGCAATCCACGTATCTACGGTCATGGTGGAATTTGACCTAGTTTTGAGGTATTCCCCAAAGCTGTAGTTGCGCGGATCCACTGTTCGCGCGGAAATGTGCCACGGCGTGCGAGAGGTTATGATATCACGGTTCGCGCAGGAATCGTTTTGGAGTTATTTCTAATTGAAGTTAGGTTGTGTGTGGTTTTAAGTAAAATAAAGGAGATAAAAAATAATAAAAAAGGAGAGGGAGGGGTGGTATAAAAAAAAGGGGGGAATACATGGCATATGAAAGTTTAAAATGGGGGGGGGGGGTTGAGGGGGGGTCTCCCCCCTCATGACATATGAAAGCCCAAAAAAGGGGGGTTGAGGGGGTCTCCCCCCTCATGACATTTTAAAGTCCTAAAAGGGGGGGGGTTGAGGGGGGTCTCCCCCCTCATGGCATTTTAAAGTCCAAAAAGGGGGGGGGGGGTTGAGGGGGTCTCCAGTTTGTCCAGTTTTTATTTCAAATTATAAAATTATTGAAAAAAAACACGAAAGAAAGCACTCAAATCTGGTGCTTTATGATGAAAAGAGTTGGCAACACTGGGCGAGGTCTGATCGGAAACCAGCAAAAGCCAGCACATTTCAACAAAGTGGATCGGTGCTCATGGTTTGTGTTATTCTTATGATTTGAGATTTATATTATAATTAATGAATGGTTTGCGGAGAATTTATCCGGTGAATAAGGTAAGTGCTTCATTTTACCCATTTCACACTGTTTATATTTTTAATTAGGCGCCTGCAGATTTCCGCTAGTGAAATCTCTGCTCAAATCGATCAAATCTTTTTTTAAAAAATGTCCGCCACGCACAAAATCGCTTGGCGTTCGTTGGGTGTGTGACGTCATTGCACGCGGGATTTGATTGGTTGCCGGATTTTCTAGCGGAACTCAATGACGTCGCTTGTTTAAAAATGTCAACAGTGTTCTATTTTTAGCGCGGTGACCGTAGATACGAAGATTATTACCAATATTTCTGATGTGTGCGCGCACCTTGCTCTGTGTGTAGCGGACAGAATTACTGATCATTCACCACAAATAATAGGAAATTGTAAAAAATGTGTAAATTGTAAAACAAACAGATTATGCATAAGTTCATCTGTGTCTTGAGTTAAACTTATTGTTGGATTAGACGTCACGACATCCATTATTTTGATTTGTGTTGCACGGGAATCCATGACGTTGGATAGTTAAAATTGTCAACAATTTGTACCTAACTAATCTGTACCTTTACCGGGTTTTTCGTTTACAGAGTGCTAAAGGTTAATTTGTAGCAACTGGACATGTTCAGTTCAGGGAAGTCCACGACCTTTGTTAGTTAAAAATGTAAACAGTCTTTAAACAGTGGAGAAGCAGAATGAAGTCTTAAACCGTAGATTTACCTCAATGGCAAATCAATATCATATATGCCTAATAAATCAGTACTACGTACTACTCACTGCCGGGATTCCACACTACAAATTTATTATAAATATTATTATAATTATTGCTAATGATATTATTAGGCATTAGCACTAATCGAAATATTTCCGCAAAAAGATATTTAGAGTAGTGTCCCTTGATAAAAATGCCATGTGCCGACATTTTCATTTTTTCATGGACCACGTGTGTAATATCCAATGGAATTGTCATTTAGTGACGCCACGCAGCTTTAGATCATATAAAAGTGAACTGTATACTTTTTATCATCCATTTCTGCAGTGGATTAAGATTAGGTATGTTGGAGATACCTTATCTACAATTAACACCAAGCAATTAAACAAGACGAGGTAGGTGTTTTTTGTCTTTGCACACGTATATTTCTAAATTTTGATTAAAATTAATATGTGAAACCATGTCTAACATATTCAGCAACCATTTCTATCTTTATGTACCAAATTTTAACATTTCTAGAAGTACCTATTAATTATTATTAAATTTTAAAAATGCTATGGTGATCGACCGACCACGCTACTAACTTTAGAGTTCGTTTTCGTCTGTTCAATGTTGCCGCGCCGTTAATTATCGATATTCGTGTATAATGTTAAAAATTTAAGTTACAGTTTAATGAATTTCTACATCTTATCATCCTTTAGTTAATTTAATGTGACACTATGTACTAGTGTTTATTGAAATGTCTTCAAACAGTATTGTATTAAATTATTCAAGGGTACAGATAAAAAACATGTCAGCGCGTCAGAATGCTTGCAGCCCATGTTACCATGACGATGACAAGTGTTTGTGTCTCACTGTCACTGTAATCGAACTCAGATAGCTTCTATTCAAACATTATTAGTAGGTCTAGGTATAAATTAGAATTACCGTAAAGATAATTTTTAAGATGCATTATTGGATATTCTATTTAATTCTGATAGTGACAGTGATGTTATGACTGGAGACCTAATGCATAAGGCTTTAGGCATCTGGGTTCCCTCATCCCTCCCACCCACACTTTACTTTCTTGCTGGCGTATCTCCGTCTCGGGGCTTCCGTCTATCCACCACATATTTTCTTCTTTTTTTCTTCTTTTCTTTTTTCCTCTTGTATTCTCCACCTCTGCATTTTTTCATCCCACTTAGTTATTCGCCATACAGTTCCTGTACTCTAGTCAGTTGGCATTCGCTATGTCCTACCTTACCTCCAGAATTTTCTTATTAATTAGCCCCAATTATGCCTGACAATTGGTACAGTATATTCAACAGATGCGTCTTGCCTTCCCGAACACAAAAAAGTATAGTTTGTATGGTGTTTTATCATAAATAAGTGAAATAATTAATAATTAGACAATTAAATTACAAGTAAATTATGCAAATTAGCCACCATTTTGAATATTAATTAGCCCCAATTATGCCTGACAATTGGTACAGTATATTCAACAGATGCGTCTTGCCTTCCCGAACACAAAAATGTATAGTTTGTATGGTGTTTTATCATAAATAAGTGAAATAATTAATAATTAGACAATTAAATTACAAGTAAATTATGCAAATTAGCCACCATTTTGAATATTAATTAGCCCCAATTATGCCTGACAATTGGTACAGTATATTCAACAGATGTGTCTTGCCTTCCCGGACACAAAAATTTATAGTTTTATGCATATATTATCATAAATAACTGAAATATTTCATAAAATGCTAGTTCTGCTTCAATTCTTGGTCACAACTTTCATCATCAGTCCGTTCATATTTTATTATGTTCCCATGTAATTATCTTTTCCTGAAATTTCGACAAAAAAAATTCATAACTTTTCACAGAATCGACCTACAGACTTGGTTGAGGTATCGTTGAATTGCAAATTTCAAGGGCTATCTAACTGTGGTGTTTATAATGTTATAAACCCAATTTGAAAATTTAGTGCTAATACCTAATATTATTATTGAGGATTATTGAATATTGAATAACTTTCAATTTCAATTTATATTAAATACGTCACCATCGACCATTCGCACCTGCTAATTGCAGTCTGTACTATTTATAATTATGCTTTTAATGAAAATCCTTAGCTTGAAATGTCTTACCCTCTGTAAAGCTTTCAAAATTAAAGACAATTCATATGTCGGCATGTTGTTAATTATAACTTTCTCCTTGTAAAGATCTTCACGACGAAGGTGCTGTCGGCTGTCAAGAAAAGATAACTCTGAACTTTTTTATTTGAGTACTCGGCCCATTGTTAAATTAGTGCACAATATTTAAGTCCATTTCAAAATGTAACATGTGAACATTTATATCTATTTATAAACTCGCATTCATGCGGTTGCGTCTTATCAATCGTACACTAGACAAACTACCCATGTAATAGAAAACCTTAGTAGATGGCATGCCGTTATATTAAATCTCTCTTATGGAAGCTTTGTAGCATGTCATCTATACAATTATAGACCCCTTCTGAGTAGAAGGATTCTCCAATAGGAATTGCACTAAGCCGAAGTCTCCTGGGTATGGAAGAAAGCTCAGAAAACCACCAGACTGCACATAGGAAGTAAGAGTCAATCGCTCGCAAATCCCGGGGTTCAAACAAACAAATAAACGTATATAAACCAATATCCATTCAGGGTCGGAGGGGTGCGATATTTGATGCTTCAGCACACAGTCCTATGGCGATTTCTATCTTCAACGATGCGGATGAGTGAGGACACATTTTGTCGTGTCTATTCCTTGATGTTGTCTGTCCATGTCTTTATTTGCCCTCCCCTGGTGACAGATGACCACCCATCCATATAAATCACAACCTCTGTATCATCGGTATGGCCGCAGATGAGTGCCTTGACCTCAGCATCCACGCTCACAGGACTGTGTTCTCTGTACTCTCTATTGAGTGTAGTAACTGCCTTGACTATCTCCTGAAAGACAGAAGGAATATGTATTCATTCCCCGGTAGGATGAATGCCTTCTGGTACGCAGATCTGTTTAACTGCATCAGCGCGCCCCATTCACGATTGGCATCTCTTAAACCTGATTCCCTTCACACGAGGGAGCTCACTGTGTTGTATGTGATCTATAACTCTGAGGTATGTACGTACATGAAACACATTAATTCCGTGACATATGCGAAGAAAATAAAGGAGGGACTTATAACCACACATGGAGTTCCCTAGAGCAGCCATGGATAATTCGCATCGCCTGGTTGGTTGGTTGCTGATCCAGCGGTCCATGGGCTCATGCCCTTTGACCTAATGTCATTAAATGGCGTTATATTGCTGGGAAGTCTGTGGATTTTCGACCTACCCCGGTACAGAGCCAGATAATAACTATCACACCTCCAGGAAGGTAGGTTTCAACCTATGCACTGCTCCTAGCCACTGTAGCCAAGTTAAGGTTCACTGTGCTGATTCCCCGCCACCAATTGACTACTCGCTATGCCGAACTTCTCTATTGCTCCAGGCATGCAACCAAATGTTCAAGTCAAAAGGATTGTCACGTCCTGAGTCACTGTGCCTCTATGATGGGTCTAAGCCATAGGAAAATTCAGTGCTGTCAGTTTCCTCCTCTCCAGTGCTGCACAGTACATCTCTGGCTCCCTCCGAACCACAGAGGGTGCATACATATATATTCAGGTAAACATGAAACACATTTGAACAACAACATAAACGCACAATTGTATAGATGACGTGACATGAATCTTCTCGAAGAAGATAACCTCAATATAACGGCATGTCATCCACTAAGGTTTTCTGTTGCATGGATGGTATGTCTAGTGGGCCATTGGTGAGACCCACAGACGCAATCACATGTGTGCATCGCCTCGTTTTGAATTTGTTCTAGTCTCTCAGTCTGTGTGTGACTGGCGGTGATAGTGATATACGAGTATTCAGTGGCAAGGAGGACACTGACCTAATATGGAATTACAAGATGTGATTGTTTAGTATCAGCCGATTCCATCACTCTCAGAGCTGAAGGTCCTTTGCTGGCATTTGTGATTACATGATCAACGTTTTCCGAAAATACAAACTACGATCAAATCGCACACCGACATATTGTATGATTTGAAGCCCGATTACATTGTTGTGCACTTTTATCTCCCCCGTCAACGTTGCAGGCATTACGATATGATGTTTAAGAGGGAACCATGTCACAGCTGCCTTTGTTTGATTGATTAGTGCCCTGGAATAAATACACCAGAATACGATATAGTCTAACTCAATCTGTAGTGTTCCGACAGTATTTATTCTGATCCTTCCCTGTCTATGTATCAATATGTCATCTGCAAAGGATAGTGTCCTACTTTTTTTTCCGTCAGGCTGCTGCTGTGTGATTGCCAAGGTGTAAATATTGAATGATATCGGTAATAGGGGAGATCCCTGTGGTAGACCTGGGAGTATTGTTAGGGTTTAGATGTCCAACAACCGCACATGAGAGCCTTCTTCTCGAGCAACACCGCTGATATATATCTGACGATGAAAGGGTCAACATGGAAAAATCTGCGCACTCTAAGTGAATAGCGACATCATGTTTCCAGAACTGAGTGGAAACCATCCAATACTTCTTAGGTATACGTCGTATAGTGGCCTGAGAATTCAGGTCATAAAGTAAAGTCCGAGATTTGAGATCATACAGTGAAGTCTGAGATTTGAGGTCATATAGTGAAGTCTGAAATTTGAGGTCATATAGTGAAGTCTGAGATTTGAGGTCATATAGTGAAATGTTTGTTGTGGAATTGTGGATATGCTCAGGGGGAGATTGGAGGTCCTATGAATATGTCATGTGTACAGTGATCATGATATCTTGACTAACCAATCAACCACTCAGCAGACCAAACAACCAACCAACCATTTAGCAAAACAACGACCCAATAAACCAACCAACCAAACAACCAAGCAACCAGCGAAACAACAACCCAACAAACCAACCAACCAAGCAACCAGCAAAACAACGACCCAACAAACCAACCAACCATCCAATCAAACAATCAACCAACCAATCAGCAAAACAACGATCCATCAAACCAACCAATCAGCCAATCAAACAACCAACCAACCAATCAGCAAAACAACGACCCAACAAACTAACCAACCAGCCAATCAAACAACCATCCAATCAATCAGCACAACAATGACCCAACAAACCAACCAACCATCCAATCAAGAAACCAACCAACCAGTCAGCAAAGCAACACCCAACAAACCAACCAACCATCCAAACAAACAACGAACCGACTGACTTAGAGTCTTAAATTAAAATATAATTTACATTTGTGTTCAAGTATGTACGTGTTTTCCAGGGAGAAAGGTGTTGGTTCCTATACTTTTTGACAGAATATAAAATATTTCTTTCTAGCATTTGAAATTTCAGTGTATTCCTCCAAATTTGTTAATGTTTCTTCCACACCATACAGTGTTAAAGAATAGATTAAACACTTGATGCTGATTTTTAATTTATTATTTATTTGTTGCATGTTAATATCTCTTTAATGTTATCGTGTGTCAAAACGCAAAATACTTATAGCAAACCAAGCTAAGTAACAAGCATTCAGAATTTCTAATTGTAATATTGCAGCATTGATAAAACATGAACATATTAACATACATAGAAACAAATGAGTGAATCTTTCACTGCGACTAGGTTAAAGTAGGTCCTTTGGCAGCAACCTGCCGTTGGGGATGAAGATAACTCTTCATGTAGTAAGCCGCAGCAACTATTAGGTGGGGTGGCTAGTTTCTTTACTTGCTGTGTTTACCTTCCCTAACTCATTCGTCAGGTACCCATTTACAAAGTCATCAAACCAGTGAATATAATAAAACAAAACTAAAGTAAAGTAAAACAAACCTCTGAATTTAAATACCTAGTTAGTATATTCATAGACAACGGAAAATTAGACAGAGGAATTGTGACAAGATTCCTAAAAGCAAACAAAGTGACATACAAGCTATCACCATTACTGCTCAACACAAAGATCAAGATGGAAGTCAAGAGACGGATGATAAACATTATTTTTATGCCAACACTCTGTTAACAATGCCAGACATGGACGATGACAATAGCCCGGAAGATAAAACTTACAACAAGTGAGATTAAGTGCCTGAGAAAAGTCACAAGAGTGATAAAACTAGGCAAAAAAAGAAATGATGAACTTAGGAGAAGAATCGATATAAGACCATGCAGAGAATATATCGAGAAACAATAGATAAAATGGTCTGAACACCTTATGAGAATAAATCACAATCAACTACCGACAAGAACATATAACATAAGGAGATCCGGATAAAAGGCCAAAGGAAGTCATAGAAGAAGATTGATAATATCAAGACAAACCTGAACATATAGGGAATAAACACAACCAAGGCGACACATCTGGCCTTGGATAGACAGCTAAATCTCCCAGTCACCACCCCTACGCTTAACGGCAAGTGTGAATATTCTGATCATCATCCACCTGCGGATAGACAATAGACAATAGACAATAGACCCATTACAGCTGGGTCGACTGGAGCAGCAGTCGTGTCAGGCGAGAATTCATGACACGGATTTTTAAAAAAAATATATTTCCGGACGTGGTTTCGAGCCTGGAGCACTGAAACCCGTGGATAGCAAGCAAGCTCAATATCAACTAGGCTATCTCGCTCCTCCACTGTGACCACAAGCATCACAATGATGATTATAGCAATGATCAAGGTATTGCGCTGAATCGGAATACGGAATGCAACTCATGTCTGCATTCACAACGACTCGATGATCATAAAAATGCAAGTGGACAGTGTTCGCGAACATAAAAATGCAAGTGGACAGTGTTCGCGAACATAAAAATGCAAGTGGACAGTGTTCGCGAACATAAAAATGCAAGTGGACAGTGTTCGCGAACATAAAAATGCAAGTGGACAGTGTTCGCGAACATAAAAATGCAAGTGGACAGTGTTCGCGAACATAAAAATGCAAGTGGACAGTGTTCGCGAACATAAAAATGCAAGTGGACAGTGTTCGCGAAGATAAAAATGCAAGTGGACAGTGTTCGCGAACATACAAATTCAAGTGGACAGTGTTCGCGAACATAAAAATGCAAGTGGACAGTGTTCGCGAACAGCGTCTTTTAGGCTATAGGGAGATGTGAAGGGTCATATTCAATTCCGTGTCTCGTCATTGGGGCGATTTAAGCAATGAAAGAGCAGATAGACTGGCGAGTTCTGCCACTGTAGAGCAATGAACCGGGCAAACTCGTTACCAGAAGCTTCACATACAGATGAAATTTAAAAGGATAATAATATTTTCTCCTTCGTAATGAAGGAGCTGAAATTGACAAGTGGCATCGCCAGAGATGAGGTCATAGCGGAATTAAAAGAATGTTTGTTAACTGACAGAGAACTAGAATTATCCGTCATCGTGTAATTGCGGATATACTTAAGGGGAGATCTGAGCAAACAGGGATGTGTCTCTTGTGCAATAATGGTGATCTAATGACTAAATAACCAAAAACAAGAATCAATCATACATAAAACATACAGAAACAACATTATAGAAACATTCCTGTCAATTTGTTAAAGTGAAAGAACTGTACAAAAAGATCCACGAATTCAAAAAAAGAAATCTTTAAACAACAGAAGAAAACAACACAATTGACATAATATAATTATTTAATAAACTAATCACAAAACAATAATGAAATCTATTTTAGAAGATTCTTTGTATGAATATTTGTCTGGAATTGTTATACAAGAAAATATTGAAGCCATAATTATAATATCCCTATTGTATAACTTTAAATACCATTAGGTCTATATAGATCCTGCCAGTTGCTTAAACATAAACCTTGCTGTCGCTGGCTTTCTTTTAACCATGACAAGCTTAGAAGATGCATAAAGAAGACAATGTGAAGGAAAGAATGTTACCTGATGAGATTCTACCTCTACAATATCAGGAAAGAATATGTTACCTGATGAGATTCTACCTCTACAATACCAGGAAAGAATATGTTACCTGATGAGATTCTACCTCTACAATATCAGGAAAGAATATGTTACCTGATGAGATTCTACCTCTACAATATCAGGAAAGAATATGTTACCTGATGAGATTCTACCTCTACAATATCAGGAAAGAATAAGTCACCTGATGAGATTCTACCTCTACAATATCAGGAAAGAAAATGTTACCTGATGAGATTCTACCTCTACAATATCAGGAAAGAATATGTTACCTGATGAGATTCTACCTCTACAATACCAGGAAAGAAAATGTTACCTGATGAGATTCTACCTCTACAATACCAGGAAAGAATATGTTACCTGGAGAGATTCTACCTTTACAATAACAGGAAAGAATATGTTACCTGGAGAGATTCTACCTTTACAATAACAGGAAAGAATATGTTACCTGGAGAGATTCTACCTCTACAATACCAGGAAAGGTTTTTAATTCAAGTTGTTCAAAACATGTTACATCAATAATCTAACAATAATATCACCAGTTGAACTGTAAAAAATCATGAAGATCTAACCTGATGCAAGAAGCACAATGAGCTAAAAAATATTTTTTTAAATTAAATATAAATCAAAAATAAGAATTATCCTGTTGCAAGAACAAGGAAAAAAACTAACACAACCAATCTGATATAAAAAGCAAACACAAAAGCTATCCTGATGTAAAACATGAAATAGTTTTTAAACAGAAGACATAATGAAGGCATCCAAAATATGTGAATTAATCATCATATTCATAATAAATTCATGTAATAAATTCATACTAAATTAATGTAATAAATTCATACTAAATTCATGTAATAAATTCATACTAAATTCATGAAATAAATTCATACTAAATTCATGTAATAAATTCATACTAAATTCATGTAATAATTCATACTAAATTCATGTAATAAATTCATACTAAATTCATGTAATAAATTCATACTAAATTCATGTAATAAATGCATACTAAATTCATGTAATAAATTCATACTAAATTCATGTAATAAATTCATGTAATAAATTCCTTCGAACGCACGGCAGCGTAACTGATAGTGTTCTTGCTGAATTACTCTGTGACAGGTTCGAAACCCCGTCAGAACAAAAAAATATGGGTCATGGTTTCACGACCACTACTCCAGACGACCCAGTGTAAATTGGTACATGACGGATTTGTTAGGGATGTTAAAGATAGCAAAGAAGGGAACTGGACACCCCAACTAACAGTTGTTGCGTACAGTATATGAAGAGTTATCTTCATCTCCGACGGCAAGTTACTGCCATGGGATCTCAACATCATGTGACATATTCTTTCCAGAACGTGATCTTCCTTATAGATTCTCTGAAAAATCCGCGATACTGGTAGAGTTGCCCTGCAACAGCTAGAGATATGTTTGAGCAATCTGATACTTCATTGCATAATCGTTGTCCTGGGCACTATCTTCCCCTATTGCCTTCAGCTATTAATCTTTCCATACTGTTATGTCTCTTTATATGACAAAATAAACAAACAGCTTTCTTGTTAAGATGTTGCAAGGAGCCAGCCTTCTTTGACGTTTATTGATATTAACACTTCTTGATTTATTCTTTTCTGTCCATGGTATAGGACATGGTATAGGACATGGTATAGGACATGGTATAGGACATGGTATAAAGAAAGACATTTAATAAATTAAGATATTAAACAAAACTAATGCACATAACACTATCCATCCATCCATCCATCCATCCATCTATCCATCCATCCATCCATCCATCAATCCATCCATCCATCCATCCATCCATCCATCCATCCATCCATCTATCTATCTATCTATCTATCTATCTATCTATCTATCTATCTATCTATCTATCTATCTATCTATCTATCTATCTATCTATCTATCTATCTATCTATCTATCTATCTATCTATCTATCTATCTATCTATTCACTAGACCCTTTATTGCCTTTAAACGTCAGGGGTAGAAGAAACTATCACTATAAAGAAATTGACGAAATAGGCCTAATTTTAATAAATCAAGACACTACACAAAAATCTAACCAGTGCAGTGGAATTCCTCTATAGCATATCATTTTATAGCGTATTTCCCTAAACAATAACACTTTTCAAAATCCCCAGTTATATTTATTTTGTATTTTTATAGTTTATGTAACACATTTCTGTTACTACATGCATATTTAGTCAGCCCGGACCAAGTTATTATAATGGGATTTGACTGTGCAACACCGCGAATAGAAAATGACAAGGATATAATGATTTAAAACTAGTAACATAACAGACAGAAAATAATGATGTGTATATATATATACATCTTCTACAGTCATATAAAGTGTTATTCGGTTGCAGTCAGACTTTAACGATGTCGGGAAATAACTATTCATTGGATTCATTATTCATTGTTACAAAATGATAGAAATACTTGACTAGCTCTGTTGAATCAAATTTTGTTGAAATAGTGGCAGAGTCCAAATGGAGACCTTTAGGAAGATCCAATGTTTGCTGTCAAAGATGATATAGGCCTAAGCCCTGTTATACAGATTGAACGTGGTACAATGGCTTCAAAGATTGCAGAACATTGATGGAGAATTGACCATGGTCTGTTAGACCATCAAAAGATGACCTTATGAGATAACAGACCAAGTGTTTACACTGAGGCTGTATGTTTATATCTTATACTATTTCTCTTAAGCCATTTCTTCTTTTCTTCTTTCTTCAATGTCGCTTTATACCCCTTTAGGCCTATGCCGTGCAGCATCAAGGGTAGAAAAGTTTTCTGGAGATGGATTTTTTGTGTGCTTCATATATGTTAGTTTTCGCTGATTCTTTTATTTATGTAATCCTGAATTCATAACTGGGGCACCACACCCATGTTTAGTTTCAGGTATATTATAATCATTCAAATTTCGAGGCGAATAGGTGCCAGATGAATTTACTTGGTTCAATTCCCGTCTACAGCCTTTTGATTTTTAATGATTCAAGAGATACATTATTGGAATCGAATTGCACGAAAATTGTCAATACAAACATGGTGTATAAAATGTTACCGAATAGCTAAATTACTTTAGATTACATTCTTCAGGGACACAATAATTCAAATATTTACAAAGATCAAAACGAAATTAGCTACATACATTTAAACGGAGACATGTAGGCCTAAATAATAAGGTGGTATGGAAAAATATTATGTTAATATCAGCACAGGTTATTGTGAATTTTAAAACTGACTATAGCAAAGCTGAGACATGATCAACAAGGCACAGATACTTTCCATTTTAGACGTTTCGTGAATCTCCGTGTAGTGATGTAATAATGAGCATGACGCCATAATTTTCCCGATGAGAATTGTATTAAAGGGAAAGAGAGTTGTGCAATGTCATCAACCTTACTCTCTCACCGTTTGGGACATGGTCTCATTAGTAAAATGAAGTCAAGAAGTTATCTTCCCTGCTAACTATTTTGAGTATGTATATATATATATATTTTTTTTTTATTTCTATTTTTTTTCACTTTATGATTACGAAGTTTCTAAAATTGACACGAATTTAAAATAAAACCAGACCAAACGATCTTCAGTTTTTCCATTTTTCTGCTTGTAGTGCAGACTCTTATTTTCATTATAATACTATTTGATAATAATACATGTCATCATGTGTCAGAATCTTACGCAGAGTTATATATTCCAGTAAATTTTCCATACATCTGGAGTTAAGTAAACGTAAATTCAAGATATAGTACCACAAGAATATAAAGTAACAGAAATCACACAGTACTAAAAAGACATATCACATTCACAACGCTGCGATTAACCAACCATTCTTTTAATTGCAGTGATTTTCTAGACAATATTTGCATTGAGTAGGTTGTCATTTCTTTTTAAATTTAATGGATACCTACCAGCATGCTATTGAAATTGAACTAAATACCGTAACTGTCTAAGACATGTTCTCTACCTCTAAACCACAGAGCCGGACAGTATATAAACAGGCGGATATGGAGTAGAGGTAGCTAATCCACTTTTTACTAACCTTTCATTTCTCTCTCTAACTAAATTCTAACTGGGTAGAGTGGAGAGAATCTGAGATTAGACATGAACTATGCTTCTTTCTATTACAACGCAAAAACTCGAATCACTAAATATTTCTGTGCTAAAGTACATGGTATCTTATCTATCGCTTATATCATGAAGCATTGTGGGAAGCTTACATTCTTTTTGTTTGACTGATATTATTCTGACCAATGTGGCAGCATTATTTTTGAGAATGTGCACTATTTTATTTGTTAGTATTCATATTACCAGATTTTAAACTGTTGTTGTATAAAGTCATGGTTTTATGGCTTCATTATCATGTTGATCAAATCATTGCCTTTGCCTTTCAACATAATACAAGTTGGCTGTAGAAGACCAGAATAAGCGTGTAGCAATAGAGTTTCTATCAAAAGATTTATATTAAGCATATGATAAATTCTAATTAATATATTAAAATTAAACAACCATATTAAACACAATTAAACATATACCAACCAAGAGAAAGTCTACCAGTAATACAAAAAAAAAATAATAACAATTTTAATAATTTATATGTAAACGTATTCATAATGTAATATTTTTTCAATAATTGGTTAGTAAATTAATCTACAAATTATGAGTATACTTGGCAAATAGTACAGATATTCTGTATTTTGTGCACGAAATACGCAAGTTTCATTGACTATGTTTTCATTGCCCTTTATTATTTCTCTTTATTAGAGTATTCTGTTTACAGAACATGGTCATTTTGGGTAAACATACAAAACTGTATGGGACAATTTTAGCCTGAAATGATTATTACGGATTTTGCCAGATATGTAAGCAAAAGTACACACCATAAAGCGTAATAGTTAGATAACTCTGTTGTAATATCAACAAAGAAGTATATAAGACTAAATGAACATTATCTGAAGTAACAAATACATACATTTTTCATAAATTAGACTTTCAATACCTCCCAAAATTTATTGCATCTTCAAGAGTTTCTGGCAGGTTTTTGTTAAGTGTTTCAGGCAGTAGTAAACACAAGAGACCACCAAATACTGTAGTTGATCCAAAAATAACCAAAGGAAGGGCTTGACCAAACTGACCATCCACAACCGTACTCTGAAATCACAGTTTAGTAGAACATTAATCAATTTTCATCAATGCATTTTATAATATAGGTCTAAATTATAGAAGAACCAGTATATAAATGTCTCAGAAAAAAAAATGTATTGCCGTTCATTATCAAAATCTCTCCGACACTCATATATTATCTCTTAGAGCAGGACAATGTTCCTACTAAGTTTCCAGCAGGATGTAGTCCAGATTACGGAAATATCTTGTGTCATCATTCTATTTGCGCCATTGGCCTGACAATTTCGACTTCAGCGTTGGTAACAAAGATATTAAGTGTCTTTACCACGTCTACTGAACCGTGAATGTGTGTAATCATATCGCTAGTCGACCAGCCGTGCAACACTTACACCACTGAACGGTGAATTTATGTAGTCATATCGTTAGTATAGTCAGCCAGTGGAATATCTGTTTTCTCTGTTAGGGTATTCCCTTTTCTATTTTTTAGTACTTGAAGTGCTGGCTTGGAGTTATTCTTTTGTAATGTTCTTATAGCATTGAACATATTTTTTGTTATTTCCTTGTTGTCTTTATTCATCGATTTCTCTGCAGGTATTCATCATGTATTGTTGTTTGTCATTCCTAATTCGCTTCTTAATTTGTTTTGATATTTCATTATAGTTTGACTGACTTTTTCTGGTGGTTTTGCATCTCCTTCTATCTTCAATTAAGTTCATTGACTCTTCTGAGATATATTCTTGATTTTTGCGTTTTTTGTTTTTGTTTGTTGTTTTTTTTTTGTTATTGAATAGAAGCTTTTCTGCTGTGTCCGTGATAGCTTCGCTTATTTTGTTGGCAAGATCGTTTGGTGTCAATTCTTCTTGTACATCTAGCAGTGTGTTAAATCCGTTTTCTTTACTCGATGTTATATTCTCATGGTATGCTTGATGTCTCATATCTAATGGTATGTGTGTTCTTGTGGATTTTCTTTATTTTTACTTTAAATTTCGCCATCAGCATTTCGTGGTCCGTGTCGCAGTCTGCTCCTGGTAATGTTTTACTTACAGGAATGTTTGTTTTCCATCTTTGTTGGATAAATATGTAATCTATTTGATTTTTACATTTTCCATCTGGTGACCTCCACGTTGTACAGTCTTCTGGGATTTTGTTCAAAAAATATGTTTTCATAATTGCTAAAGAGTGTGTGTGTGTGTGTGTGTGTGTGTGCGTGCGTGCGTGTGTGTGTGTGTATATATATAGGCATATACGTTGTCGATATCCAATTGCTGATGAATATTTTCTACTGTTATCTACACGAGCACGATATATAGTTCTATATATGACTATAAATATAATCAAAACATTTTCTGACTACGGAAAACGTGTTGACTGTAGTTGCGAAGCAAATATGTGCCTGTTGAATTGACCAGGCACATCTCTTGTCTGATGGTTACTGATTTAAAAAAAGGTCCTCATACTACCTAATTGTATAATTAGGCTATATTGCTCAATTTAATTAACAACAAAAAAACTCTGCATTTTTCTTTGTAGTCAAAAAAACTACGGATCAACTCCTCACTGTGCTATAAATAGCACATAATGTTTACACTTTTAACTATCCGACGACACTGATTTCCGTGTAGCACCAATGAAATTAATGGCGTGTGAGGCCGTAAAATGGATGCCGTGACGTCACATCTCCTGACGCAAACTATATCAACCATATTTATAATTATAGCTTTTAGAACGAATTTATATTTTAACTTATAACTGAACCTAACCTTACCCCCTCCCTAATGTAAATGCTAATGCCAAATTAATATTCCGTTTCAAATAACATACTTTAATGTTAATTACAACTTCTACAATCACACTGCAAAGGTTAGGTAATACCTGGACACTAGAACAAGAGTCACAGTGAAGAGGTGATCCGTAGTTGCGCCAAAACTCTGTAAATTTTAAAAAAAAGCATACTATTAATTGTTCTCACCAGATCTGCGATATAGGGACAGATCATGCCTCCTACCCTGGAAAATACTGATATGACACCCATGAGAGAGTTACGATAAACGGTTGGAAATAGTTCCGCTGAGTAAATATAAATAATAGCGTACGCTGCGGAGGCGCCACATTTGCCAACCAAAGCAAGTGCAATGGTGATCCACTGAAGAGCTGAAGATAAAACAGCAAGGACAAAATATTTGCAATTTGCATTAAGAAATAGTAATTTTTAAATTAAATATTTATGATGACACAATAACAAAAATAGTAAATGTTTCAGAATGATGTTATAATAAAACATAAATGAACATATTTTTACAAAAAGTTTCAGACAAACAAGGAACGACCCAATACATTCAAAATACATTAGATAATATATGTCGAGTTGGTGTTAATGATAATCTTTCCAGGTAAATCATGAGCAAGTGTCATGAGCAAAACATATCATGGAAGTAAACAAATAATTCACAAAGTTACCAGAAAACACCCAGCACATAAAACAAGAAATATTTCCATAATGCCATCATACAAACAGCAGAAAATATATGCGGATATAAAAACCATTAAGACACGAAATGAAAAATAACAGCTTGGTGGGCAGAAGAGGGAAAGAACGCAATGCAAGATAAAATACAAAATACAACATAGAACATACGCCAATAGTCAATGCGCAGTAAGAACGAGCACAGGTACATCGGATAATTTTAAAATCCACTCGGGAGTGAGACAAGAATGTGTACTATCCTCCCTATTGTTCATAACATACATAGATCACATTTATAAAGTAGCAAAGACAACCGAAGAAAACAATGTGAAGAATAACTTAAAAGAATTGCTATTTGCAGACGAACAAGTACTAGTATTTTCACACTCATCCGCATCGCTAAGGATAGAATTCGCTGGAGGACTGTGTGATGAGGCATCCAATGTGGTATCCCTACGACCCTGAAGGGTTACGGGTTTATTGATTGATTGATTGAAGTACTAGTAGAATCATCAGAAAAGCAACTACAAAGACAAATAGACAGGTTACATCAAACATGGCAAACCTTTAACATGAGGATAAATATAGAGAAGACAGAAGTAATGAAGATAGGAAGAACAGAAAGAAACACCAACATATATATTGGAAACAATAGACTTCAACAAATGACAGGATTCACACACCTAGGAAGTAATATAACAACAGACGGCAGGAGCAGCATAGAAATATACAACAGATGTAGTAAAGCATACCAAGCCCTAGGACAAATGACACCAATCTTTAGAAACAACAATGTAGATTTAAACACAAAAATAACACTATTCAAGACGACTATTTTACCAAAGATGTGTTACCAATACCAAACACGGATAACGACAGCACAAGATAAACATAACCGTGTGACAGCTGAAATGGCATGCTTGCGCAGAATCCTAGGAAAATCTTTTATAGACAGAGTGAGAAATGAATACATTAAACAAAGAATCGGTACCACTCCAATCTTGGAATATATTAAGAGACAACAGATAAAATAGTTTGCACGCATCAGCAGACTACCACCAGACAGCATACAACAGCAAGCTATGTTACACAGATACAGTGAAGGCCGACCTAGAGGCCGACCACGAAAACGATGGATCTCTGAAATAAAATAGGCGACAAACTCCACAATATACTCAGCACACACAAGGGCCATCTCCATAAAACTCTTCTACCCCTGACGCTAAAAGGCAACAAAGGGTTTAGCGAATAGGTTGAAATAGTGTCAATTATAGTGTGATTGTTGAAAGAAAGAAAGTTAATTGTCAGAAATATTGAAAGGAAAATTGATAGTGGATCACTATTTGTTCTTGTTTTCATTCCATCACTATTCGTGATATGCTCTTGTGTTATAGAAATTGTTGCATACACATTAAAAACGAATGTTTAATGTATATTATTCTATAGTGCGTTCATTAATAGTTGATCACCGATATTGTCTATTATCTCCGTAATTACTAAGCGTATGGGTTTAAAATAAATTATTCTAGTGTTGTGTTCATTCAATATATTTTAAAATATAAATACTGAAATAATTCGTATAAATTATGTAAATGATCTTAAAAACATTAGAACACACAAAAGCAGCGCAGAACGTAGTGTAAAAATAAAGCAATACATAATACCAAACTTACAATCACCAGCAAATAAAACAGTGAAGATTGTGCACAGACAAGCACATCCTCCTAAGATCATAAATGTAGTAATTACAATTTTTCTTCCAGCTCGATCGAGAACTAACAGACAGATGATGTCCGCAATAATCTCAACTAGAATCATCAGTTCAAAGTTGATGTAAATATTTCCTGACAGATTTTCTGAATTCAAACTCAGTCCAAAAACCACCATAGAAACTGTAAACCTGTAAAATAGAATAAAAAACAAAACAACATTACATGTTACCAGAGGCGTATCTAAGGGATAGGGGGAAGGACACTCGCTGGAGAAGTCTCATTTATGGGGTAGCAAAATCATTCTCCCAGACCCACTTACCTCCTCTCTTGCCTTCAATTTTGTAGCCATTTTCTCCAGACATTCCTATCTGATAACTCGTTCTAAAATTACAGATTGTCTCTTTCAAAACTTAATAAAAATAACACCCCATCGTCTTGTATCCTCGTTAGTTTTATTGACGTAAATAGTTATATTATTTTGTATGTAAAATACAAAATAAATAATGTAAAAATGTCTGGATGCGGACTGCGCAAAGCAGCTCAACTAACATGGGCCATTTGGCAGAAATGCGTCATTCAGCTAGCCCCGTAGAGTGTCAAAGAGCGCGGTGAATTTGAAAATTATCATATGTACCTTTGCTCGTTCTTACTACGCAAACGTCTGATGGTTCCTGTTCTATGTTGGTTCACTGCTAAATTTGAAATAAGTGTCAGGTATTCTCTACGGGCCACGTTTATCCTCGCTCCGAATTTTCACATTCTCAATATTGCCTCATGCTCATTCATATTAAAATCCTCGGATCGTGAAGACTTATGAAGAACAGTTGGTGTATCTGCTCGGTCCATAGGCTAACAACCATATGTTGTGGTGGCGAGGATAGCTAATTGGTCAGCACTTTCGCTTCCATCCACATTCGCGTGTCAGAGAACAAAGATAAGAGTGAGTGTTCGTAGTGATGTCCGCATTTTAGTATTCTCTAATTACTCCACATATCCCCTACGTACATCACTAGTTTTGACTTTCTAAATCATATTCATTGAGTCACTTAGTATGCACGCATGGGAATATGCTTGCGATTACAGTAAAGTGCCTGCATTACGGTGAATACTTCCATTGTTAGGCTACTTGTTGTGCGGTAAAGGCACCACTGGCTTCGTGTACTGTTCTTCCTTCTGATCTGGCAGTAAAGTCCATGCGTATCGTTGGTGACGGATGATCGACCCGTCCGTGTAAATCACAATATCTGTGTCATCGGTATGCTCGCAAATTAGTGCCTTGACCTCCACGCTCATGGACTGTTTTTCCTGCACTCTCTATTGAGTATAATGACGGTCTTGACTGCCCCTTGAAAGACCGTAGGAATTGGTATCCATTCCTCGCCAGGCGTTATGTCTTCTGGGGTGCAAGTATGTTTAACGGTATCCTTGTCACGACCCATCCGCGTTTGCCTCTCTTGAACCTGCTTCCCTTCATATGAGGTAGCTCATTATTTGGTGGTGGTATATGCCAGAACTCACTCTGAGGTATGCACGGACATGCCACATATCAATTCTGAGATATGCTCGGAAAATCAAGGAGAAATGTCATAGCCACACAGGGTGTGTCACTTGTGCAACCAAAAATGATCCGCATCGCTTCATTTTGAATTATCTGCAGCCTCTCAATCTGTGTGCGTCTTGCGATGATAGTGGCGCCTGCATATTCAATGACAGGGAGGATACGAGCCTCATACAGGATTACCAGCTGTGATTGTTCGTGTCAGCCGCTGCCTTCACTCTCAGGGCTGAAAGTCCTTTGGTGGCCATTGCGATAACATGATCAACGTGTTCCCGGAAACACAGACAACTATCAAATCGCCGACGTAGTCACGGGAATAGGATGGAACATATAGCTAGGGCAGGTATGCAACAACTTAAGTATGACAGGATGTGTCGTAGTCACATGCGCATTCTGTACTGGAATTATTTAAGCGTCAACCAACGAAGAACCACTCTCGATTAGCTTATATACAGCGCCGAGACATAATCGCTTTGCAAGAAACACATTGGAACAGGCACGATTTCAACCACGGTATTCACAGCCTTCTAGTATAGGACCCACCTTGGTCAGAAAACAGAATTGATGCCTTTGAGGCGTGGATATAAAGAAGAATAGGGATAGCACGGAAAGAGAAGAAAACTAACAAAAGGGTGCTTTTAATATTTTTATTACAAAAATTAATCAAGTCTTTTGGACATGTTAAAAGAAACGAGACTTGGTTGAAAAGCTTACTTTTAGATCATCATCATCATCAGGTGCCATGCCGGGTGGCGTAGGCGGTCATGGCTCTCCACAGCTCTCTGTCCACAGTATTATGTATCAAAGTCGTTGTTGTTTCTTTGCCGTGCCAGGTTGTCAAACTGTCTAATATTTTCTCACGTTGTCGCCCTCTGTCTCTGGTGCCTTCAATCTTGCCTGTTGTGATTATGTTCTCTAAACCTGCCTGTCTCATGAAGTGGCCAAAAAAAAGAAGATTGCCTTTTTCTTATATTGTTGATTAAGGTCCGTTTCGCATTTAACTCTTTTAACACCTCTACATTAGTTTTTCTGGCAGTCCATGGTATTCTCAGCATTCTTCTGTAGAACCACATCTCCGTTGCCTCCAATCTCCCACTTTCCAGTTTGTTTATTGTCAAAGACTCGCACCCATATGTTAGTATAGGGGTTATATAGCACTGCAGAACTCTCTTTCTCACCTCTAATGACAAGGTCATATTACACAGTATATTTTTCATTTTTCTGAATGTTGTTTTTGCCTGTCCTATTCTGCATCTTATTTCTGTTGAACTTCTTCCATCTGCTGTTATAATTGTACCTAGATATTTGAATTGGTGGACCTGTTTTAATACTATATCATTCACTATGATCTTGCAAGGTGTGTTATTTTCTTTCTTTGAAATAACCATTACTTCTGTTTTCTTGATATTTAGGAAGAGGCCTTTCTCTTTGCTTTCTGTGACTACTACTTTAATTAATTTTTGAAGGTCTTCCTCACTTTTTGCAATCAGAACAGTGTCATCCGCATATCTCAAATTATTTATGTTATGTCCTCCCACTGATATTCCTGGGATATCTACTATTGCACGCATTATGTTTTCACTGTATAGAGAGAACAGGTCTGGTGAAAGCACGCATCCCTGTCTGACTCCTTGTTTTATTTGTTGAAAAGGGCCAAATTGCTTTCCTACTCTTATTGCTGCTGTTTGTTGCCAGTACATATTCTTGATTATTCTTAAATCCTTGCTGTCAATGTTCAGATTCTCTAGCATGTGTTTAATTTCGCTATGTTTAACTTTGTCAAAAGCTTTAGTGTAGTCTATAAAACAGAGGTACAGATCTGTTTTTACCTCTGTAGACCTCTCTATTAGTGTTCTCAATATATAAATCGCATTGTTGGTGCCTTTGCCTTCTACAAATCCAAAGGTACTTTTAGATAGATTGAAGAAAGACGAACAAGACTAGAGATACTAGTGGGAGAGGAAAAGGGTAAGATAAACAGGGTACAGTCTAGCAGTGTGCACACCAAGGATAGAGACAGGGGTAGATGGAGGTTCGCTGTAGCCAAACGTCGTTGCGAATACAACACTTGATGATGTTGAAGGGATGTTATCAATGACGATATCGTTTGCAAGATAAGACTTCTAGCACAGGATAATAACACCCTGACCAACTACAAATATAAGACCTGCTGGTCTGATTGTAAATCATCCTATAAAGTGTCACATTTTACTTTCTCTACGATTTTCATTGAATGTCAACACAAAACTAGCCAATAAAATCACCGTTAAAGTCAAATTTTATATGGATCTATCTATTCTATTGTCTTTTCACTGCTTGTGCTGTTACGCGTTGCAGGATTAAAGGACGAACGTTTTTCGAACTATGGCGAGTTTGATAGCTTGATATGAAGTAATATTGTGACGTCTCTGGACGTCGGTGTCGATAACTCCTTCAATCCACTTTCGTCTTGGTCTTCCTTTGCCTCTTGGTGTTTCCATTCTCATATTATATGCTCTTGCAGCTGGCCAATATTGTTTTATTCTTATTAAGTCGCTGAACCATTTCAGTCTTCGCTTTTTTTTCAATAAAGAATTTAACTGTAGGTCACGAAACTACACCAAAAGAGTAGGAACAGAAAACTGCATGTATAACTCACAAATTATAACACATAATTACTAATCTCAGAAAAAACTCACCAATTATAGCACAAAATTACCAATCTCAGAAAAAATATTGGCGATGTGAAGATCTTCCATATTGACTCCTGTGTTTTAGTTTCATCAGCTGATATATCATCAAACAGCTTTTCTGGCATAGTCACACCATTCACCTTCGCAATATGACGGATGATAGTCTCTGCTTTTTCATCTTGTCCACGGACTAATAACCACCTTGGTGATTCCGGGAGTAACCTTAGAAAATGTTTGAAATAATTGTGATTAAAATTACTTTCATCAATCAATAATCAACAAATTAAAATAGACTTTACTCTCATTTTTGAAAATATACTGTTCAAAAAAGAAACGCGACTTTTTTGAGTTAACTTTATAAAAGATATTCGCTGATTGGATACCATTTAACCTATCGACTGTGTCCACTTGGTCATTAGCTTCTCGTGGTTACATGAAGTGTACTCACCTCATGATTAGTGATGTCATGAAAGAGGTCGAAGACAAAACACCATTTTTTCGCAATAATTTGTGACAGGTTCATGAGAATCCCGTGAAACTTACTGAACACACAATTCTCTGAACATTTTATTAAATGACTATAAAAGATTGATGGTCCTCGAATAAATCCAGTTGAAAGTTCAAGGCACAGGTATAACTCATCTCACTATAGAACAACGATACATCATCACTGGACGCTTACAGACTGGACAATCACAAAGTGTAGTGGTCAGACAATTTAATGTGGTTAGAAGCACCATTAGTCGCATTGGAGGCGATTTCAACAAACTGGCAACGGAAGACCGCTTCATACGACTGTGTCCCTTTGAAACTATTTGCATCTGCGCCCTCCACAGTCCAGTCAATTCCAGCAGCTCTTCGAATTTGAGATGAAGCTGTTATCGACCGTCTGTACAACGCTGGCCTTTGGGCTAAAATACCCTTCATAGGTCCTGGTCTTATTACGGACCAGCATCAACGGAACCGACTGCAGTGGACGAACCACCATCGTCAATGACTGAATACTAAGCGAGGACGAACAGAACAGTGTGCAGCGAAGGACAGACACCCTCAGTTTCCTGGATGAGGAATATCCACAAGATATATGGGTCAGAGTATACACAGATGAGTCAGCACAGAATGCCGTGAGGAATGGAGGTGCAGGTGTATATATAGAATATCCACACAAGCCTAGAGATACAATCAGAACACCGACAGGAAAATTCTGCAATAATTATGATGCTGAAATCCAGGCAATTAGTGTGGCAGCTAAAAAAACTGCTGAACTCCATCTCTGACCTACAGCCTGTGGTATTCCTGACAGATGCAAGGTCAGTGCTTCAAGCTCTCCAGTCTGGAAAACGAACATACTTGAAAAAACTACTTAGCGAATTGTCTTACCAGTACAGGGTAACCATGCAGTGGATACCCTCTCACTGTGGAATACCAGGAAATGAAAAAGCAGACCAACTGGCTAAGGAAGGTGCTGCCGAAGACCAGCCAGATATACCAATCACCTACCATCAGAAAAAACAGATGATCAAGTCAATAAGAAAGCTACAAACACCAACACAAGATGACTATCATATTATGAACAGACCAGAACAAGTTATAATTCTACGTCTCAGAACAGGACACAACCGACTCCGCAGTCACATGTATACAAAGTTCAAGATTGTCAGCACGGCCATGTGTACATGTGGACAGGCAGCCCAGAGTGCCAAACATATACTTCAAGAGTGTTCTGAGCATGAAACGCTGAGGCAGACATATTGGCCAGAGGAAACAACACTGGAATCAAAGCTCTATGGGACACTGTATGAACTACAAAAGACAGTGAGTTTTATTAAGGAGACAGAATTACAGATATAGACATGTTTCAAGTGAACGAAAGAAGAAGAAGAAGAAGAAGTAAATGACTGGGGACAGGTTTGGTTTAGTGATGAATTATTTGTTTACTAGTGACACGACAGATCAAGAAGAGTTTACCGCCGAGTACGTGAGCGCTACGCCCAGAACAGCGTTGACAAGGCTCCTCCACTGATGATGGAGGTGTACTGATTGGGTTGGGGGGGGGGGGGGGGTTATCAAAATCACGGAAAGAAGTAACCTGATGTAAATTGTAGGACGCATAATTCAGAAAGATACCGCGCTGAAATTGTTCGTCCTTTCAATTTTGGCTGCACGACGGTTGATTGTTCAGCAGGATAACGCTCGACCTTATGTAGCACAACTTAACCTCCTGATCCTCGCTGACAACAACGTCTAGACTATTCTATGGACAGCCATGTTATCAGACATGAACACAATAGAACACTAATTGGGAGGAGCTCGAGAGACTACCCATCCACTGAGACGTGGCACCAGCCAGTTTCCGACAGTTGTCTTTTCCACTTCGGGAAGAGTGGGCAGCCAATAGAAGGGTTTCAGTAAAATCGTTGAAGTTCGTTGTCCTGGTTATATAAATAATATAAATAGAAAGGACAGCAAGATAGAAAAATTTCAGCGGCACCGCGGGTCAGCGACCCACCGGCCGGTTATCGGAGCCAGCTACCGAGGTTCAGCTACCAGGAACGACTACCGGAGGTACCAGATATTGGAGTCAGAATCGGAACCACCGCAGCCTACTCGGAGAAAATGTATAGTAATATGTTAATTGCATAGGGAGATGTGGTGGGAAGGCATTAATAGAACGATCATCCAAACGCACAAACCGGCCACAATGGATTGTATGTATTTTCTCAATGAGTAAACATCCCAGAGAAATAATTGTAATGAGAAATATAGGTTAACCTAAAGTCACGTGAAGGTTAACCAAAGGTCACAACCTGACTGACTCGCTCAGTCCGAATCTTCGTTGCAATTTTTAATATTAGACTGAATGTTTAACAAACCTCTCTGTACATGACCAATATTAGACTGAAAGTTAAAATGGTGTCACTTTTGAAAGATGATTCCCAATCAGTCCATAACACTATAATTTTACAATGGAATCGATCAAAGTGTCTCAGTTGATGAAGATAATGATACTAGAAATTAGCTGAATAAAATCAACATTGCAAACTGAACTAAAATACGGAAACTAGTGTAACATAAGTACAAGACATTGAAAAACGTACCAGCAGTAAGACAAGAGAAGCAAGGCTGGGAAAGACACAGCCAACTGTAAGTAGTCACAATCTCGGATGAAGTAGGCTATAAAACCAAGCAACATAGCACCGACGGCCCAAGCTATATCCATAACAATACCTGCAATCATGCGTGTGGATGTTCCAACCAACTCCATTCCTGCAATAGAAGATCTGGTGCTTGCAATACAATTAATATTTTTTTTAAAGTGAATAATCTATCTATACGGCGTGACCCTTCTTTGCTTTACAGCGTCAGTGATAGAAGAGTTCTCTGGAGATGGCCTTCTTGTGTGCTTTTTGTAAGCTTGTTCCTGTGGTTTCTTTAATTTCTGGGATCCATCTTTAACATGATCTGCCTCTGGTTTTATAGCCGTGATGTCTATGTGTCATGGCTATATGTGGCATGCTATCTGTCGGTACTCTGGAAGTGTGTGAAAAACACTTAATATGTTGTCTTTTGATGTGTTCCAATACTGGTGTTGTTTTGGTTATCTGTCTAATGTTATCGTTTATAACTCTCTTCATGACACTCCTAGTATTCTTCGTAGACATGTCATTTCTGTTGTCACTATTTTTCTTTTGTTATGTGCTGTCATTATCCAGGTTTGGCACTGGTAGCACAGTGATGGAATAATAATATCTTGTATAATACAACTTTAATGTCTATGTTTACATTTTTGTTCTTAAAAATACGTGTCATTTGTTCTAGGATCTGGTATGTTTTGTTGCATCTATTTTGTATCTCTTTACTGGTTTTCCTTCACTCGATATAATGCTTCCTAAGTAAGTGAACTCTACCTGTTTAAGGTGTTTATTATCGATGGAGATAGTGATATTTCTTTCTTTCTTTGCTATTGCCATTATTTAGGACTTTTCAATATTAATCTTCATCATGAAGTTTCGACATATTGTGTGGAGTCTGTTCATATGTTCTTGCAATTTATCTTCTGATGTCTCTATTAGTGCTTGGTCATTTGCAAAGAGTAGTTAGTTCAATTTATCTTTCATGTTTACTTCTTTTTTGTTAGTTTACAGATGTGGTTGATATATGTTATAAAAATTAGAGGGGACAGGAAACATCCCTGGCAAACACCTTATTGAATTTGGAACTTATTGGACACTCCTGCATTTGTTATTACATCACATGTCTATTAGTATAAATGCCCTTGCATATATTCATTAAATGGTCTGGTACTCCATATATTGATAGTGTTTTCCATAGTTGTTGTCTGTCTACTCTGTCGAATGCCTTTTCTTGGTCGACGAATGCGGTGTATAAATCTTTGTTGTTTTATGTGGCTCTTTTTGTTAGTTGTCTAAGTGTAAAGATAGCATCAATACAGACTTTGTTCTTACGTAAGCTCATTTGGGTGTTTTTAAGTTGTGGTTCAATGTATAATCGTAATTGTTGTTCTAATATTTTGTTTAAAAATTCTCCTGTGTGGCTTAGTAAGGATATCCCTCTGTATTTTGTGCAGTCTCTCTTATTGCCTTTCTTCTATATGGGGATGATTGTCGCGTTTCTCCGATCTTCTGGTGTTTCTTGTTTCTTCAATATTACATTGAAAAGTCGGTGTAGCCATTTTTTCCTCGTTCTCTGCTGCTGCTTTGATAAATTCTGTTTGTATGTTAGAGCCTGCTGTTTTGTTTATTGGTGCTTGTTAATTGTATTTTCTATTTCCGATAGTAGTATATTTCGTTATCGGTTCGCTGCTGTAGTGTTTATTGTTTATTTTTCTCCTTCCTTTTGGTTCAGTAGTTCTTTGAAATATTGTTTCCATCTTTCCATTATTTGCTTTGGTTCTTTTAATGCATCACCGTTTTCATCATTTATTATTTATGTCTGTTCATATATATCTTCTTTGTTTCTCGTGTTCTTAATTCTCTTGTTGAACCTCTTTTGCGCTTTTTTATAATCTGCGTTGAGCATGTCTTCATATTCTTTCCATGAGTTGATTTTGGCAGTTTTACGAACAGCACAAGCCAAGTCAGCATACACAAAAAAAATGATAACCATTTTGTGCAATAGAAGACTATCAATGCAGACCTGAATTCGAGTGACGAGATGTTATATCGAACCAATTCTTTTTTATGGATGTGTAGCATGGACTATAAACAAAAAAATTTAAAGCGAATTAGAGGCTACAGAAATGTGGTTTCTGAGAAGAATGATGAAAATACCATGGACAGCTAAGAAAACTAATGCAGAGGTTCTCATTGATGCTGGCGTAAAAAAAATCAATTATATCAAATATTAGGGGCAGACAGTCAATATTTCTACGGCATGTGCTGAGAAGAACACAGCTTGAACACTTAAAAACCACTGGAAAGATGAAGGGGAGAAGAGATAGGGGACGACAAAGAGAAAAGTGGCTAGATGGACTAGTATTGTGGCACGGTAGAAGTTCATCAATCGAGCTTATTGACAACACAAGAGACAGAGAGTCGCGGAGAAACATGATTGCCTACGTCATTCGGCATGGCACTTGATTGATTGATTGCATGATTTCCTTGGCATTTATTTTTGCTATCTTGTATTCCATGTAGTCTACTTGATTTTTATTTTTGACCCATTTCTTATATTTCTGTTTCTTTTCTCTTGTGATTTTTTATCTTCTTCATTCCACCAAGCTGTTATTTTTGGTTTATTTACACTGTTGTTCTTGTATCCGCATGATCCCCCTGCTTCTTGCGTGATAACGTTTTTGAATAATTTCCATTCTTCTGTTGTTGTAGTATCTACTTGCAGTTTTTCTCATTTTTCTGTGATTTTTTTTTGTCATTTAGTGCGGTGTTTCTACATTGATAAGCCCGTAAATACAGGTGGATAGGTGCTTGTAGGGTTCAACACCCGCTTCCTCCACACCCTATAAATAGAAATTGATATTTAGCTATATAAAACAATTTAAAAAAGGGTCAATCCTCCCCCTTGCTCTTGCCAGTCTGACCCCAAATGTCCTTTGTAGCCTACTACGGCATGTATTACAGGTCCCAGTTTTGTTACTCTTTTATCACCGTTCTGGACCCTGAAACACACGTGGAAGTATATAAGACCTATAAAATATTATAAGACCTTAAAATTTAAAAATATGAGAACAAACAAATGGTACTCACCGAAAACAAAAATTGCCAAGAAATATCCACTTAGGGAGAGGCCAATAAAGAATCTCAGAATTAAATAAAGAATAAAAGAATCTGCAAAAGCTACTCCGATAGATGTTATTATGTTGAGAACTACCATGATCAGGAAAGCGACTTTACGTCCAATGCTGAAATATAAAGCACCAATAATTGTCTTCTATTATGTTTTACGTCCAATGCTGAAATATAAAGTAACAATATTTGTCTTCTGTTATGTTTTACGTCTAATGCTGAAATATAAAGTAACAATATTTGTCTTCCGTTATGTTTTACGTCTAATGCTGAAATATAAAGTAACAATATTTGTCTTCCGTTATGTTTTACGCCTAATGCTGAAATATAAAGCACCAATAATTGTCTTCTATTATGTTTTACGTCCATTGCTGAAATATAAAACAACAATATTTGTCTTCCGTTATGTTTTACGTACAAAATTTTACGAACATCATCCGAAAGTATAGCACAGTACATCATCCGAAAGGGTAGTGCAGAACAGCAACTTCACGACTTCTTGTCGTGTAGGCCTATGTCGTAAATTGTTCGCTGTCTGTTCTGTTCTATATGTGAAAATTATTCAACATTATGCTTAAGTCAGTTGTATTAGGCAGAAAGGACATGGTTGGTTGGTTGGTTGCTGATCCAGTGATCCAGCGGTCCATGGGCTTATGCCCTTTGACCAGAAGAAGAGACATCTATCGCAGCCAAGGTGTAAACCATAACACGTTTTCTGTATTCTGGACTACATCCTGCTAACCCAGGCGTGTCAAACTAAAAAAAGTACAATGGGCCGCATAAGATACTTTGAGTATACCAGCGGGCCACACCAACAAATCTGAGAAACACTGTAATCTTATTGAATTATATTTAATTAATTTGCACGCCTACTACAACAGCTTTATTAAGCTAATGCCATACAACGCAAAATATAACATTTGTAATCCAACATTTATTTAAGAACATTCAATCATTTTTACTCTTTAATCAGTGTTTTGTCCTAATCAGGTTTGAAATCCAACATTTATTTAAGAACATTCAATCATTTGTACTCTTTAATCAGTGTTTTGTCCTGAGGTTTTATGCCTCTTTTTCATGACTATTTTTCGTATGGCTGAAATGTATTTGCAGTTCCGACCGTCATCGGGGATGACAAGTGTTCGGCGGTCCGTCCGCCTTGTTCTCTGAGAAGTTTTTGTTAATTTCATGAAGGAAAATAACTATTCACACACATAGGTGAAACGGAACATTGCCATAATCCTAGTTGAACACTTTCTGAAGTATGACATACCTGTGCTAGCCTGCACGAGTTTTAAATCAACATAGACAATATATATCTAACATCTACATTCCCTGACAAGCCCCATCCTCTGTACCGATGTAGCTTCTTAACTAACGATCTGACTTATCATTAAATTATTCACAGTTTAAGTTCCAGAACTGTCACTTAACAATACACCAAGGTATACAAATAATGTATCAGACTCGCATAGAAAGAAACGTAGTAAAAAAAAGAAAATAAGTACTCGGAATAATGCAGTACAACAGTATGGTAAGTAAATATGAAAGAATTACAATGATTAAATAGCAGTTTACGGTAAACACTGCCTTGTTGATCCGGCCTCACTTTTATGGATTCCATGGTTACCATCATTTGTAGATTGACGTTCTTTTCTTGTTAAAGATCTTGTGATCGAAACGTCGATAATCCCTTTCTTGATAAGACCTTTCGTCCGAAACGTCGATATTATATATTGTCGAGCGAAAACTGCTATTTGACCATTTTATATATTCTGTTTTCTATATTTACTTATAGAAAGAAACGTAAAAACTACATCATTCTCAACGAAAGAAAAATAACACTTTTGAAGAGAATGCAGAATGGAGCAGTATGCCATAATAGGATACAGAACAGAGATTACCATTCTTACCAACTGTTATATTCTTTATTTCATTCAGACATGTTTGTTTCAATCACCAGGAGTTACGATCAATAGAGCTCTTGTAATCTTTTGTGACATTTGGGGGTAGGTTGGGGGAGGGGTGGGGAAGTATTGCAAGAGTTTATTTAGAAGCTTTTAGAAGAATACCGGTTTGGAAACATGCCTCTCACGTAGAGGGGGTATAAAACATAAACAGTGAGTGCTATGGGATTTCTACATGAGGATAGTTTCCCTTTATATCCATGTCATCCAGTAGGGATTTACTTTTGAATTGTGGTTGGTCTAGAAGGCCACTCGTGAGACGACCTTCAGTCAATCCTGTAGTTGCTGGGGCCAAAATGGGAATAATGAATAATAACATTATGGTACGAGGAACTAGGACGATTAAGGGATGGAGTTGGCTGTCCAGTCTAAGGGTAAAAGTTACCCAAGATTCATGCTGAAGTCGGATGTGTAAAACTAAAAGGAGCAAATATCACTTAACAGCTGTAAACCATGACACAAACGCATTGCTTTCTCTCCTCCCCATTAGATTCTGTTAGCCAGCAGAAATTTGAGAACGAATGCAGAAAAAGTTTTTCAAACCATCCGTATGTTAAGTTCATTCCAACATTATAACCACTCCTATAATAATCTACTATCCATTCTTTCATTTTATCAATCAGTCAACATTATAACCACTCCTATAATAATCTACTATCCATTCTCTCATTTTATCAATCAGTCAACATTATAACCACTCCTATAATAATCTACCATCCATTCTCTCATTTTATCAATCAGTCAACATTATAACCACTCCTATAATAATCTACCATCCATTCTCTCATTTTATCAATCAGTCAACATTATAACCACTCCTATAATAATCTACCATCCATTCTCTAATTTTATCAATCAGTCAACATTATAATCACTTCTATAATAATCTACCATCCATTCTTTCATTTTATCAATCAGTCAACATTATAACCACTCCTATAATAATCTACCATCCATTCTTTCATTTTATCAATCAGTCAACATTATAACCACTCCTATAATAATCTACCATCCATTCTTTCATTTTATCAATCAGTCAACATTATAACCACTCCTATAATAATCTACCATCCATTCTTTCATTTTATCAATCAGTCAACATTATAACCACTCCTATAATAATCTACCATCCATTCTTTCATTTTATCAATCAGTCAACATTATAACCACTCCTATAATAATCTACCATCCATTCTTTCAACTTATCAATCAATACCAACATTATAATCACTCTATAATAATCAACCATTCATTCTTTAAATTATATCAATAAATGAACATTATAATCACTTCTATAATAATCTGCAATTCATTCTTACAACTTATAAAGCAATGCTAACATTTTAATCACTTCCATAATAATCTACCACCCATTCCTTCATTTTTCTATCAATGCCATTATTATAATCACTACTATAATCATCTACGATCCAATCTTTCATCCTACCATTCAATGCCAACATTATAATCACTCGTATAATCATCTACCATCCATTTTTTCATAGTATCAATGCTACTGTACTTACTTATCTGCAATCACTCCTGTAGTAATTGCTCCCATGAGAAATCCAGCCATTAGTATCATAGTTGCATGAGAGCGGGCTATTTTATAATCACAAACAAGGTTAAACTGAAAAAAGACATTTTATATTCACACACATTGTAAAACTGAAAGAAAAAAAATATTGATCCTGAAGAAGACTAAAAAATTTATGGCGTGAAGGCACTTCACACTTGGAACGTATTAGGAATATATACCACACGAAGCAACTCGTATGAGTAGGGAACTTGTATGTCTTTGGACGATCCAACTCGTATGAGTCCAAACTGTTATGTTTGTGGACGATCCGACTCGTATGAGTCGGAACTTTTATGTCTTTGGACGATCCAACTCGTATGAGTCGGAACTTTTATGTCTTTGGACGATCCAACTCGTATGAGTAGGGAACTTTTATGTCTTTGGACGATCCAACTCGTATGAGTCCAAACTGTTATGTTTGTGGACGATCCGACTCGTATGAGTTCCTTAGTATGTGACATTTATTTTTCATATTCCGTATTTACATCACTATAAGAATGGTTCCAATAGAAAAGTGTAATATGTCCACATTACTTATGGAATGATTTGGATGTGTAATGATAGCAATTTAGTCAGTTGTTGGTAATCAGTTGTTAGGATCAAGTAGAGGGATGATATTTTAACGCGTTGGAAGACTTCTTTGCTTGTAACTTTGCCCTGCCATCAGATGTTCAATATTTGCGAAGACACCGCATATGAAACATGTCGAAACAATAACTGCGTAGTAAATAATCTTTGACATCCACGTATTTGTGTTTTCCATCTGTTACTGTAATATGTGCATACTTACCATCTGCAACTGGCTTCCATGTCACTGTTTTCTCTTTTTAACAGTCAAGAAGAGTTATTCATATTAAACTATAGAAATTAAACTGTTGCATATTTCTATTATACACATTGACTTTTTCTATAAAAGTTACCTTTGTAGTAACTGTTGTATCATAAATCGATCTATCGTAAACCCATGATTTACAAGTCTCCTCTGTGATATTTCCTGATGCTTGATCTAGTATTCCGACAGAGCACTCAGAAACTCGTAACCTGCCTTCGTCTAGTTCTTCAAAAGGGATGGAGAAGTTTACGACCCAAGCGTGCTCATCACTTGTGATGCCGTTCGTGTCGTTAGTGTATCCAGACACATCACATCTGTGGATAGTTACAATTAATTAATATGGAATTATAACAGTGACTGAACTGGCTAACTAATTAGAAAAGGTAATTTAGTTAGGGAGTAATGGAAGATAAGACACTATAGTGTTAGAGAAGATATAAAAATCGCAACAGAAGATGATTTTCAAGGGGAGAGATATAGTAAACAAAGTTCGACTGGACAGCGTAGGTGGATGAATTAGATTAACAAAATAGTCACTCCTGAAACTTAAAATTCCGCCGAAGACGGATGTGTCGGGCCATTGGCGCAAATAAAACGGCGACACAACGCATTTCCATTCTCTGGACTACATCCTGCTGGAAATCTAGTAGGACCATGGCCCTGCTATAAGAGAATTCAGCAGGAGTTTGAGAATGAACGCTGAAGAAGAAGAAGAAGAAACTTAAAATAACAATTTTTGGACACACAAGGGACCCAAAACACTCGTGATACCAACACGACTGGTCAAGGAGAAAGACGCACAAGCAGGGTGAATTAATGAAAAATATGTAGGTGGCAAGTTGAACAAAAAAACTTATTTTGGTACGTTAGCCCGCGCTAAAGTAGAGCCTTGGAAAATGCGGAACTTCAAACGCCTACAAGAGTACTGACCGCGCAAAAGTGGACCAATCAGATATGATTTTGAGGTCTCATGACCAGGCCGTCTGCAAAATAAACCGACAACAGGCATCAGATATATAGTCACATCCAGACGAAAGGGAATTTAGTTCGAGATTATATTTTGACCATACAAGAAGTCTTTGGATTACAACCGAGCCATGCCATAACTCAAGTAATGAGTACGCAATAGTTTACAGGCTACGAATGAATGTTGTACCATTATTTATTTCTGAGACGTGAACATTCAAGTTAATTTTGGGACACCATAAGTTCAAATACACTGTGTTTATTTGAATGGACTACAAATTAGTCAAAAAGAAGTTGTCACAGTGTATTTGGTAGCACGATATGACTATACTTAACGAATGAAACCGCAGGAAGTGCTTCGACAGAATCAAAGCAAAGTCTCATTCTGCAAGTTGAGAAACTTATTTATGTATACAAAAAAAGCAAGTTTGAATATTGCACGGTAAGAAATTGAATTGTTAACGGACAGTACGAACTATGAACCATGTGCAAAGACAATAATATCCAACCAAGAAAGTGAGGGATATTGTGCTGAAGCATCCAATGTGGTACCCCTACGACCCTGAAGGGTATTGGGTTTGTTGATTGATTGATTGATTGAAATAGTACTACGAATAAGCCAGAGGTTGTAGACTACTGATTCACAGTCTCACACTCTGTCCAACATTAACCCAACAAATTTGTTGGGGTTAAATTATAGATTGAGAGAGTAGATACGTCATTCTGAAATCAATGGACTCTTTGGACTCTTCGTTTGCACGCAACAATAAGAAATTAATGATTTTAGAAAATATTATATATATATTTATATATACATACCGTACGCATGCGGTTGCGTCTGTGGGTCTCACCAATGGACCACTAAACAAACCACCGATGCAACAGAAAACCTTAGTAGATGGCATCACTATTGAGGCTCTTTTATGAAAGCTTTGTAGCATGTTATCTACATTGTCATACAATTGTAGACTCCCTCTGAGTAGAAGTCTCTTTCAATAGGCATTGCACTAAGCCGAAAGCTGTAGTCTCCTGGGTATGAAAAAAGCTCAGAAAAAAAAACACTCTCACTGCACATAGGAATTAAGAGCTAGTCGTTCGCAATTCCTGGTGTCCTCAAACAACAAACAACTATATATATATATATATATATATATATATACATATATACATCTTGAATTAGTTTATAAATACCGAGAAGGTTTAAATCGCGAACATATTTTAGTTTGTTGTGATTTAGATTAATGGGAAGATACAATAATCACATTTGTATCTTAGTCCTCAGTGGGAAAAAAGGAGAAAAACAACAATTTTCTAATCTGTCAGCTGGAATTACTAATCTATGATCTAGAACTATTAACGTGTGAGCTGGAACTATTCATTTATGATCTGAAAATACCAACCTGTGATCTGAAACTACAAACCTGTGATCTGGAACAACAAACAGTTATCTAGAACTACAAACCTGTGATCTGGAACTACAAACCTGTGATCTGGAACTAATAACCCATGATCTGGAACTACAAATCTGTGATCTGGAACTACAAACCTGTGATCTGAAACTACAAACCTGTGATCTGGAACTACTAACCCATGATCTAGAACTACAAATCTGTGATCTGGAGCTACTTAACTTGTGATCTGGAACTACTAACCTGTGATCTGGAGCTACTAACCTGTGATCTGGAACTACTAACCTGTGATCTGGAACTACCTGAGTGAAGACAGGCAGCATGACTTGGATCCCACAAAGAATGCTAGCAAGACATAACATAATATAGATTCGTTTTTGATAAGCCCCGAATTCACCCAGACTTGCGATGATATCGTCAAACTTCATTTTCACCCTTTGAGAACCTCTGCAATGAGAAATGAGGCTCAAGTAAACAACATGCAATTATTCAGCCTTTCTGAACTTCTGCAATGAGAAATGAGGCTCAGGTAAACAGCATGAATTCACTGAAAATATGCGTCCAAATAGTTCATGATATGAAACAATTATAACCAAAGTACTGGATGTAATAAATTAAAATTGCTAACTAAGAGCTGCCAGGGCAGATTGTGGGGAACAGTTTCGATTTTCTATTTCAACTAGAAAAAAAATATTTAGACAACAAACATCTCTTAGACTAAAGCAGTCTACAATTTGCACTAAATCCTCTGAAAAAAAATACAGACGGATGCTTGATGCTGACAATATAATCATTAAGTATGTCGCGGATCAAAGAAAAATATAGATCTAACGCAGCATTCCCTTGTGTGTCATGTAAAGTATACTTCCCAGAACATAGTCTTTCTTGTAAACCTCCTTAAATCCCAGGGTTCCCTGGCGAATTGTTCTCTAGCGATATGTGCATGCGTTGTTTAATATCTCTTGTCCAGCGATATCTTGGTCGCCCTTTGCCTCTACTGCCTTCTATTGCCCCCTTAAACAACACTCTTTCCATATCATCCTGTCTCTTTACATAGACGAAAAAACCCAACTTCCTTCGTAATTAATATGGTGTTTAAAAGCCAGCCTTCTTGGACGTTGATTTTGCTTTAGCACGTATTAGTTGGTCTTCCTTGTTTTCCATGATATTCTCACGACTCTTCTATAGCACTTCATTTTTTAGTAATAATTTATACATTTCACACTTCCCTTATATGCTTCAATTGTGTAAAAATCGAATACTTTAACTCGTTACTCACGCCTATCGATTATGTAGGTCTACACGCAGAATCATAGCAATCCTTCATAAGTGATGGTTCCGATTATATTCTTGAGACTAACGGGAATTGAACCAGTCCATTCAACGTTATGGTTCAATTCCCATTAGTCTCAAGAATTTTTAAATTGTTCTCTGGCTTCCTACTTAAATTTACTTGTATTATTTTCGTGAATTTGGTTGGCCGGCGTTGGCAAGCGACACAAAATCATCGCATTTTAAGGCTTGTTTTGATTCTGTCTGTATGCCTTTACTGTCGATATCCAAAATTAGCTACTTTTTAGGTGGTGTTTAATGTTAGCAAAGACGTCTCGTCCAGTTTTTAAAAAACTACTATGGTGATTTGAGTTGTTTTGCCCCCAAGACTGTAATTTCTACAACATTACAGATTCACACATGAGCTGTACGTTTTTTGTGAGCTAGGAATGTCCCTCCTCTGGCAGTGGTACTGCCCACAGAAGCATATATGTAAAACAAAATGTTAGAGAACTACATCGACGTCAAACAAACCGCTCTATAAATTAGCAATATCGAACTTTAGCACATGGCGTCTTTTTGGCACACTTTTCATCCAAGCCCCCTTCCCCGTGCTTAAAATTTAAAAAAATTATATTTCGACGCCTTTGTATATTACCAGAATTTTTAAATATGTGTTCCCTCTCATAAACCGTTCAATTCGTCAATTTGTACCCTGACATTCACTGTTCAATTAGTCGATATGTACCCTATTATTCACCTTTCAATTAGTTCATATGTATCCTGCTATTCACAGTTCAATTAGTCGATTTGCAACCTGTCATTCACCGTTCAACTAGTCATCTTTCTTATTTTTTTTACGGTGTCAACTTGTTACAGCTGGCGTGAAGTTCAGCTACACATTGTAGCTATTATGGACACCCACAGTGCTAAGGAATAAGCCATCCTATCACTGTAACCACATGTTCTGTCTACCTAGGCTTAAAAAGTCTGTTTGTGACGAAATACACGGAAGAAGTTGGCAGGTAATTCAACGGGTTCATAGGCGCTAACAGTAAAGCTGTGTGGACAGCATAGGGCACAGCTAGACACATAGTACGCTCTGGCCATTGCACCTGATTTTCTTCCAGTTGTCTCTACTTTGACTTGCCACTGAACCAAGATAAAACTAAGGAGAGAGAGAGTGTGTTGTTGACGATTAGAGCAACTCTTCCACACTGTAAACAAATTTCAGCACTAGTCATTTCTAAAACAAATATAGTATGTAGTACTCAAGACAGGACTTCAAAAAAGCTGGTGGACAGAAAAGGCATTTCAAAGACTCACTCAAATCCTTACTGAAACATCTTAAAATTGACGTAGGCTCCTGGTGAACCTCGCTCAGGATATAACATCATGACGTTACTGTCTCAGAACTGGAGCACATGGGGCGGAAGAGACCAGGCAAGATACTACAAGACAGAATCGGGCAAGTAGAAAATGCAAAACATCTCAACGTTCCATAGATACCCTCTACAGATTTCAATTGTGGGAAGAATTTTTGTTTTCGCATTGAACTTGTTAGTCATTCAAAAACACACTATTAACTTTATTAGTTTTTATTAGTTATTATTATTATTATTTTAGTTGAGTTTTGGTCATCGTCGATTACGACGGACGAACATCAGTCATCTTTCCCTGTTTCCCTTAGCCGCTATGACCGAGACTGTCAACAGTAAAGACCTCGTTCAGAAAATAAACATGATCTTTAGGGCTGATTTTTGATTATTTCATTTTTCATTTCCATAATTGATGGAGACGATGTTGCCAGTATTGCTTTTCCAAGTTTTTTTCCTCGATTTCTTTCCTTACGATGGGCAGCCTTAGGATATCCTTTAAATAATTCAGAAGGAGAAAACGCTATTAAAGCGTTCAAATGTGCAAAAACAATTCAGTACATTGTGACAAGTTCCCCTGGCTCTCTTGATGTGATTTGCCCAACCTGTTCGGTACCACATGGTGCAATGACTCTAGGAACATTTTGTACTGTTGTCACACCAGTTTCATCAATATTGTAAATTTGAGCCCCATTTACATTCAATGTTGTATACGAGACTTGTAGTAAATGTTTTAAAATGTTGCAACATTGTGTCTGTTAAATGCAATTGCTCGTGCCAATGATATTGCTTCTGTCTGTCTTATCGACAATTGTCGATGTCGCTTCAGAAAGCCATAAAGCCATTATCTACCTGCCATGGAGTTTTCATATCTATGTTTGTGGATATTTCATAGATTTAATGTTGCCATTTCAAAAGCAAGAAGGACGAGCATTTTTTGGAGTTAGTCCGTGAAACATTTTGAAAAACTTATCAAGATCATTGGTCAGACTCACTTCCTGTTCATTGGTCAGACTCACTTCCTGTTCATTGGTCAGACTCACTTCCTGTTCATTGGTCAGACTCACTTCCTGTTCATTGGTCAGACTCACTTCCTGTTCATTGGTCAGACTCGCTTCCTGTTCATGATTAAAAATCTGACTGTGTTGATAATTTGGGGGTGAGTCTCATTACCAATATTTTTGACTTTTTAATATTATTTAGCAGTTTTGTACGAGCTATTGTATGTTCCCTGGAAGCTTGTCTATCAGGCAAGTCATCTGCAACGGCAGTCACTGCAGCTCTGATAATGGACTCTGGTACTTTGCCTTGATCTGTTTTGCTCTGGTAAACACGGGGCACTGAAAAATATAGAAAATAGGCTTAGATTGAAAGCTTCATATAGTTTCAATGTATTTCTTCAATTCTTTAACCAAACTAAGATTTCGAAATAATTTATGATTAATTTATAATGGATTAATAAAATCCTTCCGTGTGTATGTGGGCGGGGGGGGAATGGTCCAATGACGGTCCATTTCTCCCCACAGGTATTCAAATATATAAGCATCACATAAACTCTAAAATCTCATACTTTTTTTGACTTAAAGAACATTATTTACGTAGGAAAATAGTAATTCTGAATATAAAATAACTTACTATTCAATCATCAACATAGCAAGGAAAATTGAGCTTGCAATGTCACGCCAAAGACAACTTTTTCCTTGGTAAAAATGTTATCACCCTCTGTGAAAAATTCACTCGGGCTTATAAAACCGGACTTTGTTCCTAGGAATGATCTCATACTGTTAGTGTTTTTTTCATTATAATCCAAATTAATATGGACCATTAGTTTTTGAGATACAGGAAGGGGGGGGGGGGTGGGAATCCAATTCTCTTACCGGTCCATATCTCGCCATTCTCCCATAACAATAAACATGGTATTATGAAAGTGTCGCAGAGTCTGTCACGAATGCAGACATGCGTTGGTCACATGCTTTTTATTTCATTATATCATGATATAAGTCTGTAACAGATGTTCGACTATCGTATAGGGTAGAAATATATGTTGCACTAATATTATATATGTCTGTCTGTATGTGTGTCTGTCTATCTGTCTGTCTGTCTGTCTATTCGCTAAACCTTTTGTTGCCTTTCAGCGTCAGGGGTATTAGAGTTCTCTGGAGATGGCCCTCTTGTGTGCTGTGTATATTGTGGAGTTTGCCGTCTCTTTTAATTCGGTGGTCCATCATTTTCGTGGTCGGCCTCTAGGTCTGCCTTTATTGTATCTGTGTAGCATAGCTTCCTGTGGTATACTGTCTGGTGGTAGTCTGCTGATGTGTGCAAACCATTTGATCTGTTGTCTCTTAATATATTCCAAGATTGGGACGTGCCGGTTCTTTGTCTAATGCCGTCATTTCTCACTCTGTCTTTTAGCAATATCCCTAAGATTCTGTGTAAGCATGCCATTTCAACTGTCACAAGATTACGTTTGTCTTGTGCTGTCATTGTCCATACTTGCATTGGTAGCACAGCGTTGGCATAATAATCGTTTTGAATAGTGTTATTTTGGTGTTTAAATCTACATTTTTGTTTCTGAAGTGTCATTGGTGTCATTTGCCATAGCGTGATGTTGGCTTTACTACAACTATTGCGTATTTCTTTACTGCTCTTGCCGTATGTTGTTATATTGCTTCCTAGGTATGTGAACTCTGTCACCTGATTAAGCAAGTCTGTTGTTTCCAATATATATATATATATATATATATATATATATATATATATATATATATATATATATATATATATATATATATATATATATATATATATATATATATATATATATATATATATATATATATATATATATATATATATATATATATATATATATATTGGTGTTTCTTTCTGTTCTTCCTATCTTCATTACTTCGATATTTTCTATGTTTAAAAGGTATGTCCCATGGCAGCAACCTGCCATAACCTGCGGTCGGGGATGAAGATAATCCTTCATGTACTAAGCCGCAGCAACTATTAGATTCGCTGGCTAGTTCCCTTCCTTGCTGTCTTTACCTCCCATAACTCTTTAGTCAGGTACTCATTTACAGCTGAGTCGACTGGAGGAGTGGTCGTTTCAAACGATAAATCACAACCCGGATTTTTATTTTTGTCCAGACGTGGTTTCGAACCTGGAACGCTGTAACCCGGTGATTGCAGGCAAACTCACCATGAACTAGGCCAGGGGTCGGCAACCTTTTGCTAACTGTGTGCCAACTTAAGGTTTCAAATTATTCAGAGTGCCAACATCACATATCATTTTATACAAGTCGAGGCCAATATTCTTATTTTACCATATATTTTATTTTTATATTTTAATTAATATAGTGATATTCAATACTATGTAAAGTTGTAAACAACATTAAACGAAATAGTTTCTTTAAAGATTTTTTTAAAATACTTGTTTATTATTAATGGGAGCCTTGTCCTTGCATGGTCTTGGCCAGTTGCTCAATATCGACAACATACTTTGTCACTTTGAGTTTGACACAATTTTCTGAATGTTCAGTCGTTAAACGAGTGCCAAAAAGAGCGAGGAAACCTCGATAATCGATTTATAATCAACTTTATACAGGAAACGTGCCATTTGAAATTGCTTGGCGTGCCAAGTGTGGCTCGCGTGCCATAGGTTGCCGACCCCTGAACTAGGCTACCGCGCTCCTCTTATCTTCTGTTTTATATTCTGTTTATATTCCTTATATCTCCTGTTTATCTTCATGTTAAAGATTTATTATTTTTCATGTAATTCATTTATCTTTGTATTTACTCTTCTAATGATACTACTAGTGTTTTGTCGTCTGCAAATAACAATTCGTTTAAGTTATCTTTCAGATTATTTTCTTCCGTTGTCTTTGCAACTTTGCAGATGTTATCTATGTATGTTATAAACAATAGGGGGAACATAGTACACATTCCTGTCTCACTCCCGAGTGGATTTGAAAATTATCCGATATTCCTGCGTTTGTTCTTACTGCACATTGACTGTTGGGGCTTATCAGATGTTCTTGAACTCCATATATCTGTAATGTGATATGTAATCCATAGTTGTGCTCTATCCACTCTGTCAAAAACTTTCTCTTGGTCAACTAAAGCCAAATAAAAGTCTTCGTTATGTTCTGTCGCTCTTTCTGAAAGTTGTTTGAGTGCAAAGATTGTATCTATACAGCATTTATTTGTTTTGAAACCCCATTTGGGTGTTGTTGAGCCGCGGCTCTATATATTCGCGCATCCCTCTCTCTAGTATCTTGCTAAAGATTTTGCATATGTACCTTACGAGTGAATTGCCTCTATACTGAAGTGCACTCCCTCGTACTGTCTTTTTTTCTATCAGATGGGAACAATCACCGCTGTATTCCACTCCTGTGGTGTCTTTTATGTCTTCCATAGAACAGACAGTGTAGCCACTTTATACCTGTCCCTGTTAGTATTTTTTATTAGTTCTATAGTTATGCCGTCAATTACTGGTGCTTTGTTCTTTGGTTCACATCATAATCGTCTGATGAATACTACTAGAGACAGACGCCTGGATTGATGAGATTAAATCAATTTCTTTATCTATAGCATACCTATAGATTGCATGAAAGTCACAGCAATGTAGCATATCTATAGATTTGATAGCGACCATGCTAGTCGCGATGTTTTTGTCTCACTGTTTATGTGATTCGAATTTCGTGGATTGTGCTAATTGTGTTGTTTAATTGTGTACTCAAGTGATAAATGGATATGTTTCCGCACTTTAACGTTGCTATTTGCAAGATTCGAGCGCTGACAAAGGAGAAACTTGGTTTTTTCGTTATTGTCAATCGGATACAAACATCTCATTTGGTGACCTATTCTCGCCGCTGGGGCGGGTTCACTGACCGTGTCAAAATGGTCTGCCCTATTTTTACACAGTGTCAACCTGTTACAGTCGATGTTGTAATGGGCGACACACTGTAGCTCTTATGGACACTCACAGTGCTAAGAAATAAGCCAACCTAGCATTGTTAACAAAGGCGTTGTCTACCTAGGCTTAAAAAGTCTGTTTGCGGCGAAATACTCGGAAGAAGTTGGCAGGTAACTCAACGGGTACATAGGCGATAACAGCAGAGCTGTGTGGACAGCATAGGGCACAGTTAGACACATAGTATGCTCTGGCCATCCACTGCACCTGATTTTCTCCCAGTTGTCTCGACTTTGTCTTGCCACTGGACCAAGATAAAACTCAGGAGAGTGTGGTTGACGATTAGCGCAACTCTTCCACACTATAAACCAACTTCAGCGCTAGTCATTTCTCAACCCATTTATTTACTTATCTTTACTTACCTTCTATTGTTGTCAATTCTGTAAAAGAACATTTTGTGCGCGCATTGGACTTGCTAGTCATTTAAAAACGCACTATTAACTTTATTATTTTATTATTTATTGTTATTATTATTATGGTTGAGTTTTTGGTCATCGTCGATCACGACGGACGAACATCATCATCATCATAGATTGCATGAAAGTCACAGCAATGACTACTCTGAAGTAGAATATTTTTTCATCATGTCATTTCACCAGACATCTATTCTGAGTCAAGCACACATCGGGGACTTACACAAACTCTGGAAAATCTCTCCATAAGAAAAGAAGTCCAGAGATACCTCAGTCTCAAACTGAAAGTAAAGCTCTACTACCTGGCATGAGAACAAGAAGGGCATACTCTTGCTCTCTCGGGGTTCTATCGCTATAATCCTCACCATTATTATAATGTTCAATCGTCTAACCCCATCACAGAACACTAACTATAGCTATAAAAAAATATGATATCACAAAATATGTCAAATATAAAACAGTACTATCACAAATTGCTTAAATTTAAAAATAATAATTATAGGCCTATCGCTCACCACACAAAAATATAAGATTTGCCAATTATAACGCAAAATTCTGACAGAAAATATAGTTAACAAATATATGCAACAACACTCATATAAACATAATATTGCAAAATACAACAAATATTTAGCCGAGGATATCATAAAGTATTTTGGAACTAATGTAAAAAGACATAGAAACTACTTTGAGACAACAAATGCTTTAGGAATATATATTAACTATCACAAATATTATCAGGAACATACATTAACTGCTACTCCGTATCGCAAATATTATCAGGAACATACATTAACTGCTACTCCGTATCGCAAATATTATCAGGAACATACATTAACTGCTACTCCGTATCGCAAATATTATCAGGAACATACATTAACTGCTACTCCGTATCGCAAATATTATCAGGAACATACATTAACTGCTACTCCGTATCGCAAATATTATCAGGAACATACATTTACTCCTACTCCGTATCGCAAATATTATCAGGAACATACATTAACTGCTACTCCGTATCGCAAATATTATCAGGAACATACATTAACTGCTACTCCGTATCGCAAATATTATCAGGAACATACATTTACTCCTACTCCGTATCGCAAATATTATCAGGAACATACATTAACTGCTACTCCGTATCGCAAATATTATCAGGAACATACATTAACTGCTACTCCGTATCGCAAATATTATCAGGAACATACATTAACTGCTACTCCGTATCGCAAATATTATCAGGAACATACATTTACTCCTACTCCGTATCGCAAATATTATCAGGAACATACATTAACTGCTACTCCGTATCGCAAATATTATCAGGAACATACATTAACTGCTACTCCGTATCGCAAATATTATCAGGAACATACATTTACTCCTACTCCGTATCGCAAATATTATCAGGAACATACATTAACTGCTACTCCGTATCGCAAATATTATCAGGAACATACATTAACTGCTACTCCGTATCGCAAATATTATCAGGAACATACATTAACTGCTACTCCGTATCGCAAATATTATCAGGAACATACATTTACTCCTACTCCGTATCGCAAATATTATCAGGAACATACATTAACTGCTACTCCGTATCGCAAATATTATCAGGAACATACATTTACTCCTACTCCGTATCGCAAATATTATCAGGAACATACATTAACTGCTACTCCGTATCGCAAATATTATCAGGAACATACATTAACTGCTACTCCGTATCGCAAATATTATCAGGAACATACATTAACTGCTACTCCGTATCGCAAATATTATCAGGAACATACATTAACTGCTACTCCGTATCGCAAATATTATCAGGAACATACATTAACTGCTACTCCGTATCGCAAATATTATCAGGAACATACATTAACTGCTACTCCGTATCGCAAATATTATCAGGAACATACATTAACTGCTACTCCGTATCGCAAATATTATCAGGAACATACATTAACTGCTACTCCGTATCGCAAATATTATCAGGAACATACATTAACTGCTACTCCGTATCGCAAATATTATCAGGAACATACATTTACTCCTACTCCGTATCGCAAATATTATCAGGAACATACATTAACTGCTACTCCGTATCGCTCAATGACATAAATTTCAGGTCTTTTAGAAATATTAATTTCAAATTAAACTAGTTAACTAGGTGCACTTGTTCAGGCATGCGTGGTTACTGACCTGTCATTGGAAGATATTGTATTAGTGTTTGGTGGGTTAAACCAGACGTACAATCGTTAGTATATTTACGATTAGTAGGTATGAGCTGTGATAGAAGGGTATGGAGTGTGTCTCACAATCGTGAGACAAATTCTTGTACTTTCTTGAAAGTCAGCTACAAGTAGGGATAAGAGTACCGGCGTCGAGTAACAACCGGAAACTAAATGGGTGGCTGGGGTAACACATGGCGAAATTCAAAACGAACAGAAATAGGTATACGTGTCGCCAAAATAAGTCAATAACACAACCTAGCAACGAGACAGCGACAAACGACGTTTCGACTATAGAGTTTTCATCATTACAAATAAAGAATGCAGGCAACAAATTTTACATAGAGCCAAACATAAGATTTGGAAGTAATAGGAGGGGGAGCGGAAGGAGATCACTGCAGCGCCAATACGCGATCTCTTACACACGGCTAATAATATTTCTCAGAGGCAGGGGTCAAACCTATGTTTCTCTACATAGCCAGCGTACAGTATGAGCAATGCTTACAAACGAGTTGCGACGTACGGTTGGACTCACATATACAGGAATCTCCGTTCATCTGACATTTTCCTCCCCACAGTAGGCCTACATTGTTCGCACTAAGGGATCGTGTATTGTGGTGCGTGGTGCTGTCCGTTGATCGCTGTTTCTTATAGATTCCTGTAAAGTGTGACAAATAACAACTAAAGGGTTGCTATGTGCGGTTGGCTCATCCACGTTATGTCATCTCTGTTTTATGTGACCAGTCACATTTCCCAACACACGGCTTAAAAAGGTGCTTTACTTTGCAGCTGTGTCCTTGGTCTATTTTCCGTTATACCTCTTCGGGACTTCTGCCACACAAACCTTCACTGACCACTGGTCCCATGACTTTGAATAGCTACCTACGACGACCCAACTCTCACTTTTGCGCCATAAAATACATTTCATACATTCGTAGCTCCGAGTCTGCATTCCTCCGGAATGGTCTAGTTTATTGTTCTTTGATTCTCCATCCACACTGGTGTTCCCTTCTCAGGCACCAACCTCACTTGCTTCAGCATCCACCTAACTCATGTCTTTCAATATCAGAATCTTTGCTCACGCTACAGCCACGACCCTACACACAGGCAGATCAGGGCAAAGGATTGATTCCTGTTTAAGCACAAGGCAGAAATGGGATTTCACAGCCCTTGGTCGACTAAACAACCCTATTTAGAATATTTCTGCTCACCCCCATAGCATGGGGAAGGGGCTAGAAAAGGTGCCCCAAAAATAATCTGCCTAACTTAATGTGGCCAGCATACCGTGTCTGGCGGGTGCCTAACCACTGCGGTTTAAATTTTTTTAAATATTACAAAACTACTGTTAGTAATAACGTTGAATTTTCGCAAACTCACAGACATAACATCTGCAAACAAACCAGGAAGAAGAACATCGCTAGTTGCAATGGAATTGACCAGATACAAGCTCGACATAGAAGCACTGGGCGTCAACTTCAAGAAAAAAACAAAATTCTTGAGACCAACGGGAATTGAACCAGTCCGTTCAAACGACGCCAATCGCATGGCAACTCGAGCAAACGGGTTTTTTTTCCTACTTGACTAACTGAAACTCTAAAAAAATGTGATTTTGTCAAGACATTAAAACTGTGTACTCAATCAATGAGAACGGACCAATCGAGACAGGACTATTACAACAACAACGAACAAGTATTGAAATATCTTCAGTAACGCAAACATATAACATCCGTATTCGTTCTACAAGGGCCAATAGGTCTTCTTGTAAATATAAATAACATAGACAATACAATTTTGCTTCAAATAATTGCTTATAAAAGTAAATTCAAGTAGGAAGCAAGAGGATAAATTAAAAATTCTTGAAACCAACCGGAATTGAACCAGTCCTTTCTAACGGCACCGAATCGTTTGGCAACTTGAGTAAACGGGTTTTTCCGTAGTTGACTAACCGCAACTACAAAAAAAAATGCGATTTTGTGAAGACATTCACACATTGTACTGTCTATTTGTTATTTATGTTTACAAGAAGACATAATGGTCTTTATTGAACGAATGCGAGCATTGTATGTTTGTGTTGCTGAGGATACTTAAATACTTGTACGGGATGTTCGTTGTTGTAATAATCCTTGTCTCGATTGATCCGTTCTCAGTGACTTCAGTACACAGTTTGAATATCAGGACAAAATCGCATCTTATTTTATGGAGATGCGGTTAGTCAAGTACGGAAAAACCCGTTTACTCTAGTTGCCAGGCGATTCGGTGCCGTTAGAACGGACTGGTTCAATTCCCGTTGGTCTCAAGAATTTTAAATTTATTCTCTTGCTTCCTACTTGAATTTACTTTTATAAGGAAAATCCAAGAACATCAGAGGGAATCTTTCACATTTGTAGATCGCAAAAGACATTTAACACCATGAACAAAGGGCAGTGGAAATGCACGTGAAATTTGGCTGCCCCTCAAAATTTATCAACATATTGCGACTGTTCCATGATGGCCGTTGCAATCATTGATTGAGTGTCATCACCAGCCTTTCCTGTAACAAATGAAGTCAAAGATGGATGCGTTCTAGCTCCAATACTGTTCAGTACTGTTCAATACTGCTTTGCATACTTGCACCTTACGGCGCTATCCATCTCTATACTACCCTCATCTAATCAGTTACTACGCCCCTGTCTTACGCAATGTTCACTGCTTGTTATACATCTCTGTTTTCGTACTTTGACTCATTTTCTTTGTCAACGATACGGATGTGGATATCCTATTCCGCTCTTCCTTGAATCTGTTATCTCAAGCCCTTACAATCTCTCATTTCGACAAGACAAAACTTCGCTTTAGTGATCTTAGCTAAGTACATTTTATTTTTATTTAATTTAACTTGATTTTCATTCCATATCATTTTAACCCTTGTGCTTTCCCCTCCTTATCTCACAGTATGTCTCCTTTTCATTTGATATGCTGACCTGCATTTGCTCCCCTCGTCTTCTCCTTTCCTTCCTTCTATTACTCCCATACCATATATTTGGCTCTATGTAAAATCTATTGTTTTGCGTTCTTTATTTTTCCTGATGAAAACTTTATATTCAAAACGTCGTTTGTCACTGTCTCGTTGCTAGATTGTTTTATTGATTTATTTTGGTGACACCTACACCTACTTTTGTTCATTTTGATACAGGAAGTAGAGCCGTTTAGAGAGAGATGAAACGTTGACACTAATGATAAGGACTTTGTTTAGTTTAGTAAAGTATTATTTTTATTGTGGACTTTGTTTAGTTTAGTAAAGTATTACTTTTATTGTGAACTTTTTTTAGTTTAGTAAAGTATTACTTTTATTGTGGACTTTGTTTAGTTTAGTAAAGTATTACTTTTATTGTGGACTTTGTTTAGTTTAGTAAAGTATTACTTTTATTGTGGACTTTAGTTTAGTAAAGTATTACTTTTATTGTGAACTTTTTTTAGTTTAGTAAAGTATTACTTTTATTGTGGACTTTGTTTAGTTTAGTAAAGTATTACTTTTATTGTGGACTTTGTTTAGTTTAGTAAAGTATTACTTTTATTGTGGACTTTAGTTTAGTAAAGTATTACTTTTATTGTGAGGTATGTTATTTTCGGCCGCTGACGACAGTCCAACGTGACTTTATCTGTCCTTTTTACCATTTAAAAATTGGGGGTGATATTCGAGTTATCACTATATCCTGTTTATCTTCGTCTTGGTCGATTTTTTCCATTTTCTGTGTAACCCAGTCTTCCATTACTAAATCTTGAATGTTTCTTGGAACACATGTTCCAAATCCATGGAAATAATCCATGAAAAAATTGGTATTATATGGAGTCGCCGGTTAAATCAGTAAGTAGAGTGATGTTAACCTGTGTCATTTAACTGTCGTCGGGGTGTGAAATATTAGCGATGTCATATTTCAGTGGCTCTGCTATATGAGGGCAATAGCCATCTCCTCTACCTCGCAGTCTTTACCTCCCGGACTGATCTTGTACCCAATTAAGGCTGGTTCGACTAGGGGGCCGTTTCTGTCGGAAAAGACATTTCTGCCCCAACCGGGAAATGAACCCAGGACCAGTCATATGCTAAGCCAGCGCCCTAACATCTGGACTAAGCTTTGATTTAAATTCAACATCGAATTGTGAAACGTGTAAACGATTTATGAATGTAATAATCACATTAAATATGTTTAAGTTACAATTATCAAAAATTCATGAATAAAATAAAAATAAAAGCAACATTTCAAATGTGTACCAATATTTTTTGGAATGAATGTACCAACATTTTATTTCATGAAAAAAATGTTTCAGCCTTAGCATGAAGCAATTTTTCAGAATTTAATTAATCCAAATCCGTCTCCAATCATTCCCAACTGCTCATTGATTATCTCTCTTCGTCTTCTGCAGTTGGTTCACGCGATACCGGTTCGTAAGAACATTACCTCTATAGGGTCTTCTAGCCAAAAGACCAGCGTCGTGCAGCCGGTTCCTGATCGTTTGATTTGAAATTCGACGAGCTGCTGGAATCGACTGGACTGTGGAGGGCGCAGATGAAAATAGATTCATGAGATGATGCAGCGGTATAAGCGGAGTTCGGCAGGCGTTGTGACTCTGGGTCTTCCACTGCGCGGTCAGCCTGCCACTGAGCCAGTTTGTTGAAATCGCCTCCAAAGGAGACTAAAGGGTTGCTTCTAACCACACTAATTTGTCTGGCCACTACAATTTGTGACTGTCCAGTCTGTAAGCGTCCATTGATGATGTATGTAGTGAGATGGCTATACTTGTGCATTATATTTCATTCGAATTTATTCCAGGACCGTCAATCTTTTATAGACATTGAATAATATGGTCAGAGAGTTTTGTGTTCAGTAAGTTTCACGGGATTCTCATGAACCTGTCACGTGTTATTGCAAAAAAAATGTTGTTTTGACCTTGACCTCTTTCATAACCTCACGAATCATGAGGTGAGTACGGTTCAGGTAACCATTAGAAGTTAATGACCAGGTGGACATAGTTGATAGATTGAATGATGTCACAGGAACCAATATATTTATAAAAGTAACTGCAAAAAAGTTGCGTTCCTTTTTTTTAACAGTATAATTTACCCAGTAACAAGCCAGAGACATATTCATTCGCTGTTTCCGCTGATTTTTTTAAAGCTTTGTTATTACTAACATTCCTGTAATTAACCCCTTTTTGTTTTTCTATTTATGTTTTAGTAGTTTTCCACTGGTTAGTGTGACATATAGATAATGTTAGGAGGGCCCTTGTATCAACAATACGTTCGTGCTGTCTGAAACTGGCTGCATACGGATGAATGCCAGATGTTAGTAGGAAAACATTATGCTTGCGCATGCGCGTTGCGCATATGCATACATGCATATATACAATGAAGATGAACGCATATTAGGTGACATTAAAATTAAATTTGATGTGGTGTATATGCAGATACATCATAATAAAAAATAATTCTAAAGTGATACAAACTATTCTAACCTGGTTCATCCACTCGACAAAGACGTTGAAAATATGACTTACTAATTCAATCAATCGGTTCATTACGGAATGATTTTTAAAGTGGGTATCCCACCTTCTTGACGAAAGAAATCTTACATTATTTAGCGAAACGAACTTTCGTTAAAGGCGTATACAACGCAGCATTCATTCAGTCTGCGCGCAGGGCACTGAGAGTTCCCCCTCCCCTGGAAGACCCTTGGAGGGGGAGATCTCAATGCGTTGCGCGCACATTGAATGATCGCTAGCTGACACTTTTGCGTGTTTGTTTTTTTAAATCTCCGTTTCACGGAAGTTGTATGAAATCAAGTCTAATATTTAAAAGTTAGAATATGTAGACATATAATTTCGTATACAACCAGTCATTCTTTAAAAATATAATTTTCTCTGTCAATTAAAAGTCTGCCTTTTGTAACTACGAATATTATAACAATTATAAACATACTCAACAACATACAAATTGTACAGACATGAACATTCCACGGGTTAACATAATACTATGATCTACCACCAATGTTATGCTCACGGAACGATCACCATAGATGATAGTGGGTGTCTCATATCATCATCATCAGGTGTCATGTCGGCTGGCGTAGACGGTCATGACTCTCCACAGCTCTCTGTCCACAGTATTATGTATCAAAGTCGTTGCTGTTTCCTTGCCTTGCCAGGTTGTCAAACTGTCTAATATTTTCTCACGTTGTCGCCCTCTGTCTCTGTTGCCTTCAATCTTGCCTGTTGTGACTATGTTCTCTAAACCTGCCTGTCCCATGAAGTGGCACAAAAAAGAAGATTGCCTTTTTCTTATATTGTTGATTAAGGTCCGTTTCGCATTTGACTCTTTCAACAAGTCTACAATAGTTTTTTCTGGCAGTCCATGGTATTCTCAGCATTCTTCTGTAGAACCACATCTCTATTGCCTCTAATTTCCCACTTTCCACGTTTATTTATTGTCCAAGACTCGCACCCATATGTTAGTATTGTTAGGACATGCATATATGCCATGAATTAAGCGAGAGCGCGGCGGAAACATAGCGGCAGTAGTCAGAGTTTATGTCTCTTTTTCAAAAAGGGAGTATCTCTATTGCAGCTAAGAACTATCCACATGCCCTCATTCTGTATATGTTCACTTTGCTCACATTGTGAAAGTCTTCAATTTCTTACTTTTTTTGATCTGTCAAATGGTCCCCATGAATGACGGTATGTGAGAACTGCACCTTTGTCCTTTAGTGGCAGACTCTCAAAGTGATCCATTACAGGGATGGGTCAACAAGTCTGATGGAAGAACTGAAGAACTAGTTGGCCTAGATATATATGCTACACTCCTGGCAGGACGTGCTGATCCTGGAATATTTCCAGACTCTCAAGGTGCTCCATTACAGGGATGGGTCAACAAGTCTGATGGAAGAATGAAGAACTGGTTGGCCTAGACATATATGCTATACTCCTGGCAGGACGTGATGATCCTGGGATATTTCCAGACTCTAAAGGTGCTCCATTACAGGGATGGGTCAACAAGTCTGATGGAAGAATGAAGAACTGAAGAACTAGTTGGCCTAGATATATATGCTACACTCCTGGCAGGACGTGCTGATCCTGGAATATTTCCAGACTCTCAAGGTGCTCCATTACAGGGATGGGTCAACAAGTCTGATGGAAGAATGAAGAACTAGTTGGCCTAGACATATATGCTACACTCCTGGCAGGACGTGCTGATCCTGGAATATTTCCAGACTCTCAAGGTGCTCCATTACAGGGATGGGTCAACAAGTCTGATGGAAGAATGAAGAACTGAAGAACTAGTTGGCCTAGACATATATGCTATACTCCTGGCAGGATGTGCTGATCCTGGGATATTTCCAGACTCTCAAGGTGCTCCATTACAGGGATGGGTCAACAAGTCTGATGGAAGAATGAAGAACTGAAGAACTAGTTGGCCTAGACATATATGCTATACTCCTGGCAGGATGCGATGATCCTGGGATATTGCCAGACTCGAACACCTTCCTTCGGGAACTAAACATGCATCCATAACCCCCCCTCCCCCTAACACAACTATTATTTTGTGACAGCACATCTTGCTTGTTTGATCTACGCTTTTATCAGATAGGCTATGGGCTGTTAACAGCTACCTGCTCATTCATCATCATCATCGTAATATTGTAAAAGTTGAGATTCTTTGGACATATCAAGAGACATAATGGTATAGAAGGAGAAATAATAGATGGCATGGTTGACAGTAACAGATGTCAAACCAAACAAGTGATGGACAACAGATGTCAAACCAAAAAAGTGATGGACAACAGATGTCAAACCAAAAAAGTGATGGACAACAGATGTCAAACCAAACAAGTGATGGACAACAGATGTCAAACCAAAAAAGTGATGGACAACAGATGTCAAACCAAAAAAGTGATGGACAACAGATGTCAAACCAAAAAAGTGATGGACAACAGATGTCAAACCAAAAAAGTGATGGACAACAGATGTCAAACCAAAAAAGTGATGGACAACAGATGTCAAACCAAAAAAGTGATGGACAACAGATGTCAAACCAAAAAAGTGATGGACAACAGATGTCAAACCAAAAAAGTGATGGACAACAGATGTCAAACCAAAAAAGTGATGGACAACAGATTTCAACCAAAAAAGTGATGGACAACAGATGTCAAACCAAAAAAGTGATGGACAACAGATGTCAAACCAAACAAGTGATGGACAACAGATGTCAAACCAAAAAAGTGATGGACAACAGATGTCAAACCAAAAAAGTGATGGACAACAGATGTCGACCAAAAAAGTGATGGACAACAGACATATCAGAATGTTTAAAGATTACAGTGGCAAAGGCCGGTCAGCTGACCCAAGTTTGAGAGGAGTTCTCGGCCGTGTGATGCCGGAAAGGGGAGCAAAGAATAGAAAGTTTACCTTCCATGCATGTCGTAAAAGGCGACTAAGGAGGTTATGGGATGGAGTTGGCTGCCCCATCCCATATAGGGTCAGTGACCCAAAGCCATGCTGAAGTCAGATGTGTCAGACCAAAAGGTGCAGAAATCGCAACAATGCTGTAAACCATGACACAACGCATTCCGTTCTCCGGACTACATCCTGCTAATCTGCAGGAGTTTGAGAACGAACGCCAAGAAGAAGAGGAGTTCTGAATGTATTATGTAGAATCCAAAGTTGTTCACAGATTTTAATACTCATGACATTTATTTATAATTGTTTTGTTCAAAGCTTTATATAGAGGTAAGCAATATTTTTGAGTCTGTGAGCAGGATTTAACTCTTCTCTTGGTATGTTTGAGTCTGTGAGCAGGATTTAACTCTTCTCTTGGTATGTTTGAGTCTGTGAGCAGGATTTAACTCTTCTCTTGATATTTTTGAGTCTGTGAGCAGGATTTAACTCTTCTCTTGATATTTTTGAGTCTGTGAGCAGGATTTAACTCTTCTCTTGATATTTTTGAGTCTGTGAGCAGGATTTAACTCTTCTCTTGGTATGTTTGAGTCTGTGAGCAGGATTTAACTCTTCTCTTGATATTTTTGAGTCTGTGAGCAGGATTTAACTCTTCTCTTGATATTTTTGAGTCTGTGAGCAGGATTTAACTCTTCTCTTGATATTTTTGAGTCTGTGAGCAGGATTTAACTCTTCTCTTGATATTTTTGAGTCTGTGAGCAGGATTTAACTCTTCTCTGGAGATGTAGTTCTGGAAAACTTTTTTTTTTAGTTCTTTGGATATCTAAGTAGTTCTCTGAGCTTGAGCTTAGTTCATATATGGTGGAATCTGATTGTAACAACTTGGTCTAGGCAGACAATATATATATATGTAATAACAAACATTTGCTATATACAGTACAAGCAATATAGAATAAATATAATTGAGAATTTTGAAGTGTTCTTATATAACAAAATATGTTATAACAGAATGCTCTATAGAGGACTTCAAGGTTAGTAGTTTTTGATCAGTTTGGCAGCCAGATTTGACCCACTCCTGCTGTATAAAGTGACATCTCACTATAACAACTTGATCCAGAATTACAAAATATGTAATAACAGAAATACAATATACAAAGGTAAAGGTATGTCCCATAGCAGCAACCTGCCATCGGGGATGAAGATAACTCTTCATGTACTAAGCCGCAGCAACTATTAGGTGGGGTGGCCAGTTCCCTTCCATGCTGTCTTTTCCTCCCCTAAATCATATGCATCAGGTACTCATTTACAGCTGAAGTCGACTGGATGAGTGGTCGTGTCAGGCAAGAAATCACAACTCGGATTTTGTTGTTGTCTGGATGTGGTTTCGAACCTGTCACGCTGTAACCCGGTGATAGCAAGCAAGCTCACTATGAAAATATACAGAATACTAGTAAATATAATTAGGGATTTTGAAAAGTATTGTTAAATATAGCTACGGGGAGTAAAATGCTTAGAAATTCAGAATTGATACATTGAAAAGAAATAAGTAAAATCTATATCTAAATGCACAGAAAACAAAAATTATGACAACAGACAAAACAACAATCAAACCAATAATAAAAATATACAATATAGAACTGGAATGTATGAACAAATACTGATATCTGGGAGCAAATATAAACAGTTCTGGAGATGTTTAGTTGAGATCAAAAGAAAAGAAGACTCGCAATTGCAACACAAATGAGACAGATATGGCAAAGTAGTGATAATGACACTAAGGTAACCCTTTTAAGATCAGGAGTTTTTCCCAGTGGCAACATATGGATGTAAAACATGGACTTTAAACAAGAATAAATCTAGATGGATAAGTTCATTTTAAAGAAAGTGCTACAAAATGATCTTACAAATACGGTGGACAGAGAAAACAAAGAACATAGATATTTTGAAATTACTGAAACTAAATGAAGGGTGGCTTCTAAATACAATCATAAGAAGAAAGCTACAGTATTTTGGACACTTAAAGAGACATGATGGTATCGAACGGCTGAATCTGGAGGGATGAATGCCAGGAAATTGAGGAAGACCAATAAGATGATTGACCAGTAACATTTAAGAATGTATGAACATGTCTCTAGTCATTACAGGCTTGCTTGAACAGGGCAGAGAGAAATTCAGAGTATCCTTGATGAAGACAATGTTCTGGAAAGAATATGTCACTTGATACATATTGGTAAATAGGGATTGACAATGCAGAATTGACCCAAGCTCTTGAGAAACCAGTTTTTTGTATTTGCAGAAATGACCCAACACACCAGACTTCACTGTTGGTAACAAATGTATTCAGTATTTTTAGCACTTTCACTGAATGATGGACGTCTGTAGCCATATCGCTAGAATAGTCAGCCATACTGGTTCCTGTACTTACATGCAGGTCACGGAGGTCAAAACTAACCACAGTCACACGTTTGATCTTTTTTTCCCGCTGTCTTTCAATTCGCCACTATCAAAACAGCTACAGACACCATCTAACATCCATTATTTTAGATAATTATAAAAATGGTCAAGGAATGATCACACAGGAATAGAATTCAAACAAATTACTACATTCTTCAGAACTATCAATTTTCACTGGCCTATAATGTCAAACCTGGTCAGAAAATGACCAACTGTAAACTGAGAGTACCATGTGGACATTGCTATGAGATTCGTCTGAGGGATAAACTTGTGCAGTAAATGTGAGAACCAGAGATCAGTTCCACTGACAAATATTTCCTAATCCAGAATGAATCTCTCAGATCAAAAAGGTTCGTTAGCTTGAAGAATAAGTGATGAACTGTCCTGGTACAGTTGATAGCACTCATGGTGCCCAGTGGAAGATGTGATGATTGTCACGAGCCGGGGAAGCTCAGTTTGGATCATTGCCAAGTTAGAGCATTAGTATCACATCCATGAGGTCCAGGGTTCAACTACTGATAAAGAGAGGTTTTTTTCTGTCAGAAAGTAAATGAAAAAGCTTACTCTGTACATGACATGGCGATATAATTGGCTGCCACACATACCACCTCCTTAATGGGAAAAATTTGTAGTATTGGGTTTTTTAAGAAAAGCTAACCTGAACCAAATGCATGATAAAATCAATTGTGCAAGACCATCTTTAACTCAATGCTTTGGTTATCATGTGTACTCACAGTCTTCTACCTCATGATGTTCTAAGTTCTTGATGGATGTAGTTGCTTTGACCATAGAAATAAACATTTCAAATATGACTATGTCCACAAGAATCTAAAGGGCCTATGTTTGTGAATAAAGCATCTGCTGTATAGGGTGCAATGCCTATCACCTATTATGAGCAATGAAAAGGTTGGCATAGAAAATCTATCTATCTATTCGCTAAACCCTTTGTTGCCTTTCAGCGTCAGGGGTCGAATAATTTTCTGGAGACGGCCCTCTTGTGTGCTGAGTATATTGTAAAAAATTGGACTGTAAAATGTGAATTGTACCACATGTAATCCTGAGAGATCAATACATAAATTTAACAAAAAGGGGTCGTAAAGATAAGAAGTTTGCCCACCACTGTTCGAGATAATGTTATTCTTGATTAGAAACTAGCACGCGGGGCATTCCCATAATTGCTCCGCACTCCGCTCCAGCGGCCATCCCAGTGTACGTAGACTCAGAATTCCGGTCAGGTGATGATTGTGTGATCTCAGTATTTTCTCAGCCTCATTGACATAATCTTTATCTTGAAATGAATTTATTACTGCCTTCATTAAGTCTGCTTTATCTCTTTTCAGCAATGTGCCGTCTATCGTCTCATTGCCTGGCAATAAGTTGGCTCTCTTGTTTCCTCTGATCCAAGCATGACCAGGGCAGTATATCCATGTAATTCTCTGGACAATTGAGTTGTTCAATAAGTCCTACCATTCTTTTCTCATCATGAACTTTTCTATCTTGCGCAGCATGCTTTGAGAGTCTGTGAGTATTACTGAGTGTGTTAATGTATCAGTTATCAGCTGTAACTCCCTCTATTTCCATCCTCACGCTCGATGTGACAGTGGAGTATGTAGAAGATTTCTCAACCAACTTCACGCTGTTCTGCAGGTAACAAAACTCCAGCCACTTTTATTTGTATTTCTGTTTATGAGCCATCTGTGTATATAATTATATCTTGTGATTTCAAGTATAGCTGGGCAAGTTCATGCACTGTAACCTGGACCCTGACACCAGTTTATTTCCGACACGCTCTAGTTGTATTATTACTTTAGTCAGTGATTTTTGTAGCTTGAGCTTGAGTATCGCACAAAGTTTAGTCAATAAATAGATGTGCAAATCTCTTCAGACATACCCTTATGCGGATCTTCTGATTTATGACCCACCAGAGTAACCATCACTCGACGAGTAACCTCTAGTAGATGACCAGTTTTTATAGTCAAGATTTGTGGAAGCTCCATAACACTTCTGAGTAGAAAGCTTCTCAAAGCATTGCATACCGGTCATTGAGTCATCTGTTTATAAAATAACGCTCTGGTGGATACCCTATACCCCCATAAATTTCAATCTCATTATTCATAATATCTAGGCAACAAACACACATTCTTGCAAAATTTCTAAGCAACAAACACACACATCCTTGCAAAAAAGCAAATAAGAAAACAAAACTAGCTATTAAAAATACATCATCCATACAATTTATTTAGTATTCACAACAAAATATATTTTTTAAATGACAATTTATTTCTTTGACAAGGGGCTCAGGAATGTGACTACTCTCTAAAACATAAGACAACACACAAAAATACACATATCCAAGTAATACTACTGTGTCATGTATTGGGCAGAGATCATAGTCATGGTGGTGTCCTCATTTTCATGACTTTTTAAATCATGAATGTGAATCCAGGTTCACCAATGTGAATCCAGGTTCACCAATGTGAATCCAGGTTCACCAATGTGAATCCAGGTTCACCAATGTGAATCCAGGTTCACCAATGTGAATCCAGGTTCACCAATGTGAATCTAGGTTATACCAGATCATTAGAAAATATAGTAGATCAAATAAATTGGAGATATGTTAATGAATTGATCTTGATGTCTATAGTCTGTCCCCATGTGAATGATAATTGATCGTATTCACACTTGCCGATAAGCGTAGGGGTGGGAGCTACAGCCGTTGTTCCAAGGCCAGACGAGTCGCTGTGGTTGCATTAAGTCCATATTTGTTCAAGGCTATCTTGATTTTTACCTTTGGCCCTATGTCCGGTTTTTTTAATTGTTATATGCTCTTATTGGTATTTGGTTTGGGTTCATTCTCATAAAGTGGCCGAACCCTATTACTTGCTGTCTTTCGATATGCTCAATACATGATATTCAATTTGCTCAATACATAATATTATACCAACTCTTTTCCTAATCTCTTCATTTCTTATTTTATATAGTTTAGTAAACATTTCAGCCTTTCTTAGACACTTCATTTCACATGTAACGATTTTCCTCTGCTGCAAGGCTTCATATATCCAAGGTATCTTAACAGATTCGTTGGGTAGGTCATTTGGTGCGTATGCCAGACCATCGTCTGCCAAAGATACTTCTCTATGGTGAGCTAGAGAAGCGTATACGATCTCAAAGTGGCCAAAGGAAGCGCTACAAGGACTCGTTAAAGAACTCACTGAAAGCCTTTGAAATAGACCACGATATATGGGAAGAACTTGCACAAAATAGATCTACATGGCGTTCTAAAATAAAAAAGAGCGCATCATCTTGTGAAAAGAAGAGAAATGCAGCAGCTCAACAGCGGAGAGCAGCTAGAAAGTCACGGAAAGACCAAGATCCGTCTACAGTCGTCATTCCATGTCCGAACTGTCCAAGGACATTTACAGCTCGAATAGGGCTTATTAGCCATCTACGAACTCATAATCAAGGACATAACTAAAATTGAATATTCAAAAGTGGATGTAACAAATGGTCATCATCACCTGTGATGGACGAACAACATCATCCAAGGTACAAGTCTAGTTAAACTTTGGTGGACTATTGTGTCAGAATAGTTAACAAGAAATAGGCTGGAGCTTGTGTCTATAAAAGTCTGTAGCCTGTAAAGCATGTATAGATGTGTCCATAATAGTTAGACATACTAATTCCCTGCAGCCGTCCCTACAGAATATGTAATGATTGTTCTTGTGTTAACTGCACAGACTGGGGTGTATCCTCAGAGGCAAACACCAAATGACTCAGCAGAGATTGCTTATCATACTGTACCAGAGAATAAAGTTCCATTAAATGAGGGACACTAAATATTGACATCATCAAATTGGTACACAGTTAACAGATGATCTCTTAGATTTGATGAAGACTGTTACAGCCAAATTAACCTGAACAAAATACCTTCCAAGAACAGAAGTGCCAGATCTAAAGGTGGAAACACTGTAGAAAAGCGGCGATGCTTTATAATCCTATACTTCAGACAAGCGCTGGTGCCTTATAATCCTATACTGCAGACAAGCGCTGGTGCCTTATAATCCTATACTGCAGAAAAGCGCTGGTGCCTTATAATCCTATACTGCAGAAAAGCGCTGGTGCCTTATAATCCTATACTGCAGACAAGCGCTGATGGCTTATAATCCTATACTGCAGACAAGCGCTGGTGCCTTATAATCCTATACTGCAGACAAGCGCTGGTGCCTTATAATCCTATACTGCAGACAAGCGCTGGTGGCTTATAATCCTATACTGCAAACAAGCGCTGATGGCTTATAATGCAGACAAGCGCTGGTGCCTTATAATCCTATACTGCAGAATAGTGCATATTCACTCTGTCGATTTTGAGATATTAAACTTAGCTTCCATTTTGAATTCTGACTTACAAAGAAAGGATCAATGCACAATGTTTACAATTTTTGAAATTCATACAAGCACATCCCCTTGTGACACTGCTCACGTTAAATAAAGCTTTAATTATAACTGTACTGGCTACATCCATACGTCATTTTACTGACAGTATGGAATATTTCTTGCAATAGAATCCAAACTGCTTCTCGTTTTTACCAGAACAGACAGAATAATAAAATATACAGCCTAACAAAACACATCATACTCTAATTAAAAAAATTACAAATGTAACTATGTTCACTGTACGAAGGCATGAAGAAAAACATAGGGTTGCAGACTCTTCCAGACCACCAAACATCTCTCGACTTATATTCACAAACTATCTGCTTATATTGCTGGAATATTTTCCTTAGGTTTTTACTAATTTCATGATTTTCAGTAATCTCAATGTGAATATCTTTAAATTTTCGGTAAAGTAAAAATGTATTCACCATCTATGTCATGGAAACAATTTTTTCACACGTCATTTTTTAGACACCCATCAATTCATACAAGACATACACAAATTCATTTTTTAAAAATCATTGCACATAAAGTTATAGGTAAAATAAGACAAACACACGATTTTCTTTCTTTCTTCAAATTTAATTCAGGACTTTATATAATAAGACAAGGTATGGTGGTGGGTAGAAGAAGACAAGGTGGACATAAGAAGACATTGATGGATAATATCAAGGATTGTACAATGTGTGAAGTTTCCAAAATTTCATCAGGATGGGGATATGTGGAGATCTTTTTGCATCAAATCTCTCAATAGTACACCATTACGACCCTGACAGATTATGGATTTTATTGCTATCAGATAGAAGAATGGGAAGAACTTCACAGGAAGAGAAGAAAACAACGAACTTCCAACAATAATGCACGTGAAAAGAAACTATTAAATGAAATAAAAATAAAACAAATTAAATATTTTTGAACAAATTAAAAGACAGACAGAATTGTTGAAGACTTTACTTGAAGGGAAGGAGAGCAAGAGTTAAGTAGAGAAACAAGTGGAAAGGAAACATGACACAGGCAGGATGCAGTCTAGCAGAGTGCCCTACCAAGGCAAGAGACTGAAGACGAGATGTTTTTTACAAGCCAATCTTTGATGCAGAGATGGTTTGTTTATTTACTATTTGAGGGACTAAAGCCTCTTGCTGAGGCATGACTCTTTCAACCTAAGACCGGAATCTCTGTTGTTTGATGCGGAGATGACACCTGATTTTGATGCTATATACTCCCTTAGAACACCTTTCAAAAAGAATAGACTTAAATACTGCCGTCCCGCCGAAGACGGATGTGTCGGGCCATTGGCGCAAATAAAACGGCGGCACAACGCATTTCCATTCTCTGGACTATATCCTGCTGGAAATCTAATAGGGCTATTGTCCTACTGCAATAGAGATCCGGCAGGAGTTTGAGAATGAACGCTGAAGAAGAAATACTGCCGAAAAAAATATCAAAATTGAAGTTAATTAAACATCATATCCATTAATGCTACCATACCCATTCTTTTTATCAGAACCAGGTCATATTTTAGAAGTACAGAAAACACAATCATATATTAGATACAGGATTAGCAATCAAATATCTATACACATGAGGCACCAAAAACTGACAAATATCTGCTGACCATCACTTGCCCTGATTCCTTTCACAAAAAGCTGTATAATAATAAAGTAAGAACCAAAAAAATGTGGTTATTTTTCTGTATTATGCAGAACAAATACACAGAATCTGCATTCTGATAAAAAAAAGTCTTTAACAAGATTGGGATGAATAAACACGGAAAAGGAAACAACAAAATGTCTTGATAAATACCTTTTGGCTGCAATGTCAATTCTGTGTGTTTGTTCAACGTAAAACTGCAGTTCAACCAATTATCTGTTTTCATTTCATTACTTATACTTATACACTACAAAGTACACAATTTTTTCGTTAAGGCTCCCTTTAACTCAATATTTATACTGATAAAGGGAGTCCAGATGATTTCTTCCTTGACCGCAAACAGTAATGCAAAAGTCTGAAATCATTATATCAACATAATAAATTATGCCTAAAAACCTTAATTCCCGAAAACCTCTTCAATGGAAAAGATAATTGCCATTTTGACATAGTTGTCTACAACACTTTCAATTTTGTCTTGACCATTCCCTGCAAGATCCATAACTGTCAACTTATTTTTCCATAAATCATTATTTTTAACAATTAATTTCTGTATCTCAATAAAAACATCAGTATTTAGCACACACACAAAAATGCTACATTTTTAAAAATTTTGCCCCTCAATATAAGTGTGTGAGATAGAAACACCCTCATTAGTAATAATTACTTCTATTTAGAAAATTTAACATCAAGTGACTTTAAAAAAGTTGGGGTTTTTTTTGGGGCCTAAAATGCGCATTACTACGGAAAAATCCGTACTAGTTGACAGCTATGAAAATTCACTCTAACTATACAACAGTGACACAGTGTACTATCCTTCTGCACTAATTTCTGCCTGCACTTGAACAACTTGACTGTATGTTGGTTTGCACTGTTCTGTCTTTGCGGAACCAATCTTACCTGTCCTATCCCCAACTTCAAACTCTGTTTTATAACCTGTAATATCACCATTAATTTGAACTGGGTTTTGAACACATTCCCCCAAAACTGATGCTACTCTCTGTGTCAGATTGTGAGAAAGAACTTTGGCATCCCAGCCGCAGGTGTAGAGTTGTGACTCGCTAGACCATGCCAGACCTTGAACAAAATCTTGATGCGTGTTGTCTCTGTAACTGTACGATAAAAGACAGATAATAAATAAAAATTCAAAGAATTTATAATTACATATGCATGTCTAAACACTATATGTGAGCAGTGGAAGAGATAATTTCTTAGAGTATAAGATATTTCCTAAGTGAAATGCATTTCCAACTAAACAGTATTTAAACAGTATTTAAACAGTATTTAACTAGACTGCTGAGAAGACTTGCACAATACAAATATTTTCAATAAGGAAAGTTGCACATCAAACATCATATGTTATTATTAGCATATATCATTTATTATATGGAAAGTTGCACATCAAACATCATATGTTATTATTAGCATATATCATTTATTATATGGAAAGTTGCACATCAAACATGTTTTTTGTAATATATCCTATTCTGGATGTGAAGATCAACCCAGCATTTTTTGGCTGTAATGAATTTCTACCAAAATGGCAGACTAGAACGAATGTGTTCTCTTTGCGGTGTTCAATTAGCAGTTGTCCCTTCCTGAAAGTAATGGCAACCTACTGGAATATTGTGCCTAGAAATTTCCAATGGATTAATCTAACTTTTTCTCTAGGAGACAAATAATGGAGGGCAGAGTACATGGGAAGAGGAGAAAGGGCAGACCGAGAAGACAATGGACTGACGACATTAAATATAACATGAATACATCATTGGAAAATACACGCCACATCGCTCAAGACAGAGGGGTTCAGAGAGTTCATTGGGAAGACAACGTTCTGGAAAGAATATGTCCCATGACACAATGATTTTCTAGGCAATTGTTTGTAGGTTGCCACAGCTATCTGAAGGATTCAAATTTCAAATTGTCTCCAGATTAAATCAAACCAAGTATTTTGACTGTCCGTGATTAGCTCAGTACCTTTCAACCATGGAACAGGACAAATCAAACAGCAGATAAGTTTACTGTTAAGAGGGTCTGGACTATATAAGGAACTACCATTGTCTGCAAACATAATCATATCTCCTGACTTTCTAAGTGTTCCATCAATTCACAGTAGCAGAGGAACCTAAAGTAATAATATAACATAAATAGGTACAGATGTGTAAGGTCAGTTATTAACAAATACAAAAACCCTTTACCAGAACTGCATAAGTTCAGTAAGAACTACCAATGAAATGACTCCATCTTTCAAAACAAAATCAGGAGTAAGACAAGGATGTGCGCTCTCCTATACTTTTTAACATATACACGGATAGAATAACAAAATTATATCCCAAAACAAGAAAGCAAAAAGTACAGTAATAAGAGAAGAATCTGAAGAGGAGTTAAATAATGAAATCAACAAATTGCTATTTGCTGATGATCAATGCCTTATCTACAAAAAGGAACAGCAATTACAAAATCATATTTAATGCTCTCACAACAACATGCACCAAGTATAACATGAAAATAAATATGCAGAAAATAGAAGTAATGAAAATCAGCAAGTCACCAAATTCAGTGAACATAACAATAAACAAAAATAAAGTGAACAAATTCAGTGAACATAACAATAAACAAAAATAAAGTGAACATAACAATAAACAAAAATAAAGTGAACATAACAATAAACAAAAATAAAGTGAACATAATAAACAAAAATAAAGTGAACATAACAATAAACAAAAATAAAGTGAACATAACAATAAATAAAAATAAAGTGAACATAATAAACAAAAATAAAGTGAACATAACAATAAACAAAAATAAAGTGAACATAACAATAAACAAAAATAAAGTGAAACCAAGATTCTTTTGGTCTTGCTAGATCTTCAAAGATCCCAGTCTTCTCTAGGTCATACTGTCTGTCCCAGAGACTTTGTATCGGCTCAGTCCAGTTTGGCCATATTTTACCTTGCTGTTCTTTGAAATCTGAAAGTCTTGGGAATATCTGCTCTGTAGTCTATATTCCTGTTCCATGTGGACATTCATTTGTGTATGCCATCCAGTACAGGAAAAATTATGGTTTACAGTGGCCACTTTTAAGTCGAAAGATGATAGTCTGTTGGTGTATGGGGTCTATTTTCTAATCAATATCCATATAGTTATTCATTCACTGATAGTAAGTTAGTCACTAGATGATCATTACCACAGAAGATTGAAATAGCGCATCATCTTGTGAAATGAGGAGAAATGCTGCAGCACAACAGCGGAGAGTAGCTAGAAAGTCACAGATAGACCAAAATTTGCATACAGTTGTCATTCCATGTCCGAACTATCCAAGAACATTTACAGCTCAAATAGGACTCATTAGCCATCTACAAACTATTACGCATGGGTCATAATTCTAACTGAATTTTCAAAAATTAATGTAAAAATGGTCATCATCACTTGTGATGGACGAACACACATTGTCACAGAAATTCCATAGACACACAAGTCTTCCCAAAAAGAATATCCACAATCACATGACAGCTCAAATAAAAACCACTAAAATAATCACTCCGTAACGGGAAAATAGTATGGCAGTTTTTTAAAATGACAACTTACAATTTCCATTATCTAGCACTAATAATCAAAATGATAAGAAAGAGTAAAGACAGTACAAATTGACATCTTGGTGTGTTACTTTCCTCAGAATAATAAGAAAGACATTCATAGATATGGAAAAACACTACAATGATTACAAGTTATTGAAAAATATATAACAGTAAAACTGGCAAACTGCCACAAGAGACAAGGATAGAAAACAAAAGTAGGATGGAAGAAAATAACACAGGAAGATGGAAGTGAAATGTTATGTTATGTTCCTCCAGGGCCATAGGCGGCGCATAGGGCAGAAACCATAGCTTTCCTTTTCTGTCTTTGTGTTGTTCAGGTTCATTGACATGCCTTCTCTATTAATGGTTCTTCGTAGAGTTTCTCTAGGTCTCCCTCTTCTTCTTACTCCGGGTGGCACCCAATATAGTGACTGCTGGGGAATTCTTAGGCTGTTCATTCTGAGAACATGGCCGATGTAAGTCCAACGCCTTTGTCTAATGAAGGAAGATATATAGGTTTGTTTGCTTTCCTCTCTTATAGTAGTGTTAGATTTAAAGTCACTTCACTTAACGTTCAGAATGGTACGTAGGCATTTGTTTTCAAAGGAGTGGAGTCTCTTAGCTGTGGCCTTCCAACTTTCGCACCCATATGATAGAATAGTGTGTTTGACGTCCAGATGTTGCGTAGTTTATTGAAAGCACCCGCTGCAAGGGCAATACGGTGTAAAATTTCTTTTGATGAGTCTCCATCCAATGCTAGATTGGTGCCTAAATATGTAAAATTGTTGACTTTTAATAATGGAACATTTTGAATTTCTATGTTGTCGTTAGATCTTGTAAAATCTAGTATATGAGTTTTTGATGTGTTGATTTTCAACCCTATCTGATTTGAGTAGTGTTGGAGATTGTCAAGCTTAGATTGAGCATCTGTGTGGTTTGCGCTCAAAAGGGCCAGGTCATCTGCGTAGTCAAGATCTTCGAGAACTGTATTATTAATCCATTTTATTCCTGTCAGCTCATTTTCAGTGCTCTTTCTCATGACCCAATCAATAGAGACGCAGAAAAGTAATGGGGACATGATGCATCCCTGTTTAACGCCCGTAACAACTTGGAACCATTCTGACTTCTCAGTGTTTGTTTGAACACAGCAATGTGAGTTGGTGTAGAATGCCTTTATAACATTGATTATTTTAGTAGGAAAACCGTATTGCTGTAGAATATTCCATAACGTAGGCCGATGAAGACTATCAAATGCTTTTTCAAAGTCAACAAAGTTGATTATGAGCGGGGATTGAAATTCGAGTGATTCTTCAATGATGATGCGAAGAGAAAATATGTTGTCTGTGCAGGAGCGAGCTGATCTAAAGCCTGCTTGTTCTTCTCTGAGTAGTTTATCAACAGCATTCTTTAATCTTTCCAATATGATGCTTAGGAAGACCTTGCCTATGACTGATAATAGGGTGATACCCCGCCAGTTGTTGCAGTCTGAGGGGTCGCCTTTCTTGGGGAGTTTGATGATGATACCGTCTTTTCATTGTTGAGGTGGATTTTCATTGCACCAGACATCATTCATAAGAGACAGCAAGTTTTGTAGTGTGTTATCATCAGAAGCTTTAAGCATCTCACTTATTATTTCGTCAACGCCAGCGGCTTTGTTATTTCTTAGTTTATGGATAGCATATTTTAATTTGGTGATAGAGAAAATTTCACATGATACTGGCATGGTTGTCATTTGTGTGTCATTGACAAAGTCTGGAGTAGCTGTTGGTTGGGGTCTATTTAATAGTTCATTAAAGTGAAATACTGTGTAGTAAAACTATGTGTTGTCAAGAAACAAATGTATGACAGCTACTTACACTTCTGTCAAGCCATCCTCATCTACTGAAGAAACCACTGTTGTACAATCTTCACTTACAGAAGCTAATAAAGATGGACTGTAAAAAAAAAGACAAAATAGAAAAGTAAAAATGTATACATTTATAAACTGAGTTTCACTATATTGTATTTGTAAGTAAACTATTGAAAACAAATATATATATACATACATAGTAGAAACCTGTTATAACAACTAACTTGGTCCGGACCAACAAAATATGTATGTAATAACAGAAATTCACTATATACAGTACAAAACAAACAATATAGAATAAATATAATTGGGAGTTTTGAATATTTTTGTTATATAAATTTGTTATAAAATATGTGCTATTGAGAGATTTCATTGTATATAAATAGTTAATGACATAACGGTTATAAAGCTAGAGGCAGAACCACGTAAATGATGGATCACAGAAATCAAAGAAGCCACAGGAACAAGCTTACAAACAGCGCACAAGAAGGCCATCTCCAGAGAACTCTTTCACCCCTGACGCCGCAAGGCAAACAAGGGACAGAGCGTATAGATAGATAGATAAATAGTTAAATAGCAGATTTATGTTGAACAATACTTTCTCGTCATATAATCACATTGTGGTTCCATACTGTTTGTTTGTCCATTATCTTGACAAAGATCTTTCCATCAAAACATCGCTTCTATGTAATGTGAAACATAAAATTGCTATTTAACAATTTTTACATGCAGTCTTTCCAAATATTTACTTACCATATGGTGTGCAGTTTTACTGAAGCTTCCTGACCACTCAATTTTTGACTATTATTCCACAGCACACTCTTATTTCCATGTTATCTGTTCTTCCACATGTGATTACCATGCCTACTGTGAAATATTTTATCCTCATGTAACCATATTGTGGTTTCATTCTGTGTTTGTATGCCCGTATCTTGATAAAGACCTTTTGGTCAAAACATTGATCATGTTTATTGTTCAATGTAAAACTGCTATTTAACCAATGAGTCATGGGGACAAGATGCCATGCATCATGTTGAATGAGGCAGAAAGATTAGAAATGGAACAAAGAAACAAGAGAAAACGATAGCACATTAAACACATACAATACTCATAAGAAGATACAACCCAGCACATTGTTACAAGTGGTCATGAGATTCAATGTGCATTCGGTTGAAAAGAACCGAAGTTCATGTAATCAACACCTGACTGGGACTTTGAGTCTACATACACTTAAATAGCTGATGGAACAGTGAGTGGAGTACTTACAATGTCCCTTGGGCTATGACGCTAGTTTCTAATCACGAATGTGCACACTGTTAAATATTTGCAGGTTGGATTGATTTCACCAGTGACATTGGCTATTGTCATGCATTGATATCTATCTATATCAATAATCGTATAATCCCTCATGATCAAAGGAGTACTACATTGATGTATAAACAGTCACGGTATAGGGATACTAAAATAGGTAAATCAACCCACAAAGACAGGGTATAGGGGTACTACAATAGCTACATCAACTCAGTCAGGGTATATGGGTACTACAATAGCTACATCAACTCAGGGTATAGGGGTACTACAATAGCTACATCAACTCAGTCAGGGTATAGGGGTACTACAATAGCTACATCAACTCAGTCAGGGTATAGGGGTACTACAATAGCTACATCAACTCAGCCAGGGTATAGGGGTACTACAATAGCTACATCAACTCAGTCAGGGTACATGGGTACTGCAATAGATACATCAATTCACAAAGTCAGGTTATAGGGGTACTACAATAGCTACATCAACTCAGTCAGGGTATAGGGGTACTGCAATAGGTACATCCATCCACAGTCAGGTTATAGGGGTATTGCACTGAACGCCTCAACAGTCAGGTTTTATAAGGAATATTGCAATGGATTCATCAACACAGACAAAGTACAGGGGTAGTGGTCTTTTAGAAATGTGAATAAAATTAAGCAATTTCTTGTTTAACAATTCGGTTAAAAGTTCACACAACATATAAAAAGACACAATGGCATGGAAAGACGTATTAGAGGGTAGAACTCAGGGAAGTAGAAGAAGAGGTAGACGTACAGATAGATGGACATATGACATCAAAGACTGTATGAAGATATCATTGGAGAAGGCAGGCAGATTGGCATAGGATAGAGTCGGGTTCGGGACATCAATTACAAAGACAACATTCTGGAAAGAATAAGTCACGTGATGATGATCATAATGATATTCGAAAGTCAAACAGTGCGAAAGGCCTAGCAAAATCACCATGACACAACTACACACTACTGGGAACTGGAAAGACCACCCGATTCCGGATCCTATAGAGTCATCAGCACATCTCATGTCAAGTCCTATATTCTAGAGATCCGTGTTTATACCATTGTATATGCTATGAAACTTAACCTTTATGATAAGGAAAATAACAGTGTGTGATTTAGATAAGACACTCTAGTCCAGCGGTTCTCAACCTGGGGCTCAAACAATCCTTTCACAGGGGTTGCCTAAGACCATCGGAAAACACATATTATGAAGTAGAAATGAAAATAATTTTATGGTTGGGGTCACCACAACATGAGAAACTGTATTAAAGGGCCGCGGCATTAGGAAGGTTGAGATCCACTGCTCTAGTCAAATGTGAGTAGAACTAGATGCAACATATTTATTTCCTAATGTAACGAGTCATGTAGATGGCAGATGTGAAATAAAGTGCTAACAAAGAAATGGAGTTGAGACGACAATAGTTTAACACAGCTACGTTGAATGTGTGCAGTCTAGGAGACAAAGTAACAGAACTAACCAGTGCCAGTACCAGACCCTGACAAAAATACTCTTGAGAATGATTACAACATGCGAGATGAAATGCCTGAGAAAGACTGTAAACATCACCAGAAGAGACCGAATGAGAAATAAAGACATAAGAAAGATAGTAATGACCATATCATGCAAACAATATATAGAAAGAAAGAACAAATGGTTCGGTCACCTTATGCAAATGGAACCATCACAACCAGCCATCCAGGCGTACAACAGCAGAAAGAACGGCTACAAAGCAAGAGGAAGAATAAGAACATGATGGGAAGATTCAACCAGAGAGATTGTTAAAAATCACGGCAGGAACAACATAGATAGCCAAAGACAGAAAACTTCAACATAGACATTTAAGATGGCTTGGCTATGTGAAAATAATGTCAAACGATCATATTTCCATAAAAGTTCTTTTTGGTGAGCTCTCATCTGGTAGACAGCAAAGAAACAGATCAAAATAGAGATATATAAAGACACCTTCAAAGCGGCCTTGAATGGTTTCATAACCAACACAAATTCTTGGAAAGCGGCCTTGAATGGTTTCATGGCCAACACAAATTCTTGGAAAGCGGCCTTGAATGGTTTCATGACCAACACAAATTCTTGGAAAGCGGCCTTGAATGGTTTCATGACCAACACAAATTCTTGGAAAGTGGCCTTGAATGGTTTCATAACCAACACAAATTCTTGGAAAGTGGCCTTGAATGGTTTCATAACCAACACAAATTCTTGGAAAGCGGCCTTGAATGGTTTCATGACCAACACAAATTCTTGGAAAGAACTAGCTGATGATCGTAAAGTATGGAAATTGTCTAAGGGGTACCTGAGGGAGAAGACACTTGATGCAGAAAGACATACACTCATCCTCAAATACAGATTTGTTATGTATAGTCTGTTCTCGTGCATGCGGATAAAGAAATCTACAACATTAGCTACAATAGAAGCTACAATTTGAGGGCCTCGTAGTCCATTTGTAATGTTTACACTGGCAAACTTCTTGACCATCTGTAAAAACACACACAGGTATCATGTGGTTATACATACAGAATGATTAAAAAATAACACTCTTACCTGGTGGGGCAAAACTGAAGATCAGTAACATTTCGGAAGTGTGGAGTACTTGTGAGGTAGTTGTCGACACCCATTCTGGTGTCCAGAATTGCTATCTGACCGTTCTCTGAACCAACAGCTATTTTGTAGTTGCCACCCGGTTGCCACTTCACACAAGTTGGAGTGTGCAAAAGAGGTGATTTGCCTAAAAGAAAATAATTTTTTTTTTACTCAAATCATGACCAATTATAAATAATATCTAGCGCTGAGTACATGTAATAAAGTAGAAAAAAATAAACTATTACAAACATATTAAAAAAAATAAAGAAGAGACACCATGAGCAAGAGAAAATGTTTTATAATAATGAAAAAACATCATTTTAAAAATGTATGTATATACAGCAAGTCTGTTTTTCTTGCACTTGTTCTGAAACTTCCACTGCATCTCTCTTACAGCAGGACAATTCCTACTGGATTTCAAGCAGGATGTAGTTCAGAGAAAGAAAAGGTACTGTGTCACCATTTTATTTGTACCAATGGTCCAATAAATGTGGTCACACATCTTGAAAAACAGAATGAAATAGTTTGATCACTGGTTAAACACACTTGATTCTGCCCTTCAGATGCCCTGTCCTACTTGTGGCACATTTAATACCAAATTTTCCCAATCACAGTTTAGGCACATCACAGCTTAGACACATCATCTCTATCACAGAATTCACATATAAAATGTGCTTGATAAGTAACTTTAGCTCTTCCTTTAGCCATTCTATATTTCATCAGGTGACATATTCTTTTCAAAACGTAGTGTTCCCTATGGATATCTTGGATTCTCTGTGGTCTTGAGCAAGTGTCCAGTCTCTTTTAGTGACATGCGCAGGAATTCTTGAATGTCTTCTTGAATCACCCTCTCCAGTAACACTATCTCCATGCCATTATGTCTTTAATGTGGCTGAAAAAAGTAGCTTTCTCTTTAATGTGGTGTCCAGAAGCCATTCTAAATTTACTGACTGAATTTGGCACAAATCTATCTGCTCTTTCATTTTCACGAATGCCATCATATCCAGGCTGGTAAATCCATGTTATACCTACGAGGTTGGAACAAGCTATATACCATCTAATATCCACTAATACCAATTGTTTTGAATATTTTGAAGTATGTTCTGACAAAACAGATTATCCTAATTTTTCTTAAAAAGCTTACAGACTGACATTTACAGAAGAATGTTCTTACTAAGAATGCTTGCATGTTTTGGTTTACGCTTGTCCCATAACAATATTCTGTCATCCTGAAAGCAAACAAGTAACACACTAAGTAAAATAACAGAACAATCAAATGTTTTAGTTCTGGAACAGATATAGTCATGTTTCTCTGTGTAGCATTTCAAAAACAAGAGCTACATACATTTGTTAATGATTAGCTGTATAGAGCACAAGACAAATATATTTGTCCAGCAGCAAATAAACAAACTTGCAGGTTATCAAGAACAACTTGTGCAGTGATGAAACGGTGTAAACGTGTTGGACATATAACGGGACATGACTCAGTTACTAAAATTATTTTGCAAGAAACAGTTGATGGTCGAAGGAGTTAGTTAGTTTGTTCCTTTCGTGTCACAAGCGACACATAGGGCAGAGGCTGTGGTTCTCCATGTGATGCCGTCCGCTGCCTTTAGCTTTAGTACCTGGATGGTCTTACAGCTTATTAATTCCCCTTCTTTAAGGATGGTATTTTTAAGGTTTGTTTTAGGTCTTCATCTTTTTCTTTTACCCTCAGTTGACCACATAAGGGCTTGTTGTCGAAGGGGGAGAGAAATCCAGGATTGATAACATCAAGGAATGGTCTGGACATGATCTTTCTCATCATCATCAAGTGCTGTCTCTGCAACAAACGTTGGCTGCAACGGATCTCCAACATCCCATCTCTTGTATTGGTGGTGCACTCTGCTATATTGTAACCTGTCCATCGTGTGATGTTACTCTCCCACTTGTATCTCTGCCTACCTCTTGCTCGCTTCCCTATGACTTTACCCTCAAGTAATGTCTTCAATTCTGGTCTTTTAATGTGCCCAAAATATTTTATTTGCCTGATCTTTATTTCTCTTAGTAATTCTTTCTTCATATTAAGTTTTTTTAGCACCTCTTTTATTTGTTTTCTTCTCTTTCCATGATGGTCTTCTATATACTCCGCCAAATGGTTGAGGATAGGGATATTGGGAGAGCTTTTTGCACTGATGATTCACTGTAGCATCCTTACGACACTAACTTGTTATTGGTCTTATTATTATTATTATTATTATTATTCTTATTATACAGTAGAATGCATGAATATATCAGGGAAAGAATAGGTATATCTTGTACAGATTTCATAGAGAGAGAACAGATCAAGTGGTTTGGCCACATTATGAAAATGCATCACGAAAAGTTGCCCGTACAAGCATATAACCAAATGAGATCAGGGTACAAAGCCACAGGAAGACCACGGAAAAGATGGATAGAAAACGTCAGGGACATCCTGTACAGACACGGTCATAGCATGGCCGAGGCCACACATCTGGCTTTAGACCGCAAGCTCGAGCTCCAATCACCCCTACGCTTAACGGCAAGAGTGGATCACAAACCACCTGGGGAAAGACAATAGACAAAAGTATAATCCCATTATAACAACTTGGTATGGAATGACTTGGTATTTATATAAAAACAGAAATTTGCTATATACAGTACAAACAATATAGAATGAATATAATTGGGGATTATGAAAAGTGCTGTTATATAGGGAAATTTGTTATAAAAGAATGTGTTAAAGAGGGATTCCTATGTATGTTTCTCTCATGAGTCATGAAGACCAGCAGGGTTTACTTCAACCTCTACTTGTTATCACTGTCTCGATAAAGCAAGACAAGTGATCATTTTCCATACAAGGTAGGAGACAACAGACTAAATAGTAATGTACATAGACTGGTTCCAACACCTCTGTGCTCATGTGGACACACAGTACAGATGGCAAAACAGACCCTGCAAGATGGCAGTACAGTTTCCAGTCTCTGGTGGCTGGAATAAGCCCCACCTTCACCTCAATGAGTTCCCCTTGATGGGTTCTATTACTTCTTAAACAGCCATACTATTTTCTTCCTTCTTAAACACAATCTCTCTATATTCACTAACAACCTTAAAACATCATCATCATCATCAAGTGCCGTCTCCGCAACGAAGGTTGGCTGCAACGTATCTCCAACATCTCCTGTCTCTTGTCTTGGTGGTGCACTCTGCTAGACTGTAACCTGTCCATCGTGTAATGTTACTATCCCACTTGTATCTCTGCCTACCTCTTACTCGCTTCCCTTTGACTTTACCCTCAAGTAAGGTCTTCAATAGGGTGTCATGTCTTTTAATGTGTCCAAAGTATTTCATTTGCCTGATCTTTATTTCTCTTAGTAGTTCTTTCTTCATATTAAGTGTCTTTAGTACCTCTTTATTTGTTTTCTTCTATTTCCATGATGTTCTCCCTATTCTTTTATATACCCACATCTCAAAGGCATCAATTTTGTCTTCTAATTCTTTATTTAGTGTCCATGTTTCTGAGCCATACATTAATATGGAATATATGTAGCATTTTATAATTCTCATTTTTAACTTGTTTGTAATTTGTTTAGATATTAATAATTTCCTCATGCCATTGAAGGTACTTTTAGCCATTCCTATTCTCCTTTTAACTTCTGTTTCACATCTTCCATCATTTGTGACTATGTGTCCAAGATATTGATACTGTTTTACTTGTTGTAGTTTCTCTCCCTGTATGTTTATCTCCTGTTCTTCTGTGTCTTTGCTGATTATCATGGTTTTTGTTTTTTGAATGTTTTTTTAACCTTAAAACAGAAGCTCTCAATAAAAGAGTGAAACAAGTAACTCACCTGACCACATGAAACAAAAACATCTGACTCAGAAGGATGACAATCTACACATGATAACAGGTCACTGTGTGCTGGTGATGTAGTGACAATTATATTAGCATATACAGTTAAACAGATGGTGTATATATAAAGTAAAATTAAAACAACATAAGAACCTATCTGTTCTGTCCACAAATTCACTACAAACTAATATGTTGTCCACAAATTCACTACAAACTAATATGTTGTCCACAAATTCACTACAAACTAATATTTTGTCCATAAATTCACTACAAACTGATATGTTGTCCACAAATTCAAACTAATATTTTGTCCATAACTTCACTACAAACTAATATGTTGTCCACAAATTCACTACAAACTAATATGTTGTCCACAAATTCACTACAAACTAATATGTTGTCCACAAATTCACTACAAACTAATATGTTGTCCACAAATTCACTACAAACTAATATGTTGTCCACAAATTCACTACAAACTAATATTTTGTCCATAAATTCACTACAAACTGATATGTTGTCCACAAATTCAAACTAATATTTTGTCCATAACTTCACTACAAACTAATATGTTGTCCACAAATTCACTACAAACTAATATGTTGTCCACAAATTCACTACAAACTAATATGTTGTCCACAAATTCACTACAAACTAATGTTGTCCACAAATTCACTACAAATTAATATGTTGTCCACAAATTCACTACAAACTAATATGTTGTCCACAATATGTTGTAATGTGGGTGAGAACATACAGTAGACATATTCAGTAGATTATTGATTGCCTTATGCGGGTGACAACATACATTAGACATATTCAGTAGATTATTGATTGCCTTATGCGGGTGAGAACATACATTAGACATATTCAGTATATTACTGCTTACCTTGTGCTATATATATCAATGATACGTTGGATAAATCCCAAACTTTTATACTGTGGATAAGAAAGGATGCATTGGATAAGTACATAAGAAAAAAAATAGGCACACATATGTTAAAATTCACATTATGATCACTAGGTCTTCTTTAGTACCAAAAGTAAGGTACTTAAAAGGAGTACAGAATTGACTTCTGTGTATTAAGATTACTATGTCACATTCTACTCCTCACAGTAAAATCAATCTCAAATTTATCATGATTTATTTTGCATTCAAATAAAATGGTCATGCATGAGTCACAGGTACATGTTTGTAACATAACACACGACTATGAAAATGTGTCTACGCGGCTTTACATAGATTAAACTGTGGTTTACCTGAGTACACATAATATGTACACGTCACTAATTTGTGTGTGAGTTCTGCCACAATTTGTAAACACATGTGCTAACTCTAAACATAGCCCATCACCATGAATTATGATGATAAAATATTTCAAATTGTTCACAAGAAAGGGAAGTGGTAGTGTTTGTTGAGTTTTCCTCCTCCGCTTTTTTAATTTATTAAATGCACTTCTTTCTGGCTTTCCTTGACTGATTAGCATTCTATTTATATAAGGACAATGTCCAGTTTCATACATGTTCACGTGACAGGTTCATACAGTTTATAACTGACAGTTTATGACTTAAGTTATGTATCCAGGTCAATGTTCATGTTATAGGTCGGTCATAGCTCATTCATTAACTTCGTTTCCGATAAGTCTCTCTTCTTCTCCTTCATTCAGCATCTGCGGTCATGTTATATTGTTACGCCTGTCATCAGTGCGACGTTCACCGTCTTCTCCAGGTCAGAGCGGCTGTCCCGTAGCTACTGCCTCAAGTCTGTATCCTCTGGCCAGGTCTGCTGTCTCTGCTCTTTGTATGTTGGGCTGTCATGAAGTATGTGTTCAGGAGTCTGGGATCAGGATCCACATGGACATTCATCTGTGTATGATATCCTCAGTCAGTAAAGGTGACCCAACAGTCTGCACTGGCCTGATATACCAAACATTGCAGGAAAGACCAACATGCCATGTTAGAAAGCTGATAAATCCTCCATTTTATAGGAAGTTCAAATTGTATTACTTCTCTTTCTTTCATTACTGCATGTTTTCCTGTGAAGGAATGCAAGGAGGTTTTCTATGGGTTGTGGAAAAAAGGCCTTTTTGCCATAGCAGACGCCATGACATGTGCAGGAAGGATTTTGATTGTACCTCAGAAAGCAAAAATCCTGTCCCAACCGTGGATTGAACCAGGGAACTCAAGGGTTTGAGAACGGCATTCTAACCACACGACCATGCTCTCCACGTATTACTGTATGATAAGGAAACCATGAATAAGACAATGAGCCACAATCTGGACAGTAATTAGTCTGTAATATCCCTAGCCTGTAGAGACAGTTCAGCAATCCAGTGACCGGTTCTCTGACTAGGCAAGTTCATTTGTTGGTACACGTAAAGATGGTGTATAGGATCACCTTTGTTGTCTACTTCTGTTTTGTCTTTTCATATTTGTATTGACAAGACTTGTATTCTGAATAGAGTTTAGCTTCTCCGGACAGTATAGCTGGAGAAACTGCATATATTTCTCCAGTGGCAACATATGGTTCTGAGACTTGGGCAATGACATCCTCAGTAAATAAGAAAATATCAGCATCTGAAATGAAATGTTATAGAAAAATTCTAAGAATATCAGAAATAGAAAGACAATCCAACACAAGACATCTGCAAAGACTTGAACATAGAAGACAGGCTCCTGAAAACTATCAAACAATGCAAGCTTACATAGTTTGGACATATAAAAATATGCAAGGTTGTATTAATCATGTAGAGAAAGATTAATCAGAGAGGGAAAGGATTCAGGAAAGAGAACAAGTGGCAGATCAAGAGTACGCTGGACACAGGATATTAAAGATCTTTTGGATACGGCATTGGATGAAGCTTGTCAACTTGCACAGAGCCGGTTGGCTTACAGAATGAGTACAACATTCTACAAAGGACACCAGATAGATAGATTCTCCAGATAGTATAATTTCTCAACATGTCACATTTCAAAAGACAGTTAATACTAGATTGTATTGTAAAGTAACATTATAAGAAACAAAAGACAATTGACTACATCAGGGATTGGAACACTTTTGTGAGCCTAGTGGCCATTTTGCGTTTATTTTCACGTGCACGAGGTCAAAAAGATTTTTACAGACCTTTGGAGCTCCAATTAATTTTCGTTTAGCTCTAGGGATAGCATGTATAGTACTTTTAGATTAGCCTGATGGTCCAGCACATATACCGGTAGTACTTCTAGATTACATCAGCCAGGCGGGCCAGGACATATAGTACTTTTAGATTAGCCTGATGGGCATATATACCAGTAGTACTTCTAGATTAGCCTGATGGGCCAGCACATATACCGGTAGTACTTCTAGATTACATCAGCCAGGCGGGCCAGGACATACAGTACTTTTAGATTAGCCTGATGGGCCAGCACATATACCGGTAGTACTTCTAGATTACATCAGCCAGGCGGGCCAGGACATATAGTACTTTTAGATTAGCTTGATGGGCATATATACCAGTAGTACTTCTAGGTTAATTCAGCCAGGTGGGCCAGGACATATAGTACTTTTAGATTAGCCTGATGGGCCAGCACATATACCTTTAGTACTTTTAGATTACATTAGGCACGCCAGGATATATAGTACTTTTAGATCAGCTTGTTAGATCAGAAAAAATGGCTTGGCATGTTGGATGTGGACAGTGGGTTGTATTTTGTCAACTACTGCACTAGATTATGTTATCTACTAACATGTATAAGACAAAACAAATAAGACCTTCAAAGTAGCTACAACAAATGTCCAATATAACAACAGCAAACAACGGTACAGTACAAGAAGTTGCTACCACATAGTCAAGTTATTTCCCTTGTCTGTGTTTGTAAATTTCATGTTCCACCATTTAATAATTTAATATTTATTTTAGGGTTTGGTTTAGGGTTAGGATAGTTGTGTTTTACAGAAATAACCCTAACCCCAACACTTAATAAATAAATATCTCAATAATTAAATGATGAACATGAAATTTACAAACATAGACAAGGGGAAATAATTAAACATGTGGTGGCGTCTACTTGTACTGTACCCAAACAACATAAAAATTACCATCTGTCATGGCCACCTGAGACAACTTTTGTTTTGTCACATACAACAGATACACTCGTGACAATACCATCATGCCCTGCTGCTGCTTGTGATAGGACAAATGTGCGAAAGTCATCCTCCAACTTCCAGACAGCAATGCCCCCTGTAAATTATTTTTTTAAATGTCATCACATTATGCAGAGATCAGTGTATACAGATTTAAAAGAAAAAACATTTGGAAAGCAAGATATAAATCTACAAATTAAATTCGTGATATTTAATACAAATGTTACTAAGGTATGGTTTCAGAAAACTGGATAATGACCAAAAAAATACTACAGTATAAACTACAGACATTTTGTGAAATAACTGCTTAAGAAGAATTGGTAAATTGGTAGCATATCCTTTACAGGACTTAGCTATCAACACAGCATTTGTTGGCTGCGGTGATTTTCTAGACAATATAAATATAAATACTTGCAGTAGTTTTGCCATTGCTTTCTGAACGGTCCGGATGCACAATTGCCTGTGGCGGGGATCAAACTCAGTACCATCGAGTTCCGATGCTTCTCGTTAATTGTGAACCGAGAGATGCTGAATAACTCATTGAACTGATACGCAAGTAACCAGAATCAAAAAAATATGTCAACAGTAATTAGGTGTATGAGGGGGCTAGTAACTAGGTGTATGAGGGGGCTAGTAACTAGGCGTATGAAGCGGCTAGTAACTAGGTGTATGAGGGGGCTAGTAACTAGGTGTATGAGGGGGCTAGTAACTAGGCGTATGAAGCGGCTAGTTACTAGGCGTATGCATTGACTAGTAACTAGGTATACAACGCGGAATAAAGCGAGAAAAAGGTGCTATATTATAATAGCATATATATATAATTGCTATTCAGGAAGTAGCAATCGATCTATCATTTTTGAATGTTGAGATTTTTATAGGCGATATAAACCAGGCTGAAATTTCTTTCTGAATAGCTTGGATGCACAGTTGCCTGCGGCGTTGATTTAACCAAGTAGTGTCGGCTCCATGTACCATTCCATCACAGAACCGGATGGAGTAAGAAACAAAAATAAGGACATTGTCGAAGTCAAATGTGTCGGGCCACTGGCGTAAATAAGAAGGCGACACAGCACATCTCCGTTCTCTGGACTACACCATATTGGAAATCAGCACCATTGTCCTGTTATTAGAGAGATTCAGTAGATAAGAGAGATTAGGAGATATTCAGTAGATAAGAGAGATTCAGTAGATAAGAGAGATTAAGAGAGATTCAGTAGATAAGAGATATTCAGTAGATAAGAGAGATTCAGTAGATAAGAGAGATTCAGTAGATAAGAGAGATTCAGTGAGATTCAGTAGATAAGAGAGATTCAGTAGATAAAAGAGATTAGATAGGAGATATTCAGTAGATAAGAAAGATTCAGTAGATCACAGAGATTAAGTAGATAAGAGAGATTAAGAGAGATTCAGTAGATAAGAGAGATTCAGTAGATAAGAGAGATTAAGAGAGATTCAATAGATAAGAGAGATTAAGAGAGATTCAGTAGATAAGAGAGATTCAGTAGATAAGAGAGATTAAGAGAGATTCAGTAGATAATAGATTCAGTAGATTTGAGAGATTAGGAGATATTCAGTAGATAAGAGATATTCAGTAGATAAGAGAGATTAAGAGAGATTCAGTAGATAAAAGATTAGATAGGAGATATTCAGTAGATAAGAGAGATTAAGAGAGATTCAGTAGATAAAAGAGATTAAGAGAGATTTAGTAGATAAGAGAGATTAAGAGAGATTCAGTAGATAAGAGAGATTCGGTAGATAAGAGAGATTCGGTAGAGAGATTAAGAGAGTCAGTAGATAAAAGAGATTAGATAGGAGATATTCATTAGATAAGAGAGATTCAGTAGATAAGAAAGATTCAGTAGATAAGAGAGATTCAGTAGATAAGAGAGATTCAGTAGATAAGAGAAATTAAGAGATATTCAGTAGATAAGAGAGATTCAGTAGATAAGAGAGATTCAGTAGATAAGAGAGATTCAGTAGATAAGAGAGATTCGGTAGAGAGAGTAAGAGAGATTCAGTAGATAAAAGAGATTAGATAGGAGATATTCATTAGATAAGAGAGATTCAGTAGATAAGAAAGATTCAGTAGATAAGAGATTAAGAGTGATTCAGTAGATAAGAGAAATTAAGAGATATTCAGTAGATAAGAGAGATTCAGTAGATAAGAGATTAAGAGTGATTCAGTAGATAAGAGAAATTCAGTAGATAAGAGAGATTAGGAGATATTCAGTAGATAAGAGAGATTCAGTAGATAAGAGAGATTAAGAGAGATTCAGTAGATAAAAGAGATTAAGAGAGATTCAGTAGATAAGGGAGATTAAGAGAGATTCCGTAGATAAGAGAAATGAAGAGAGATTCAGTAGATAAGAGAGATTCGACAGATAAGATATATTAAGAGAGATTCAGTAGATAAGAGAGATTCAGTAGATAAGAGAGATTAAGAGAGATTCTGTAGATAAAAGAGATTAGATAGGAGATATTCAGTAGATAAGAGAGATTCAGTAGATAAGAAAGATTCAGTAGATAAGAGAGATTAAGAGAGATTCAGTAGATAAGAGAAATGAAGAGAGATTCAGTAGATAAGAGAGATTCAACAGATAAGAGATTCAGCAGATAAGAGAGATTCAGTAGATATGAGCAGACAAGAGAGATTGGGTACATAAGTAATATTTAGTTTAAGGAAAAGATCACCCACCACACACACAACTGATGAACAGAAGCATGGGTGGGGGGGGAGAAGAGAAGGGTGGTGATCTGTGGTGTATACGCTTACACGTACTAACAGAGGTTAACACTAAACACATCTGTGCTACTCTTCTCGTGACCTTCAAAATAGTTTCCCCGTTAAGCTAGGCCGTGCATATCTTCCTGCTTAGCAGGATATAGCGCAACGAAATGTCTCGCGCAGAAGGTTGGAGGGTGACATGACAGAAAGTGGCTCTCGTAAATCATTATGTCGTAAAACATGCCAACATTTTCTGCTTCTCGAACACTGCACACACAAAGAACAAACACTAAACATGGTAAAACATAAACTAACATCATAAATATAGTGCAGTCGTGCCGTTAAGTAGGCACGACTTTGCGCCTAACTTTTCAACTTAAAAAAAAAGAGAGTTGATATGTTAGCAAAAAGAATAGTACCAACGTAGAACACATGTTTTTGAAAGTTTCATTTGAACACGACGGACTATCCCTAAGACTAAAGGGTTATGAGGTGTAAACAGGAAAACACAAAATACAATACACAAGGCATTTTCAACGTTTCGAACTGTTAGAGGTAAATGCAAATAAAGTAAATAGGTTACTAGAAAACTATCAATATAAAATATAGAAATTAATATTTAAAAAAAGAACAAATACAATTGTCAACGTGTCGGTCCAATTGGGACCTTTATCAAGACAACAAAAACAGTTAAGAACAAAAAACCATAAGGAATATAAACAATATGGATTTCTCCCACCAGGAAATCAACTCCCAGCAACAACAGGTTCATGTTGCAGCATCAACAGCAACATCATGTTTGTTTTTGTTGAACGGTTTCTTGATCAATTCTTTACATCTCTCTTTCAATTCTATTTCTATGCTCTGAAGCAGTTGCAGCACGAATTCGAGCGAGTGACTCTTGACTTTGACGACTCAACTATCTAGCGTTTCTCTCTTTTGTTTTTCAGCGATTTCTTGCGATTTGATCTGCATCCATCAATTAAATCAAATTATATTTATATTTTAAATATAATGCATTTTTTGGGATAACTTTAACCACAAATCGATACATAAGTTTACCTGTTTGTGCATCAATAACATTTGTATACAAAAATGTCTGTTTTGTAAAACGTCCCGACACCGATCGTTTTTGTTGGATGTTGCACTGAATTCCGTGACGTAAATGCGCTATTTATAGAGCGTTCCGGAGAGACTGACAGAACACGGCTATTATATTATAGATGAATGTCACATTGGAATCATCAGCACAAAACATCCTACGAAACGTCCATATTCTCAGATATTTGGACCAGTGTGGAAAATTCTGTTCTGATCATATCTTGAAGTTATGAAGCCACGATTTTCTGTGTCCACCTCTTCTTCCGTCCTCAACTGTTCCCAAAAGAGAAGATGAAAGCTTAACTCTTTGTTAATCTTATACATTGATATTGTCTTGAACGTGTTCGTAAATGTAAACTGGTACGACAATATTGACTAGTATGTGTGATGTACTATCAGGAAATTGTTTTAAAAAAGTGTTACACGAGTATCAGTCCAACCAACAACACCATCTTGCTATTTAAAAAAAATAGAATGTTTACATACATACAATTTGTCCTGATGTATGTATTTATGACAATGTGACTTCATAGTTGCAGGAAAATATGTATTCAAACGAAAATACTATACGAATTGAACTTTTATTTGTGTACAGTTAGTGATGTTTATATGGCTACGTTGGGAAACACGTTATTTATTACGCAGACATGCCCATTTGTCAGCTGGACGTCCGTCGATCGATTATTGCCTGCAACCGTCACTATCCTATGTTGTGAATGTAACAGGTGGCCAGATGTCAGAGATGACACAACAGGTACACATATTAAATGAGCAGTCTTGTGTATGTAGTGTCTAGTGCCCATTATGTATAGCCAGAAACCAAGGAACAGATCCCGGATGGAAAGCCACTATAAATTACCGTGTATAAACCCTGATTCTGACCACATCATCATTAGGTATGCCGTTGACCCCTAAACTACGGGTCTATCACGGATCGCTCCTATAAGCCTCAGTGGCGCAGAAAAAGGATTATTTTTTTTTACAAAAATTATCTTTTAATTCCTTTATATTGCAACATGGGCATGTCCTATGCGCAGACACCAACAGAATACACCACCAATCTCTTGAATTGAACAGGCAAAAGAGCAAGGGGTAGACCAAAAGAAACACTCAGAAGAACAATACTTAGAGAAAGTAACACAACCAATATTCATACTATTCAAGAACTGCACAGAATAGCTTTGAACAGACAGAATTGGAGAGATCTGACATCTGCCCTATACGCTAACCAGCGCAAAAGGAAAATGAATGAATGAATGAATGAATGAATATTGCAACATATTTGAAGCCAGCACTGACCTGTATCTAAACCAGCTACTACTTGTGTTGTGTCTACCCATTCTGCATCGCATATGCCCGCCTCCAGCTGAACTCCTGCCGTACACTTATCCACATTTGGTGCCGCCTCGGGTGTCTGATAGAACCACAGCGAACCCAGCCAATACCTTCCAGTCAAGCAAGATGCTCCCAGTAATAAACCACCATCTGAAACAAATCATAACAATAATGTTAAGTGCAGGAATACCAAGGTATAGTTATTACTTTGATGACAATACACATAAATGGCATGGTATAAGTTATTACTTTAGTGACAATACACAGGAATGCCATGGTATAGTTATTACTTTGGTGACAATACACAGGAATACCATGGTATAGTTATTACTTTAGTGACAAAACACAAGAATGCCATGGTATAGTTATTACTTTGGTGACAATACACAGGAATACCATGGTATAGTTATTACTTTGGTGACAATACACAGGAATGTCATGGTATAGTTATTACTTTGGTGACAATACACAGGAATGCCATGGTATAGTTATTACTTTAGTGACAATACACAGGAATGCCATGGTATAGTTATTACTTTAGTGACAAAACACAGGAATGCCATGGTATAGTTATTACTTTGGTGACAATACACAGGAATACCATGGTATAGTTATTACTTTGGTGACAATACACAGGAATGTCATGGTATAGTTATTACTTTGGTGACAATACACAGGAATGTCATGGTATAGTTATTACTTTGGTGACAATACACAGGAATGTCATGGTATAGTTATTACTTTGGTAATAACTATATAATACAGACACAACAAATGCCAGAAAGAACAGCTCTCTGAACACTTGAACACAACAGACGGAATGTCACTAAGACTAAGGGGTTATGAGGTGTAAGCACGAAAACATACAAACTACAATACACAAGATATTTTCAACGTTTCTAACAGTTAGCTAACAGTTCTGTTAACAGTTGTCTACAAGAAAATAAACAGTGAACAACAATGAAAACAGTAGAGACAATGCTAACATCAGAGGCACAAGATACACTGTTGTTACTTTTATTTTGATTGTGGAATAACAACAAAGCGTTTAGAAATTCTTGCCCACGGGAGAAAAATCATAACTCTAAAAATGTCATTTTCATGCTTGCTGTTGTAATGTAGTAGGCAGTCTCTTTTCATCTTCGGTGCCTACGAAACCTCATGGGAGTAGGTTGGCGGGATCGTGTACCAGATACGGAAATTCTTCAGAAGTCCCGTATGCAAAGCATCCATGCAATGCTGACTAGGTCCCAACTCCGCTGGACGGGCCACATCAAAATCCGTATGCCAGGATAGCGCCTTTCAAAGAGATTATTCTATGGGGAATTGTGCGAAGGTAAATGTTAAAGTGGAGGGCAGAAAAAGCGCTTCAAGGATCACCTAAAAAGCTATCTCAAGAACTGCAGCATCGATCCTAGTTTCTGGTAGACTACATCACTTGATCGCTCAGCCTGGCACACTCAGACCACTGCTGGCATCACGAAATTTGAAAAAGAAAGAACACTGCGGGCAATCCACAAGCGCAAGAAGCGGAAGGACAAATCCGTAAATTCTCCTACCCCGAACCTTCAGCACTCCTGCATGCACTTCAATAGATTTTTCCGTGCACAAATCGGACTCATCGGGCATCTACGAGCTCACAAACTAAATTAGTTAATTACCAATTTTAATTATTATATATATATTTTTTTTCCATCGCATTTAATGTTTCTTTTCATGCCATGCTCATCTTCGCTTGCGAAGGAGGAATTTCATCATCAGGCAGACAATTTCTCAAGCACATTCCTGCCATTCTTGTAGACAAGAAAACCCCACACGCAGCAATTTGTTTCTCTGTTAACTTAGTCATCTCTATCCTATGGTGATCATTTACATACTAAAACTAATTTGATCAAAACTGCCCATGTGAATCTGCGCATCGTAAGAACATCAGTAGCAAAAGGATCTATTATTATACATCGAATACAGAAAAAAAAATCGTCTTAAATACCTTATTTTTTAAGGATGTCTTCTTCTTCTTTCGTTCACTTGAAACATGTCTATATCTGTAATTATGTCTCCTTAATAAAACTCACTGTCTTTTGTAGTTCATACAGTGTCCCAAAGAGCTTTAGGATGTCTAAATCTAATCATTTTTTGTGTGAATTGCAAAAATTTGAACGGATATTTGGATGCGAACCTTGAGAAAACAAACATGAGATTTCTATCACTATCTTTTTTTAAATGATTTCTGACCGTCTGTGGGGTGAGATAGCTAACACCACTCAAATCATCCTTAGTCATTTGTTATGACATGCATGGCAAGTAACAGTGCTACTATTCATTGCCCCTTCTTGGCTCGGTAGCACATTTTAGCTACTTCGTTCTTCTTTACTCTTGATTAGAAACAAGCCTCAAATCACGATAGACACTACCATAAGTGTTCCGCTCTCCGTTCCAGCAGCCATCCCAGAGCATTTAGACTCTGAGTCCCAGTCAGGCGTTGATTACACGATCTTCGGTACTTTCCAAAAAGACTACTGCTCTCTACATTTCGGCTACTGTGTTGTCTTACCAGATAACGCTCAAGTGATGTCATGTTTTAGTGGACGTGAATGTCTACAACCACGGAAGCCGTGAACATTCCTAAAATATTTATTAACGATACAGTTAAAAATATGGTAAATATTGCTGATTATAAATTACCCAGGGATATTCTATGGAAAATTATACCATGATATGCACATGAAAGTTTCTTTTATGAAACGTCTTCCGCGTGGCAGAAGAAATTGACTACATACATTAATGATCAATTTTGCAGATATGGAATACAATTCGTTATTACATTAGCTGAAATTAGTGAATAATTATGAGCTTGTAAAATGTTTTAATAGTGTTAGTGCATTGTTTTAATAATTTTTTAGCACACCTCTGCGGTTTCTAACAAAACGAGTTGGCAACACTGAAAACAACTCCTGTAAATGCTGCTTTTTTTGGGTTGTTTTTTTTTAATATGCCGGTACATTGTTTATTAAAGCATAGGGCAGTAAGCATACAAATCGATCATTCTAGTCTCAACGAGAGTATTCTTAACACATTTTAATGTCACTATAACGTCTGTTTTGTGTACAAAAAGAATTGTTGTATACTGGTTGTATAAATTCGTGTGCCAAGAATGAACATGATTCATCAGAGAAGTGGTGTGATATTTGTACACAAAATGGGACACGAATTTCTGAACGTTCTTCTTGATTCTTGATTAGAAAACTGGCCTCACAGCACGTGGGGGGAATTCCCATAAGTGTTCCGCCCTCTGTTCCAGCTGACATTTGACTCGATGGTGTTTCGAGTCTAATGCTGCCGAAACAGACGTCGACATCAGGGCCCTTGGGCAGGTTTCCTTGTTGGTCCGCCCACCCACGCCGTGCCCGTAACTAGTTCAAGCACATCGTCTACCTGTAATAACAACATGGTAGCTGTTATCGAAGGTTACGACTACGGGATTGTATAGATGACATGCCATGAAGCTTCTATAAGAAGATCACCTCAATATAAAGGCATGTCATATAAAGACATGTCATGTACTACGTTTTTCTGTTGCATGGTTGGTTTGTCTAGTGAGCCATTGGTGAGACCCACAGACACAATCGCATGCGCAATTTCTGAACGTACAAAACAGCAACATAGTTATTGTACATTTCACAAACATACGAAATGACAAGTTGAAATACATAGAGCATGTACTTGAAGAGACCGTCTGACATACGAAATGACAAGTTCAAATACATAGAGCATGTACTTGAAGAGACCGTCTGACATACGAAATGACAAGTTCAAATACATAGAGCATTGACTTGAAGAGAACGTCTGACATACGAAATGACAAGTTCAAATACATAGAGCATGTACTTGAAGAGAACGTCTGACATACGAAATGACAAGTTCAAATACATAGAGCATTGACTTGAAGAGACCGTCTGACATACGAAATGACAAGTTCAAATACATAGAGCATGTACTTGAAGAGAACGTCTGACATACGAAATGACAAGTTCAAATACATAGAGCATGTACTTGAAGAGAACGTCTGACATACGAAATGACAAGTTCAAATACATAGAGCATGTACTTGAAGAGAACGTCTGACATACGAAATGACAAGTTCAAATACATAGAGCATGTACTTGAAGAGACCGTCTGACATACGAAATGACAAGTTCAAATACATAGAGCATTGACTTGAAGAGAACGTCTGACATACGAAATGACAAGTTCAAATACATAGAGCATGTACTTGAAGAGAACGTCTGACATACGAAATGACAAGTTCAAATACATAGAGCATGTACTTGAAGAGAACGTCTGACATACGAAATGACAAGTTCAAATACATAGAGCATGTACTTGAAGAGAACGTCTGACATACGAAATGACAAGTTCAAATACATAGAGCATGTACTTGAAGAGACCGTCTGACATACGAAATGACAAGTTCAAATACATAGAGCATGTACTTGAAGAGAACGTCTGACATACGAAATGACAAGTTCAAATACATAGAGCATGTACTTGAAGAGAACGTCTGACATACGAAATGACAAGTTCAAATACATAGAGCATTGACTTGAAGAGAACGTCTGTGAGCACAGCGGAAATACCAGTAGCTAAACATCGTATGAGAAGAGTGGCTATGTCAGCGGTTCTCAAACTATGAACATCGCATGTATAAACACCACATTCCATTCATCTCCTTCTATCCAGAACTACGAGGTTATCAGTTTTTTCCAGAAATTTTCCAGTGTGTAAAATCAGTATGTTCTAAGTGCTTGAGACATACTTCCATATGAGTTGGGGGGAGGGGCGCTGTTTAGCGTGATTGTATCATACAACATCATTTGAATTTGTCCGTGTTTTTCATTTCCTGCTGACACAAAGTAAAAGACATACCGATGTGAGGCGTAGACACGCACGCACGCGCACTCACACACACACACACGCACGCACGCACGCACGCACACACACACACACACGCACACACACACGCACACACACACACACACACACACAATGTATGATACAAGTATTTTACCAAGTTTAGATTCGTGTGATACAAGTATTTTACCAAGTTTAGATTCGTGTGATACAATTGCTAGTAAAGTGTATTATGCGAACATCTTGAAGAGCTGTCGTGTTAAAAGCGTGTTTCAAACCGGAAGTTACTTCCGAAATTTATTACAACCTTGTGGAAACACTGTAGATCAGTGGTTCTCATCACATGTTTCGAATGTGGCTTCCCTTCTGGGACTACTTCTCTTCCTTTGCTAATAAGAAACTTAAAAAACAAAATTTTCATTTAGGCATATCGTCAGATGTCTCAATAGATATCGTTGAAATTATTACTGTTCTGTACACTCCCATCCAGAGGTCAGCATCCCCACATCCCAATTTACATTTTTGTTATTTTGTGAACCCCCAGCAAAGCATTGTGTTCACATGGGCCCTATCGACTCATATTGAGAACCACTGCTGTAGATAAAAGATTTGATTTGATCCCTGCAGGCACATAAACAAATATGAGAGATATTGATAAGAGTTTAAACATAACACATTGTCGTTCAGCAGGGAATGGCGAAGAAGAGGAGCACCCGTAACAAAGAGGCGAGGTAAACGTGAGTACATATATAAGTTCCAACAGGTAAGGCTGGTTAACATTATTACCACTCAACAAATTGAAAAGTCCCCATTTTCGAAGTCAAAAAAGCCCAGTTCTTATACTTATATATATATATTTATATATGCACTAAAAATATAGTTCAAGTGAAATTTGAACAACTGGTATACTCAAATAACCACTGCACTTGTATTCAGCTTGCTTGCAGACTGAGAAATATCTTCAGAACAAAAGTTACAACAATTTAAACTTCAACAATTAAATCCGTTATTCATATCATCATCTTTGAGAAGCGTGGCTGAAGTTGACTGTCTCTGCATATTCTTCACAGTTTCTACATACCGTTGATGACAAAGGCCTTCGGTAATGTCAGAAATTAAGAGTTTTTGGTGTTGTCCACTAGTGACTCTCACAATTATTTCTTGCATTGGCTTTCTTTGCCAACAACCGATTTATTACTATAACAGCAAGAGATCTATTAGTACTAATGTTGTATATTAGTTCATGCATGCAAATTTCAAGAATGATAACACGGACATGTGTACACGTGGACAGACACCACAGACAGCAGAACATATGCTTCAATAATGCCAGGAATATGAAATGTTGAGGCAAATACACTGTCCCAAAGAAACAAGAATGCAAGAACAACTCTACGGAGTTCAAGTTACAGAACAGTCAAGTTTATAGAAAAAAACAAAACTTCAGATATACACATGCACCAGGTGAACAAAAGAAAACGTTAGTGTATGTTGTTTTCACCATATTTACATATCTAAGAATATTCTTTCCACTCTTGCTGAAAATATGGAAGTGCAATTTACACATACATTTGAAAATAATTCATATTTCTTTTATGTTAGTATTTTTCCTTTCCTTTTCAAATCAAAATTATGATTGTGTTTGTCAATTTGTCAGACTGAGAAACGTTTGTTTGCAATACTAAAATAAATTTTATACACTTTACAGTGAACAATGTAAAATATAAATATATTTATGTATGTATAAAATAAATGGGTAGCAGCTCGATTTCAGGATGTAGCCACCAACCCATCATTTCTTGACTGTGGTGATTCTATGCAATATAAATACGTTCAATAGATTGCCATTGCTTTACGATATATATATATATGGATGTAGATGGTGTTCCTCCTTCACAAGCAAAGATGAGCATAGCATGAAAAACAATAAATGTGATGAACAAGTGAGAAAGAAAAAAAAAACATTTGTGATGGTCTAATTTGGTTTATGAGTTCGTAGATGCCCGATGAGTCCGATTCGTGCCAGGACAGGTCTATTGCAGTGCGTGCATGAGTGCTGATGGTACGTGGTTAGGAGAGTTTTCGGATTTACCCGTTCGCTTCCGTCGCTTATAAATTGCCCGCGATGTTCTTTCTTTTTCACATATAGTGATGCCAGCAGTGATCTGGATGTACCACGCTGAGTGATCAAGGACTGTAATGTCCCAGGCGTTAGGATCGATGCTGCAGTTTTTGTGAGTATGTTATGTGATCCTTGAATCTCTTTTTCTGCCTCCGCTTGAACGCTAACCATCGCACACTCCCCAAAGAATAATCTCTTTGGAAGGTGCTTGGCTGGCATTTGGATGATGTGGCCAGTCCAGCGAAGTTAGGACCTAGTCAGCAGAGCATGGATGTTTTGCATACGGGACTTTTTGATATTTCCGTGTCCGGTACTCGATCCTGCCAATGTACTCCCATGAGGTTTCTTAGACACCGAAAGTGGAAAGAGTTAAGTTGTCGAACGTGTCTCGCATCGACAGTCCAGGATGACGCAGCATAAAGCAGTGTGGATGCATGTGTGCATATATCAAGTGACATATTCTTTCTAGAAAGTTGTCTTTGTCGTGAACGCCTCTATGTCCCCAGAAAGCAGGTCTGCATTAGCCAGAAACATGTTCATACGTTCTTTGATGTCACTGATCCATCAAATTTTTGGCTTTTGGTCTTCTTTTCCTTCCTGGCACTCTGCCCTCCAGAATCAGTCTTTCGATACAATCATGTATCTATAAGATTACAAAATACTGTTCCTTCTTATGATGGTATTTAGAAGTCACCCTTCATTTAGTTTCAGTAATTTCAAAGTTCTTCCTTCTCTTTGTCTATTATATTTGTAGGATCTTTCTGTAGCACTTCATTTCAAATGAACATATTCTTGAATATTCCATGGAATATATGCTTTATTATTATACGACGTATGTGGTTGCGTCTGTGGGTCTCTACAGACATACCACATAGACATACCACCGATGCAACAGAAAACCTTAGTGGATGACATGCCGTTATATTCAGGTTATCTTCTTATAGAAGCTTCATGGCACGCCATCTATACAATTATGCTTTTATTTTGTTGTTGAAATGTGTTTCATGTTTGCCTGAATATATATGTATGCCCCCTCTGTGGTTGGGAGGGAGCCAGAGATGTATTGTGCAGCACTGGGGAGGAGGAAACTGACAGCACTGATTTTTCCTATGGCTGAAACCCATCATAGAGACACAGTGACTCAGGACGTGACAATCCTTTTGACATGAACATTTTGTTGCATGCCTGGAGCAATAGAGAAGTTTGGCATAACCAGTAGTCAATTGGTGGCGGGGAATGAGCACAGTGAACTCTAACCTGGCTACAGTGGCTAGGAGCAGTGCATAGGTTGAAACCTACCTTCCTGGAGGTGTAATAGTTATTCTCTGGCTATGTCCCGGGGTAAGCTGAAAATCCAGACTTCCCAGCAATATGCCATTTAATGGCATTAGGTCAATGGGCATGAGCCCATGGACCGCTGGATCAGCAACCAACCAACCAACCATTATTATACGAGATATATAAACAAGTAAATTAAAAAACAGTTCTAAAATTTGCTTATTTTAAAGCACGATCCAGTACAAATTTCAGTGACTGAAAATTGTTACTATTGTTGCATATCGTACTATATATTATGTAGCTTTTAGAATGACACCAGAAAATCGACGACGTAAACTAAAAATAAGCGAAGGAAAACAACTTAACTAAAATGCAACAAACAAAAACAATCAACAGACGATATTGCAGAATAATTGGTGATAATTTAATAAAGATCATTGGTTTTTTAAGAAATTTGACAAAGAAATATTATTTTTGTAAAGATGTCCAGGTCTGATCGGAAAAGCCCAGATTGGGGAGAAAAAGCCTAGGAGTGGTAACGATGCTGGTTGACCCTAATGTTAGAAGTTTAGAATTAACAGTTACAGGAAGAAACACAACTCAGGAACGCGGTGAGAGCGCGCCTGGGTTCACACGCAACAACTTCAATTTATGCTGTGTTAACGTGTTACATCTTAGTGTGTATACTTGGAAGCAAACTTCCAACTCGATGAAATTAAAAAGCACAAATGTTCACAATACTTTTCAATAATCTTCTTCTTTCTCTTCTGCTTCTTTCCTTCCTCTTCTTCCTTTCCTCTTTGACCCTTTACGGGTGTCGAGATACAATGTTCTTGTTCTTGCTTTTCTGGCAGCATCAGATGTTATTTGGTGTTCGTGTAATGTCTCTTTGATGTTGTCAATCCAGCGTACTCTAGGTCTACCTCTGGCTCTTCTTTCTGCTTCTCCTCTCTTCATATATGCTTTATAAACTAATGAATCACACGGCATTCTTTCCAGATGACCGAACCATTGTATCTGTTGGTTTTGTATGTATTGTAGAACTGATAGGACATTTACTCTTTCTCTTATGATCTCTTTTCTAATTCTGTGTCTTCTGGTCACTCCTGTGGCTTTTCTTAGACACATCATCTCTGTTGTAACAAGCTGTCTTTTATATTTTGTTCTTAAAGACCATGTTTGACATTGGTAGCACAGATTGGAATGAAAAATACTTTGAATAAGATGTTTTTTGTTGTAATTGGTAGCATTTTGTGTTGTAATAAAGGGGATAATTGTCCAGTATTTGATTCTTAATTTTACCATATTCAGAATAAAGAGGACTCTATGACAGACCTAGCGAGTCGGTAGATGATTTATCCTGTTCATAATAAATAATTCGCTAAAATAAATTTCATATGGAGAACTTTTCAATAATACCGATTTTAAGTACCGCATTTCTCGCGCAAGCACTGCACACATAAATCGATATGAAACGAATTCTAAAACTTCCAGTGTACGTGTGTATTCTATTTACAAAATTGAATACTATTCGTTCATTACTGATGCAGCGTCCCAAGAACTTCTGCCCTTTTGGCAAATGGCAGTATGTGGTATTTGCATGTGATGTGTTATTGTTTACTTCCATTCTGTGCATGTATGCTTATTTATATGAGAGAGAGTGTGTGTGTGTGTACGCGCGCGAGGTTGTTTTTTTAACAATTTGGCGGATAGGTACAGAGCGCGTTTCGTACGGCTAAGATACGGGGGTCAATCCCCGCCGCAGGAGGTTGCGTATCTTAAACTTTGAGAAAGCAATGATAACCCACTGAACATATTTTACTAGCCCAGAAAATCACTACAGCCAAAAAAATACTGGGTTCATCACTACGCCCGGAATAGGAAATATATATATATATATAAATACTGGGTTCATCACTACGCCCGGAATAGGAAATATTAACTTGCTATACAACAGGGATACATGTCTCTAGATTTTTCAATCTTGATATTGATAGTGTTATTTACATAACCACCGAAGTCGAATGTGTCGAGTCATTTGCGCAAATAAAACGGCGACACTACGCATTTCCATTCTCTGGACTACATCCTGCTGGAAATCTAGTAGGATCATGTTCCTACTACAAGGGAGATCTAGCGGGAGTTTGAGAATGAATGCTGAAGAAGAATTACATAACACTGTATATATGATGAGATATCATGGAAGATTTCAATTCATTCAATCCGCTACTCGGCTAATTATTTTCTTAATTTTTTTGCTTAATAATAATTTGTATAAGGTCACTGCAGCGACTGAAGGTTCCCCCGTTGCTCAATGATCAACACAGTGGACGATATTAATTGACGCATAAGCAACTAAAAATACAGGAAGGAGAAAAAAGACAATACAATGAGATTTAATCAACAAATGAAAGATTATGAAGATGATATCTCTTATCTAACACATAAACCACATCATCATCATCAAGTGCCGTCTCCGCAACGAAGGTTGGCTGCAACGTATCTCCAACATCTCCTGTCTCTTGTCTTGGTGGTGCACTCTGCCAGACTGTAACCTGTCCATCGTGTAATGTTACTCTCCCACTTGTATCTCTGCCTACCTCTTGCTCGCTTCCCTTTGACTTTACCCTCAAGTAAGGGCTTCAATAAGGTGTCATGTCTTTTAATGTGTCCAAAGTATTTTATTTGCCTGATCTTTATTTCTCTTAGTAGTTCTTTCTTCATATTAAGTGTCTTTAGCACCTCTTTATTTGTTTTCTTCTCTTTCCATGATGTTCTCCCTATTCTTCTATATACCCACATCTCAAAGGCACCAATTTTGTCTTCTAATTGTTTAATTAGGTTCCATGTTTCTGAGCCATACATTAATATGGAATAGATGTAGCATTTTATAATTCTAATTTTTAACTTGTTTGTAATTTGATAAACCACATATGAAGGAAATATGACCAATAGAAGATGCATCTAAGATTAATAAAAGATGCAACTAAGATTATTAGAAGATGTATCTATGATTAATAAAAAAGATGTAAGATCCACAGCATCAATAATCTAAAAAAAAAAAGAAAAACAAAGATTATTCTTCTACATTATTTCTTAAACATCCGCTGACTAGCGTCTTTCGGTCTAAGGCTTCCGATTTCAGAATGACTATTTTTGGTCGCTGGTATATGGAAGGGACAAGCGAACTTCATCCCCTAAATAACCTTAGTCGACTCTTACAAGAGGCATGGGACGTTACATTATTGCTATTTGTGCGTTCCCATATCGACACCCGTCAACACACACGAATGATAAACAAATAGAAAATGTCAACGAAATGAACAAAAATGTGACAATGGTAGACAAAAATATCGATATTTTGTAATGAACTTGTCAGATCATAGAGTGTTGCTGAACCATCAGGACTCAAACGTAATGGAAACATTGACACACCGAACGTGAAAACATGTGATATTGGTGAAAGCTGTGTTCATCCCCCATGGAAATATACGTTTAGTCGATCGTTCATTGTTCAAGGAAGTGCAGCCCAGGCTTTTCAACTCAGCCTGTGTTTCTTCTGGCACTCTGACAGCCAGGTTGTCAAGATCTAGTATTTTTGTACAGGTCTTAGTACAGGTTTTTCGGTGTATCCTCTTAAGTCGCCAAGATTTAAGATGGAAGTAGCAGAATAGTCATTATCAAACGAACTGAAACATTTTACAGAATAGAAGACCAGCTAGAGGTTTCTGGAGATCTCCCTCGTGTGTGCTGAGTTATTGTGGAATTTGTCGCCTCTTTTATTTAGGTGGTCCATCGTTTTCGTGGTCGGCCTCTAGGTCTGCCTTCAATGTATCTATGTAGCATAGCTAGCTGTGGTATGATGTCTGGTGGTAGTCTGTTGATGTGTGCAAACTATTTAATCTGCTGTCTCTTAATATATTTCATGATTAGGACAGTGCCGGTTCTTTGTCTAATGTCATCATTCCCCACTCTGTCTCTTAGCGATATTCCTAGGATTCTGCGTAAGCATGCCATTTCAGCTGTTTGAAGACTGGTGTCATTTGCCAGAAAACTCTCAATTTTACTACTACGAGTCATTGTGTTTTTACTGACAATTTGCTAATTGTGTTATTCTCACCTTGCGAAGGAAGAAATCATACATTATTATCTTCAATAATGTGAAGCTACTAACCAAAATCTATACGTACCACGAATTCTAAATCATGCACCGCCATCTCTAAATAGGGATTTTCCCATGAGGAAACCGAAATAACTTATTGTGTCGGCATAATAGGTCCGTTGCAGCGTACACAATATGTCGCAGGCTATGAATAACGAGTTCTAAAAGGTGGATAGGAATTGAAGCATACAATACAAATTGGTACATAAACAACGAGTGTGCAGTGAACGCCCTGTATCTAAAACCTAGACTTGACAAATACTTCCATGAAAATAAATAATATGATATCTGAACACGGCATGTTTAAGTTTAATAACCCTTCAACAAGGATATCACATATCGTCTGTCTTGAAATACAATACATCACAGTTCATATACAATGATATAAGCAGTTTCAACACTGAGCCACGTAACTGTGAAAATTGTTTTCTGCCTTCAGAAATTGCGAGCGATGGAGCTCTTGTTTCATATGTGGATTTTTTGTGTGGTAAAAGTAAAGTTAACCCATAGCTAAATGTGTGAGATGTTAGCGATCTCACATTTCAGTGGCTCTATTATTTGAGGACGGTAGCCATCCCCTCTCCCTCGCAGTCTTTACTTTCTGGATTTTTTTTATCTACTTGTTCATCACATTTATTATTTTTATGCTATGTTGATCTTTGCTTGCGAAGGAAGAACATCATCATCACTTCCCGGATTAATCCAATACCCAATTAAAGTTGGGTTAACCCGGGAACCGTACTGGGGAATGAACCCAAGACCATCCATATTCGAAGACGGTGTACTAATTACTGCGCTACGCAACCGCCTATTTTTTTTTAGGTGGTGGCATAGTTTCTCCAGAGATATATTTGATACACAGAAGACTATCAACTTCCAGAAGTATGCAATGGAGGAGAATCATCGTACTCAAGTTGCCGGGTCCCGAAAGAGGAGCAAAGAATAGCAACACTGTTTACCTTCCACGCATGTCGTAAAAGGCGACTAAGGAGGTTATGGGATGGAGTTGGCTGTCCCATCCCATATAGGGCCAGTGACCCAAAGCTATGCTGAAGTCGGATGTGTCAGGCCGAAATGCGCAGATATCACAGCAATGCTGTAAACCATGACTCAACGCATTCCGTTCTCCGGACTACATCCTGCTAATTTGCAGGAGTTTGAGAATGAACGCAGAAGAAGATGTGATCTTGTGTGTAATCTATGTCCGGCTCCGTCGCGGCGTGGTACAGTGCGCGCCTGTGACCGAGGTACCGAGTTCAAATCCCGCCGCAGGTAATTATGCATCTGGATCGCTCAGAAAGGAATGGTAAACTACAGATCGTATATTTCCTAGGAGATCACTACAGCAACAAAAAAAAGTGGGGTTGGTGGCTACATAAGAAGTGCTACCTATTTTTGTGTGTGATATGTGTATGTAAAAGCCATGTTACTACATTTCGGGCAGTTCGAACATAGAATGACCAATGTAGACGGTTTAAAAAAAAACTACCTGTGACTTTCCAGCTACTCTCCGCTGTTGAGCTGCTGTGTTTCTTCTCTTTTCACAAGATGATGCACCATTTTTGACTGTAGAGTGCCATTTAGATCTATTTTGTGCAAGTTCTTCCTATATATCTTGGTCTATTTCAAAGGTTTTCAGTGATGTCTTTAACGCTTATAGTGAGTCCTTGAAGCGCTTATTTTGTCCACTTTGAGATTGTGTACCCTTCTCCAGCTCACCATTTATAATATCTTTGGCAGGTGATGATCTGGTATACGTACCAAATGACCTGCCTAACGAATCTGTGTCTGCATCAGAATAGTCAATGCTAGGGATACCCGATTTGTCAAGGACTGTGGTATCCTGAATATTGTCTTGATATCTAAGACAAGTTGTGTGAAAGTGACTTAGTTTCCTCACATCACGTCTATACACCGTCGATGTTTCACTAGTGTATAACACACCATTCTGAGTAGATTAATGCAATTTTTATACCACACATTTGTGTACAATCAGCCGACAGTGCTGCTTGCCTTGGCGATCCTTGTAATCACTTCAACATAAACGTTGGCATTTTGTGATACAATATACTAGGTACATGCATCTATTCACAACTTTCAGTTCTAGGCCATTTACCTTTATGCGGGGCTCGAGATAGCTTTTAATCATAGCTTTTTTATTCAAAAGGTACATGCATAACGTTAATGCCCTTAAATATTCTTTCAAAAAGTACGTACAAAATTTCATTTCGTTACATTACAAAAATTCAAAATCCTGCCTGGGGCGGGATTTGAATTAATGTAGGTTACTATTAAATATCTTTAAATCTACTTTCAAAAGTAACATACATAACGTTACCTCTGAATGTCTTAATAAAATACAGTCTCAAAATCATCAGATCCTGGACAGGGTGTAGCGGTCATTACATGCTTTCGAAATTCCTACCGATTCTGCGATAATATTCCCGTTTCTTCAGGTTTATGTTCTGGTGGTCTGTGACATCTTGTTCGAAGTCTAGATTTTTCTCTGTTAGCATCATCCCCCATTATGATCTTTTCTAGGCTGTTGTGTCTTTTGATCGGGCTGTAAAATTCTCGAGCTCGAGCTCTTTGTCCGTTCTTCCTACGACTGTAAAATTCCTCCCTAGATATTTCAATTCCTGCAATTTTGTTCATCAGATGACCATTTATGTTGATTGTATTGGATTTTCTGCTTACGGACATTACTTCTATTTTTTCTTTGTTGATCTTCATGTTGTGATTGAGGCAGCTTTCGTTGAATAGGGTTATGTGATATTGAAGCTCTTCAGTTGAATTGTGGAGTAGGCACTCATCGTCAGCAAAGAGTAGTTCAGTTAGGTCATTTGGATGGTAAGCTTCTGGTGGTGTTCCTACTGCTTTTGTCATATTATAAATATAAATGATAAACAATAATAATGATAAGACATACACCCGTTCAACTTCGGATGTTACTGAAAACCAATTTGTAAGTCCTGACTTTTTTCTAACTGCACTTTCACTATCTTTGTATATGGCTCTGACACAGTCTAATAATGTTCCTTTTATTCTGTACTTTTCTAGAATACTCCAGAGTAGTTTTCTATTTGTTCGGTTGAAAGCTTTCTCTTGATCTATGAAAGCAATATTCATTTGGTTATTGTATTCTATTGTCTTTTCACTGATTTGTCCTAGCAAAATTATTACATCTGTACATCCTCTTCCTTTTCTAAACCCGAACTTTTCCGGACTAAGCACTGGATCCACATGTCTCCAGAACTTTTCCGGACTAAGCACTGGATCCACATGTCTCCAGAACTGTTCCGGACTAAGCACTCGATCCACATGTCTCCAGAACTGTTCCGGACTAAGCACTGTATCCACATGTCTCCAGAACTGTTCCGGACTAAGCACTGGATCCACATGTCTCCAGAACTGTTCCGGACTAAGCACTGGATCCACATGTCTCCAGAACTGTTCCGGACTAAGCACTGGATCCACATTAGGTATTAATCTTTTCTGATAATATTCTTCTTCTTCGTCGTACGCCTTGCGGCAGACCCTCTGAAAGCATTCCGCTGACCGTCTTGAGAAGGACGTATGAGGGTGATCTGCGTTGTGTCATATTTTACAGAAAGCTGCGTTGTCTGCGCCTTTCGACCTGACACATCCGTCTTCCGCCAGCATTTTTTGTGTGGCCGGGTTGGCATTCCCGTATCTTCGATCCCTAGTACTTGGCCAGGTTGCAGCAGGGTTGCTGCACTCCTGTTTCCAGGCCCACTGCGTGGAAGCGTGCTGAGGGTCTTGGCAGCTGTGGTTCACTGACCCTGATGTTCGACCAGCTATGAACAGCCGGCCGGTGCACTCTGGTGTGCATGTCATCGCTGGGCCCATTCTGATAATCTTAGAGAACATTTTACCGACATGACAAAGCAAGGAGATACCTCTGTATGTGCCACAGTCTTGATTGCTTCATTTTGTCTTCCCTATTTGTACTATGATGGCTCTTTACCAATCTGTTGGTGCAGTTCTTTCTTTCCAAGCCTTTCTGAAAATGTCAAGTAACCAAGTTACTCCAGTCTCTCCACAGGCATATATTACTTCGGTTGTTATTCCATCAATTCCCGCCGATTTATTCTTTGCGTTATTCTTGAAAACTTCTCTGACTTCTTGTTCCAGGATTTCAGGCTCTTCTTCATTTGCGTATGTTGGTTTGAATGGTGTTATATGTATCTTTCCTGGTATGCTCAAAGTTTGTCCCATAGCAGCAACCTGCCGTTGGGGATGAAGATAACCCTTCATGTACACAGCCGCAGCAACTATTAGGTGGGTTGGCCAGTTCCCTTCCTTGCTGTCTTTACCTCTCCTAACTCATGCGTCAGGTACTCATTTACAGCTGAGTCGACTGGATGAATTGTCGTGTCAAGTGAGAAATCACAACCCGGATTTTTTGTATTTATTTTTATGGATTGGTATGCTCAGGAGGTATTTAAACTATTCCTCCCACCCTTCTCTGATCTTACCTCACATGCATATGTTTATGCATTCTGTTGGTTGAAAGGATTGGTCTCATATCCTCATTTGTTTCTATGAGTTTATGGAACTCTCTACTGGACTCTACATAGAGTCTGCCAAAGTTTTCTCCATACATGATCCAAGATTTTTTCTTTTCTTGATTTGATTATTCTTACAGCATCTCTTCTTGATTTGATTATTCTTACATTATCTCTTCTTGATTTGATTATTCTTACATTATCTCTTCTTGATTTGATTATTCTTACATTATCTCTTCTTGATTTGATTATTCTTACAGCATCTCTTCTTGCTAATATGTACCTTATATAGCCGTCTTCTGTTCAGGTACTCAGCTAGGTCTTGTTCTGTTTCTTCTTAGTTTTCACGGCTTCTTTAACTTTATTATTCCACCAAGCTGTTCGCTTCTTGGGTACTCCTCCTTTACATCTAGTGCTAGTGCTTTGTTAAGCATCCTAGAATGGTGACTGAATTTTTGCCATGCTTTTTCTATGTTATCATCTGGTATGCACATCTGTTATTGTTGTCATATATGTGTTTATTTTAATTTTTTCTGTGCGGTTCTGAATCATTGTGTCAATTATTTTTGTTTAAAAAAACCGTCAATACTGCATACTACCAGTTCAGGAGTTGCAGGGAGGGGATTGAATAGCTGTGTGATAAAGGCCGCATGCTCTTTCTGTCGCCACGTCATGTACAGGGTGAGTTTGGTTAATTTCAATTTTTTTTGTGTACATTGCATTTACTGCTTTTCTCGCTGTGTGTTATTTTCCCTAAGTATGAGATTACAGGGCGGTGGAATGTAGCTACTGTGGTGTTAGGAATGACCTTGGCATTTCTAACAATGTGTCTTCCTGCCTGTCGTGTCAGTATGAAACGACCGTCCTGCTGAGCAGCTTGATTCGAATTGTTCCACTTAAATCATGTGTACAATTTACTCTTTTTTATGTTCAAACAAATTATGATATGACGCCTGTGTAATGCGCATATCTCTCTAATAATGAGTTGGCTATTGTAGTTGCAATCTCTGTTATCTGTAAATGAGCCTAGCTGGTTTTCCCACGGTGTTCATCTCTGCCCTACATGACAGTTCAGGTTTCCCATTACTTATAGACCATTTAGATGTGGAACCTGTCTGATGTTTTCTGACAGCAAGTCGAAGTATTGTGGAACCTGTCTGATGTTTTCTGACAGCAAGTCGAAGTATTGTGGAACCTGTCTGATGTTTTCTGACAGCAAGTCGAAGTATTGTGGAACCTGTCTGATGTTTTCTGACAGCAAGTCGAAGTATTGTGGAACCTGTCTGATGTTTTCTGACAGCAAGTCGAAGTATTGTGGAACCTGTCTGATGTTTTCTGACAGCAAGTCGAAGTATTGTGGAACCTGTCTGATGTTTTCTGACAGCAAGTCGAAGTATTGTGGAACCTGTCTGATGTTTTCTGACAGCAAGTCGAAGTATTGTGGAACCTGTCTGATGTTTTCTGACAACAAATCGAAGTATTGATATTTTTCCTCTGCGGTGCATCCGTCTTTTGTGGGCGTCTATGTACATAATATATGACTACCGCTAAACATAAGTCCACGCTAGATTTTCCGGCTACAAACATGCCTCCGCTTACCATCGAACTAACTACTGATGTGAACTAACTACTGATGTGAAATAACTACTGATGTGAAATAACTACTGATGTGAAATAACTACTGATGTGAAATAACTACTGATGTGAAATAACTACTGATGTGAAATAACTACTGATGTGAAATAACTACTGATGTGAAATAACTACTGATGTGAAATAACTACTGATGTGAACTAACTACTGATGTGAAATAACTACTGATGTGAAATAACTACTGATGTGAAATAACTACTGATGTGAAATAACTACTGATGTGAAATAACTACTGATGTGAAATAACTACTGATGTGAAATAACTACTGATGTGAAATAACTACTGATGTGAAATAACTACTGATGTGAAATAACTACTGATGTGAAATAACTACTGATGTGAAATAACTACTGATGTGAAATAACTACTGATGTGAACTAACTACTGATGTGAAATAACTAAACATTACACTTCTTTCTGCTGAACATCTCTTCAGAAAGCATCCGTGAAACTTGATGGCAAGCTAGTAAGTGATACAGCTCTTTCGGGTTTGCAACATACACATGAAATATTTGATAAAGGCATAAACAATGGACACTCTAGACCAGTGTTTACGCCCCCCAGGGGGCAATATGATCGTTCAGGGGGCAATTCGAACACGTTGTAATTAGGCTTCATTATGGAATAATTCCAATTTTTAATATAAAACATATGTATAGGGGGGGGGGCATCCGAATTTTAAAAAGACTTAGGTGGGGCATGGTACAAAAAAGATTGAGAAACGCTGCTTTAGACATTTTCACCGGATAATCTGGGATGGTCACATCCCATCAGTAAACGACCATGAGAGCCCAGACATTTTAATTGATCAATTTCTTAAATGCAGACTATCTTATGCTGAAGCGAGCCATTCTACAAAAGTGAACGGTGATGGTCAATAGTTCAGTGTTAAGGACTAATTACTATCATATCTCCCTCTAGTGGACAAAAACCCAACAAATATTTGTCTTCCAAATTTTTATTCTAGAAAAATAGAAAACAGGAATATCTATGAAGATAGACCATCTTCTTCTTCTTCGTCTTCTTTCTGTCCTCATGTACCTTTCGGTGTTGAGGGGAGAGTGAGTGTAAAGAAGAAGAAGAAGAAGAAGAAGATAGACCATGAAGGCTAAATACTGCTACAAGCCAACTTTTACATTTAATGTTCTGTACACTTCTAGATTCATTTTATTTTAGCTGTCCGTGGCATTCTCAATATTCTTTGGTGGTATCTCATATTGAAAGAAAAAATTATCGTTCAAGTCTGCAGTAATTGATTACTTTAAACAAGTCTGCAGATATTTATTACTTTGAACACGTCTTCAGCAATTAATTACTTTGAACAAGTGTGTAATAATTGCTTATTTTTTACAAGGCTGCAGTAATTTCTTACTTTGAACAAGTCTGCAGTAATTGTTTACTTTTATAGGTTGCATCGTTCACTGACTTACTAACGATATGGTTACAGACGGCAACCGTTCAGTGCAAATGGTAAAAATATAGAAGGTATTAGTTACCAGAGCCGAAATCGGATGTATCGGGTCACCAGTGCAAATAAAACGACGACACAATGTATTTCCATTCTCTGGACTACATCCTGCTGGAAATATAGTTGGATCATCATTCTACAAGAGAGATCTCTGGACTACATCCTGCTGGAAATATAGTGGGATCATCCTGCTACAAGAGAGATCTCTGGACTACATCCTGCTACAAGAGAGATCTCTGGACTACATCCTGCTACAAGAGAGATCTCTGGACTACATCCTGCTACAAGAGAGATCTCTGGACTACATCCTGCTACAAGAGAGATCTCTGGACTACATCCTGCTACAAGAGAGATCTCTGGACTACATCCTGCTACAAGAGAGATCTCTGGACTACATCCTGCTACAAGAGAGATCTCTGGACTACATCCTGCTACAAGAGAGATCCGGTGGGAGTTTAAGAAAGAACATAAATAACCATAACCCCAACAAACTGTATAAGAATATCGACACTCTGAAACTGATTTATCTGAAAAATAGAACCACCTCACAAATTTTGTACCTACTTTCTGTAAGTAACGTTGATATTATAGCGACTCACTTTAAGTACTATATTTAACTAGCTCCATGGATTTAATTTACGAACAGTCAACCAACCAGCAGTTAGGTGTGTGGGTCAATGCCCGTGCTAACAGACTAATTATTATCGCAATACGCATGCGGTTGCGTCTGTGGGTCTCACCAATGGCCCACTAGATAACCACACGTGCAACAGAAAATTTTAGTAGATGACATGTCGTTATATTGAGGCTCTCTTATGGAAGCTTTGTAGTATGTCATCTATAAAATTATAGACCTCTTCTGTGTAGAAGGTTCCTTCAGCCGAAAGCTGAAGTCTTCTGGGAATGAAAGAAAGCTCAGAAAAACCACCCCACTGCACATAGGAAGTAAGAGCTAATGGCTAGCAATTCCTGGGGTTCTCAAACAAACAATTATAGCAACCGTTTATACAAATCATCTATAATTCATTCACAAGCCTCAGGCAAAACTGCCATCATTTATTTACGAATCCTTTCACAAAAACTGGCAATAAAGAAGAATGGCTTAACGTTTTTAAAAGCAAGTTTGAGAAAATTTAAAACATGAGTGTTATGAAAGGCAATTCTCCCAGAGCCGTTCCGTAATGGCACATTACGTATGTAGGACACGCATTGAAAGTTTGTTGACATTAGCTAGTTATTCTTCAGTGAGAGCGAGGTTTTTTTTGTTTTTTTTTTAAAGGAACACATCATAAATAATAGAACAAGTGTTGGGGCGTTGTTTTATTATACAACAATATGGGACCTCAGAATGAGATGGGGGAAATAGAGGTTCCTTAGACGGCAAATTAAATGAAAACTCGTGAAATCATCAGATGTGCTTATACGAAGAAATTAGATGTGCTTATACGAAGACATTAGGTGTGCTTATACGAAGAAATTAGGTGTGCTTATACAAGGAAATTAGATGTGCTAATACGAAGAAATTAGATGTGCTAATACGAAGAAATTAGATGTGCTAATACGAAGAAATTAGATGTGCTAATACGAAGAAATTAGATGTGCTTATACGAAGAAATTAGATGTGCTAATACGAAGAAATTAGATGTGCTTATACGAAAAAAAATTAGATGTGCTTATACGAAGAAATTAGATGTGCTTATACGAAGAAATTAGATATGCTTATACGAAGATAAAGAACAGCAGATGTTTACGGTGTAGGAATTCTCTAACAATAATTAAATGCCGTCATGAACCGTGACCACTCGCAGGGATAGAAGACCTAACTGCTAAACGTAAACAGACCTCCATGTGGTACAGTTTTGATTATTGTCTGGCTAATCATTAGACAATATACAATTAGACTCGCCCGCCAAGAATAACCAAGGTCGATCAATGAAATTTACGGCAATAATCACAATAGGACTTCTAGGTCTTCCGTCTACAGGTTGTGACTTGATCCCGATCGTGTTAAGAACCAACAAAAAAAAGCCATTTAACGTTACAATGACAGGAAAGACATATGTCAGCGAAAAATGAAATATGATTAACTAATATTAAAAGACAAATAACTAATACGTGTACATAGACAATATCAAAATAAGCATTAAAAAGCAAAAAATGCTAAAGCAAAAAGAAAACAAGAAATGATAGCAAATAGAAAGCAAGAAAAAGCAACAGAAATAAATCATTTTCTTTTTAAAAAACAAGCCAACAGAACGCAATAAAGAATAGATAACAGAAAGCATGAATACAGGGAAAAAACACAACAAAAAAATTTATAGCAAGCACAAAGCAATAACATATAGCAACTAGAATGCAAGAAACGATCTAGCAAGGCAGAAAGTGTAAAAATATAGAGCACATACAAAGCAAGAAAAGATACAACAAAAAAAGGCGTGAAGCGAACACATATGATATATGTAGAATATGTAGACACACGAACAAAGGAAAAAATACTGTGCAAAAGTAAAAATGAGTCATGATAAAGGAAAAGGGAACAAAACGTCTGTTTTAAATGCAAAAACCGCGTATGCATAATAAAAGGAGCAGACGAGTGGATAAAGTGATAATGCAGGTGTAGGTGCTGAAACAAGCAGGAGATAAGACAACAAACCGTAACGATGGTTTTTAAGGAACCCGTAAGATAACAAGCAAAGGGAAACCGACACGAGAAGAATATTCTAGACAGCGGAAACATCTTACAGTGATTCCCGTTGATGCGAATAAATTCTCAAGACGTGACATTTAAAAAGAGTTAGAAATGTGACATGATTCTTGTGGAGAAAGAAACTGCTTGGTGTAAGAGGGCTGTTGTGTAAGAAAGATTTGAAATGGTCTGTGAGAGATTACACAGCAATCATAACATTCCCAGAATGTGTTTGAACATGCTTGTGACAGAGTTTTAGGAATAAGATTTCAGTGAAATTATAGAGGAATAGTTTGTGTATGGGAAGTAATGTGCAATTAGTCTCCATGTAGTGAGAAGTGCTATATAACCCCTATACTAACATATGGATGCGAGTCTTGGACAATAAACAAACTGGAAAGTGGGAAATTAGAGGCAAAAGATGTGTTTCTACAGAAGAATGTTGAGAATACGATGGACTACCAGAAAAACTAATTTAGAGGTGTTGAAAGAGTCAAATGCGAAACGGACCTTAAACAATGATATAAGAAAAAGGCAATCTTCTTTTTTTTGTGGCCACTTCATGAGACAGGCAGGTTCGGAGAACTTAGTCACAACAGGCAAAATTGAAGGCAACAGTGACAGAGGGCGACAATGTGAGAAAATATTAGACAGTTTGACAACCTGGAACGGCAAGGAAACATCAACGACTTTGATACATAATACTGTGGACAGAGAGCTGTGGAGAGCCATGACCGCCTACGCCAGCCGGCACGGCACCGGATGAAGATGATGATAAGTAAGAAGTAATGTGCAATTATTCTCCATGTAGTGAGAAGTAATGTGCAATTATTCTCCATGAAGTGAAAAGTAATGTGCAATTATTCTCCATGTAGTGAGAAGTAATGTGCAATTATTCTCCATGTAGTGAGAAGTAATGTGCAATTATTCTCCATGTAGTGAGAAGTAATGTGCAATTATTCTCCATGTAGTGAGAAGTAATGTGCAATTATTCTCCATGTAGTGAGAAGTAATGTGCAATTATTCTCCATGTAGTGAGAAGTAATGTGCAATTAGTCTCCATGTAGTGAGAAGTAATGTGCAATTAGTCTCGACGTACTGAAAAGTAATGTGTAATTAGTCTTGCAGTAATACTATCCCTCGCGGTGAACTAGACGCAATCACCGAGGCCAGTGAATCATGGCTGACCACACTCCACCTTCATGTGACAGTCCTGGTAACAGACTGAACTCCTGCATTCTGGTCAAGCGAGTATAGACCACGCCCTAAATATATGCGGTGGGCTAAAAAATGCAGATATCTCAGCCTGTCTGCAAACCGTGACACAACAAGCGAGACTGTATCCTAATAAAAGCTCAAATATTGATCAGTTGAACACGCACTTTATCTTCTCTTGCGTTTTTTGTTTATACCTCATTCATTTACCCTAAACAAATTAGCCCGTCCTCCTAAACAATATGCCCCTGTTTGTATATTTCAAGCGTGGCACCAGCTGAAAGAGATTCTTCTTCTTCTTCAGAGTTCACTCTCAAACTCCCAATGATAGTAGGAGTATGACAATGGTCCTACTAGATTTCCACCAGGTTGTAGTCGTCCAGAGAATGGAAATGCGTTGTGCCGAATTTTAATTTGCGCAAATGGCCCGACACATGCGTCTTCGGCCGTAAAGAGTTATTCTAGGTTCAATAGAGGACGAATGACAAACTTTGATGTGATGAACGTAAAACCAACAACTTGTGTAGACATCAGTAAAAGGGGTTGAGCTGTAGACATTAGTAAAAGGGGCTGAGCTGTAGACATTAGTAAAAGGGGCTGAGCTGTGGACATTAGTAAAAGTGGTTGAGCTGTAGACATTAGTAAAAGGGGTTGAGCTGTAGACATTAGTAAAAGTGGTTGAGCTGTAGACATTAGTAAAAGGGGCTGAGCTGTAGACATTAGTAAAAGGGGCTGAGCTGTGGACATTAGTAAAAGTGGTTGAGCTGTAGACATTAGTAAAATTGGTTGAGCTGTAGACATTAGTAAAAGGGGCTGAGCTGTAGACATTAGTAAAAGGGGCTGAGCTGTGGACATTAGTAAAAGTGGTTGAGCTGTAGACATTAGTAAAATTGGTTGAGCTGTAGACATTAGTAAAAGGGGCTGAGCTGTAGACATTAGTAAAAGGGGCTGAGCTGTGGACATTAGTAAAAGTGGTTGAGCTGTAGACATTAGTAAAAGGGGTTGAGCTGTAGACATTAGTAAAAGTGGTTGAGCTGTAGACATTAGTAAAAGGGGTTGAGCTGTAGATATCAATAAAAAGGGGCTGAGCTGTAGACTCGCTCAAGAACTGCATCTCTTATGGGATACTATTTTATATTATTTTAAATACGGTAAAATCTACTGTGTCGTTTTAAATTACCAGATACAAAGGCTGACAGTATTGATTTTCACACGTTCTAGAAGCCTGATATTCAATACTTGTGCAGCAAACGTTCAACATACCTACTGCATAACTCCTGTCTTGTGTTTGCTATTTTCACATCAAATCTCAATTACTAGTTACTAGTCTTCAGTTTCTTGTTTGTTTGTTTGTTGATGGATTTGCTTCATATGGTTGAGGCACACCTTTTCAATCTAGGAATACATTCCTTTTTGGTTAAATCAGAGCGTCTGGAGGCCTTTGTTTCTTGTGGCGTGGTGCATGATTGGTGCCAGAATTATGGTACCCAGTCGGGTTGCAGATGTGGCAAGTACTTAAAAGTAATTAAAAGGTTTAGAAATCACGAGAACAAGAAAAGGAACGAATGAAGGGCTAATTAATTATGTTAAAAGGTCTTATAAGTACTGACGAAGGTCGCGCCTAAGCCGTGAAGGGTCCTCAGTCGTGAAGGCTGGATACTAACAAAATTTGCCAATAGTGACAGCTACAAACTATTGATGGTTTGATGACGTTATAATCAAATGCCGAGTCGAGTGACGAAGACAACCATACATCTTCTCTGAGATGTTGAATCAAGGTGATGTTTTCTTTTATCTATTTATGATGCAGTTTGTCACTACTTTCTCTCTCAACAGTAGTTCTCAAACCTTTTTTTTTAACCAGTGCCTGCGTTGAGGACACTTTCTCCCCTGTGAACCCACTGGAACGTGAGGAAACATTATTATTGACTTTATTACTAGACTTATATTACAGCGTATCTCATTAAATATCGTTCAATCAATCACCTTTCTGCTGCCCCGTTAGGCAGGTATGGGCCTCACAATTTCAAAATTATTCATGGCCTCATGAAAAGTGTTGTGGGTCCTTGTGAGGGGAAAGGTAGAAAGGGGGGTGTTCAATATAGAGAAACACTAGATCCTTATTTCTTAACGTTAACTACATAAAAAATAAACACCATCTCTTTCTGGTGTTTCGTGTGTCTTTCAGCATCTTCTTAAACAATTTAATAACTGCCCGTGGTACTCTCAACATTCTTCTAAGGAAGCACGCCTCAATGAGAATCAAATTTTTTTACTCTCCTGTTTATTCATTGTCCATGATTCACATACATATGTTAGACTTGGTGTAATGACACACTTAAGAATAAAATTTAATTTATATATATAATATATATATATATATATATATATATATATATATATATAATATATATATATATATATATATATATATATATATATATAAAAATATAAATATATAAAATTCATATATATACATACTCTTATATGATCGTGCAGTATGATCTTAAAATTATATATATATATATATATATATATATATATATATATATATATATATATATATATATATATATATATAAATGACCACGACGTTAGTCGTCATAACATCACTGAACTATGGATATGTCTATAGCTGTTCAGATTCCATATTCTCCTGGGAAGACGGATGTGTTGGGCCATTGGCGCAAAAATAAAAAGGGGACACAAAGCATTTCCATTCTCTGGACTACATCCTGCTGGATATATGGTAGGACCATTGTCTTGCTACAAGAGAGATCCAGCGAGTGTTTGAGAATACACGCAGAAGATGTATTCTGTATATCCTTCAGCACATGGTAACTAACTGCTCCGGTTCTGTGTTAAGTGATAACTAGTTACTTGATATCTATATGCTGTTATGTTTCTAGCCTCTCCATGCGTCACTACCGGGCCATGCATTCTAATCATAAACAAAAGAAAACCAACCATGTATCAACCAACTGGTCTAACTCTTCAACTGTATTAAAAATATCAGCACTGTACAGAGAGCTACAACTTCTCAATGAGGTCAAACTGGCAAGTGTGTTCTTCCTTCATTACTAAATACCAGCGTGACGAGAACAATAAAAGAATAACTCTCTTCAAAACTTCACCATCGACTTCAGCCACTTTATGTGTAATTATTTTACTTCTTGGTAAAGTTAGTACCATGTCACGACGTAGCGATGAACTCTGCATATTTTTGGTTGTAGTGATTTTCTAGGCAATATTTTACGTTCAGTGTGTTGTGATTGCTTTCTGAACGATCCGAATACAGAATTGTCTGCATCCAGGTTTCTACCCCGCTCTAGTATAATCACATCATTAACATTTTAGCCAAAACATATATTTTATGACCAGAGAGTGACATTTCGAAATGGCAAAATTTAGCAATTTTTGAAATTGAAACGATCAATATGGCAACTGTCTGACAGAACACTATACTACCAGAGACATGGTTGCTTTTGTTGGCCAGAGTTCTTTGAGATTTTATTCTTTTTTATTCTTTTGGTAAGCGAACAAGTACCCATCCCCATTTAAATTGCAAGACTTCGATTTTCTTGTTTTCACAATGTACCTAACTACTCTGCTGTTGTAACCTTGTCATGCTACTGCTGACACTTCTGCTGCTACTACTATACTAATATCACCACATCAGCCACCTGTACCACTAATATCACCACCACTACTACTACCATCATCACTGCTACTACTACTACCACCACCACAACCACCTACTACAACTATCATCACATAGACCCACTTTCACCGTCACTACTTCTGCTGCTACCACAATTACATGTTACTTCTACTACTACTAGCTTCCTTCCTCACACTTCACTGATCTCTGAAAAGGTTAGCATTGATAAATCACCTACCATTATATTATTAAGTATTTGACTAGCACGTGATCCAATTATGTGTTAGACTGGATGCTGCACTTGCCCACCCTGCGGCATTAACCGCTTCAGAAGCAAAATACAGTGTTCGACTGTACACGTTACAACAGATCGAGACGCAGGCATTGTATTCGTACATCAGTTATTCCAATTTATAATCATGTCGTTGGACTTATTTCTCTTCGCGTAATTTATATTTGCTCAGCAGAGAGAGGGATCAATTCTTTTTAGTCGAGACGTCCTCTATAGCTGTGTCTCGCTTCTAGTATATTTTGTTTATAAATATTAGTTACCCGTATACATATTTCCGTTTCATCGTGATATTTTTCCCGTTTTACCCCAACCTTCGCATTTCCAGTTTTATCTCCTAGAAAATGCGGGTGGATAGTATTCTTCCTCAGAAAATAGTCTGTACGATGCATCTAAAAGCATTGGAAGCAACCCTCACATGGAAAGAAGGCACACATAAGACCTCACATGCACAGTTGAAGAAGACAAAGCAGCATAGAAACACAGAGTTACAGCCTTTTGTTATACATGGCACTGAAAAGAAAAAGTAGCTGTGGGTGCGTACGTAGTTGTTGTTGTTAATAACAAAAATAATAATAATAATAATACGAAAGAGAAGACGACGAAGGGACGGATAATGAAAAGGAGGAACAGCGGAATAAGTTGGAAGAGGAGAACAGGAAGGTGGAAGAGAAAAGGGAGAATAATACAACAAATGAGGAGAAGAAGATGAAGTTAGAAAAGACGAAGATGGAAGATAAGGACGCCAATGAAGTAACCACTGAGCTTCAATGGTTCCCGTTTCTACAATGACACATACACAACAGGTCATTTTAAACTGCTTTGAACTGTACCATTACGTGTTCAACTTCATTTCAATACAATTAATATCAATTCACAATTGAAGTAGCACATGGTTCAATAATAATAATAATAATAATAATAATAATAACAATAATAATAATAATAATAATAATAATAAGACATAATTTGCTCCATATATTACAAAAAGGAGAATTAGCGATCTTTATGCAGCCACACGGAACAAGAAAATAAAACATACCAGGAAAAGATTAAGAAAAAAAATCTTAAGCCCAGCTCAGACTCGCTATATGAAACAAGCCCATGAAGAATGCTAGCAAGTGCCTCCCTAGTTTTTAACCAATTTTTTGAGAGATAAAAAATATAGAAGATGATAGCAAAAATCTTACGTAAGAAAAAAGTGACACAAAGATATTGATGTCATCGTTTCTCGGACAGATTCATATGTCTCTTGTCTACTATGACAAAGGTGAATTATGAGTAGGCGCCATATGCAGCCGTTTTATCCCGGAAAATGCTCAATTGCCTAACCAGTGGTCGACCCTAAATCGCATGGCTAGTGTCACTTTCAGCATAGTGTACCAATTTGCTCCTGACTGGGTCGACCATTAGCTGTGTTCCCCAAACTACAAATCACGAACTAGTGAACCCGAACTCGTCTGGTCGGAGCAAGTCCATTTCCATAGATATTCCTACATATTGAGCCATTCATCCGAGCTGCCCAGACCGTTTAGCCATTCATCTGAGCTGTCCAGACTGTTTAGCCATTCATCTGAGCTGTCCAGACTGTTCCATTCATCTGAGATGTCCAGACTGTTTAGCCATTTATCTGAGCTATCCAGACTGCTGAGCCATCCATCTAAGCTGTCCTGACTGTTGAGCCATTTATCTTAGCTGTCTAGACTGTTTATTCGTTACTTTACATATTTGTGTCGACCCTGAAAGCAACGGTAAACTATCCGGTATACAATTCTAGACGGTATACAATTCCAAGAAACTCATGATAACATATACGCAGAAAACATTTGAAATGTACGAGGAGACCAACATGAACAGCTTTCAACCCCTTAGTATCTGAGGACATGAGTTTCCTGGAATTAGGTGTAATGCAGATAAATAAACCCTAATATCAAGAAGTCTCACGGGTTAAGAACACAAGATTATGTCTGTTAAACATCAGTGAGGCACAAAATCCTTTTCTCGGCGTAAAAACAGACAAAATTAACACACACCCCCTTCCCGATTCCGCAAGAAATACAACAAATAATGTTTTTTTAAACCATTGTTTTTTATGTGACATAATGGCAACTTTGTGACACTACAAAATGGCAATTGTTTGACAAATAAGTCTTTTTTATAATATAAATGTCAGTCTCTAGTTTCCTCGTTTAATGATATATAGTTAATTTCATTTCTTCAACATTGTCCATGTTTGACACTTGATAACAGTGTTGGTATAAAGATTGAATAAACGATTTGCCACCTTTAGTTTTCATTGGCACTGATATTCCAAGAATGGGTAAGATTAAAATTCTTGAATTACTTCCTAAAAATCACACCCTCTCATGTGGGGTATGCGTCACATTTTGAGGAAACCGGCTTTAGACACAATATGGATTGTGTGGAATAAATTACTACCTATCTATCTATACGCCGTGGCTCTTGTTTGCCTTGCGGCGTCAGGGGTGAAAGAGTTCTCTGGAGATGGCCTTCTTGTGTGCTGTTTGTAAGATTGTTCCTGTGGCTTCTTTGATTTCTGTGATCCATCTTTTATATGGTCTGCCTCTGGCTTTATAACCGTTATGTCTATGCCTCATGGCCATTTGTGGCATGCTATCGGTTGGTAGTCTCAAAACGTGTAAAACCACTGGATCTGTTGCGTTTTGATGTGTTCCAATACTGGTATTGTTCTGGTTATCTGTCTGATGGAATAAATGTGGGATATAGATATCAAATGTGTACCGTTTGTGTTCTATTTCTTAATGCTCGCTCTCCCTCCCTCTGTGTGTGTGTGTATGAATTGTGTACTGTGTGTGCTGTATTTCCTCAATGTTCCAAAGATGTCTTCAACGTAAAAGAAAGAAAACTACCGGTAACCCATATGACGATTATATTTCTTGAGAGCTTGTGTGTGATACAAATTATATGATTTTTATTGTACCTACCCAAAATGAATGTTGATGTGCATAAATCTGTGTACATGAGTTTTTGGTTAATGTAATCAACTTTGCTACACCTTTGTCGGAGCTATACGTGATCAGTCTCCCGGAACAGTTAGCTATTAGTGCACATATTGTATGATGACCCCTGCGGTGCTCTTGTTACAAACAATTATTATGCAGCCTCGCGGGAGTCCCGCTTCATATGAGCTAAGTTGTATTACAATTGCTAGCAGTTGCAGTATATTGTTCTCATCAAATGAAAGGCATAGAGGATTGACTTCACTGTACTCGTGTGTTATCCCATATGTGCTCAATCGTTCTCAACAAAGCAGCACACCACCTTTTGCCTCTAATCGTAGCTTCAATCGATAATCCCCATGGATCGCAGAAAAAAATTCACTTTGTAAACACGGCATCGCAGCCTGAATTCGAACCCACGACCTCTTTGAAGAAAGAGCACTATGTTAAACCACTATACCAAGGAGATCCCTTCTCATCCGAATAATAAACAATGACCGTCTGTCATAAAGACCTTTCAACTGAATTAATTAGGCCCCTATTCGTTACGTTTTTTAAATTATTGTTTGGAATTTCGGTTGGTCACTATTTACAAATTTGGAATCGCATGCCAAAAATAGCCAAGGCGACTTTAAGTATATAAATAGTGACCATCCAAAACACGACAATAATCAATAACGTAACAAATGAGGTCCTAATTAATTATGTGCAGAGATCTTATAAGTACTGTCACAGGTGACGAGTGGGCACTACTCTCCACACAAGTGTTTCACGAATTTAGTATTAAGTAGATAGGGAGTATTAAGTAGAAGGGGAATATTAAGTAGATAGGGAGTATTAAGTAGAAGGGGAATATTAAGTAGATGGGAGTATTAAGTAGAAGTGGAGTATTAAGTAGAAGTGGAATATTAAGTAGATGGGAGTATTAAGTAGATGGGAGTATTAAGTAGATGGGGATATTAAGTATGATGTAAACATCATTAATATATGCGTGCGTTGAATAGGAAATTTGTAATAGTGTACGACCACCAATGAGTGCAAAGAACTAGGCAAAATACAGTAAAGGAAGTCAGTGCAAAGAACTAGGCAAAATACAGTAAAGGAAGTCAGTGCAAAGAACTAGGCAAAATACAGTAAAGGAAGTCAGTGCAAAGAACTGGGCAAAATACAGTAAAGGAAGTCAGTGCAAAGAACTGGGCAAAATACAGTAAAGGAAGTCAGTGCAAAGAACTGGGCAAAATACAGTAAAGGAAGTCAGTGCAAAGAACTGGGCAAAATACAGTAAAGGAAGTCAGTGCAAAGAACTAGGCAAAATACAGTAAAGAAAGTCAGTGCAAAGAACTGGGCAAAATACAGTAAAGGAAGTCAGTGCAAAGAACTGGGCAAAATACAGTAAAGGAAGTCAGTGCAAAGAACTGGGCAAAATACAGTAAAGGAAGTCAGTGAAAAGAACTAGGCAAAATACAGTAAAGGAAGTCAGTGCAAAGAACTAGGCAAAATACAGTAAAGGAAGTCAGTGCAAAGAACTAGGCAAAATACAGTAGGGGAAGAACAAAGAAAACGACGCTGGTGATAGTTAAGACATACATTAAGGCGGCCAACATCAAATATTGCAAGACATGAATTGTTCTGGAATTCACAGGAAAAAAAGAAAGACTAAGAAATACGTGGAGGAAATAATTATATGCAGAAACAAAAAGGTTTGGTAGAACTTGGAAAGAGCCGAAAGCAGTAGCTACAGATAGAGAAGGTTTGATGCGATCATATGCTTCGCAGGAAGCTCAAAAATGTACAGAAATAGATGGGTGCGAACATTTTACGGATTTCTTATGAATTGCTATCGCGAGTAGTGAGGCCGAACGAGAGAGAGAGAGAGAGATAGAGAGAGAGAGAGCACTTCTCTGTGCTTCAAAAATGTAGCAACAGTAGGGAAACGACAATTTTAAGAGAGAGAAAGGAAGCAGCGAAGTGAGGCATTTCTCCTCCCTCGAGTGGATATAATCATTGCCTTCTAGATACACCGGCCAAAGCACACGTGTCACAGACAGAAATAATCGGTTTTTAACAAAAATAAAACAGCTGAGTTTTCTCGGTACATTATGTACCAAGTCATTCTCCAGGCTAGTCCTGCATGCTTATCTTACACGGAGTCACTCATCTTGGCTCATACGACTGATCATTGGTTACTTTGCTTATACTTTGTGTCGGCATCCAATGAAAATCACAGAAAATAACGGTAACATCAAGTGACCCGGCATTGAGATCAGTGCACTATCACAGAAGTACTTGATTTCTGTCTAGTACGTCGGTAGTCTAGCAGAAAGTAGACACGCCTTCATCTCGTTACGTTTTGGATTATTGTCTTGCTATTCGTTGGTCACTATTTATATGCTTGGAATTGTCCGCCAAAAATAGCTAAGGCCGACCAAAAACGCACAGCAATAATCAAAATCGCCTTTTAGGTAATGTTTACATATTCTGTTGAAATGTCTTATAGCACTGTTGAATGACATGATTTCTGTGAGAGAAAAAAACTTTCGTTACTGCATGTTTTCCTGAAGGGAGGCTCTTTAAGGCTGTGGAAATAAAGGCCACTTTGCCAAAGCTGTCGCCACGACGTGCACAGGAAGAATTGTTTGTTGCACCCCCGAAAGACAAAAAATCCTTGTCCCACCCGCGGAATGAACCCGGGACCTCAGGAACTTGAGGCCGGCGTTCTAGCCGTACGGCCACGAACTGGTTCAAAACTGATTTTTTTTTTAATTAAAAAAAATAAATATCTACCCCTTTCTGTAATACGTGCTACGTCCATTCGTAACCATCGACATTATAAGACCCGTTTCATTTAAGAAGGCTAATTCTTCTTCTTCATTCCCCCGCTAGATCTCTAGCAGGACAATCTAGCAGGACTAGATTTCCAGCAGAATGTAGTCCAGAGAATGGAAATGCGTTGTGTCGCCTTTTTTATATGCGCTAGATCCGACACATCCGTCTTCGGTGGGAGAAGACTAATTGAATTATATAGCAATTATGTAAAGCACATCTGTCAACCGCGACCAGGTACTCCGTTTTCCGGACTACATTCTGCTAATTTGCAGGAGTTTGAGAACGAACGCAGAAGAAGCCTCATATGACATGCGTGACAGGTGAGTGCGGATATTCTTTGATCCCATCTACGTGCCCCTGGCAACATACGGACCAAACGAAATCAAATCGTGTTCATCAATTTTTTTCTATCTTCCAAATTCCCCCCCCCCCCCACCCCCCAAAAAAAAAAATTAATCGTTTTGAAATCTCATCAGCAGGAATGTTAAAGAATTCGCGTGATGACCTTGACCCCAGGCCCACATAGCTAGAACTCAATACTGCAGCAGATAGGAATACGATAAGGACAAATTTTTATCCAATCTTCTAGGGGAGGTAACGTATTCTGAACACATCTGTTTTTTCTTTCCTGCTTTACAACAAAGTAGGCATAATCCAGGGGGAAAGGACTTTGCAAGGGGATGAATCCTACACGGGCATTTGAGACTTACACTGAGGGAGGTTAGAGTTACACTGATGGAGGGTAGAGTTACACTGGTGTTTGAGAGACTTATACTGGTGTGTGGTAGGGACATACTGGAGTGTGGTAGGGACATACTGGAGTGTGGTAGGGACATACTGGAGTGTGTGAGACTTACACTGGTATGTGTGGGAGACTTAAACTGGAGTGTATTAGAGACATACTGTTGTGTGAGACTTACACTGGTGTGTGAGACTCACACTGGTGGATGGTAGAGTTACACTGATGTGTGAGAGACTTACTCTGGTGTGTGGTTGAGTTACACCGGGATGTGAGATGTCTTGCACTGGTGTGTGGTAGTTACACTGGTGTGTGGTAGTTACACTGGTGTGAGAGACACTGGTGTGTGGTAGTTACACTGGCGATAGAGACTTACACTGGTGTGTGGTAGTTACACTGGTGTGTGGTAGTTACACTGGTGTGTGGTAGTTACACTGGTGTGTGGTAGTTACACTGGTGTGTGGTAGTTACACTGGCGATAGAGACTTACACTGGTGTGTGGTAGTTACACTGGTGTGAGAGACACTGGTGTGTGGTAGTTACACTGGTGTGAGAGACACTGGTGTGTGGTAGTTACACTGGTGTGTGGTAGTTACACTGGTGTGTGGTAGTTACACTGGTGTGTGGTAGTTACACTGGTGTGTGGTAGTTACACTGGTGTGTGGTAGTTACACTGGTGTGTGGTAGTTACACTGGTGTGTGGTAGTTACACTGGTGTGTGGTAGTTACACTGGTGTGTGGTAGTTACACTGGTGTGTGGTAGTTACACTGGTGTGTGGTACTTACACTGGTGTGTGGTAGTTACACTGGTGTGTGGTAGTTACACTGGTGTGTGGTAGTTACACTGGTGTGTGGTAGTTACACTGGTGTGTGGTAGTTACACTGGTGTGTGGTAGTTATACTGGTGTGTGGTAGTTACACTGGTGTGTGGTAGTTACACTGGTGTGTGGTAGTTACACTGGTGTGTGGTAGTTACACTGGTGTGTGGTAGTTACACTGGCGATAGAGACTTACACTGGTGTGTGGTAGTTACACTGGTGTGAGAGACACTGGTGTGTGGTAGTTACACTGGTGTGTGGTAGTTACACTGGTGTGTGGTAGTTACACTGGTGTGTGGTAGTTACACTGGTGTGAGAGACACTGGTGTGTGAGACTTACACTGGTGTGTGAGACTTACACTGGTGTGTGGTAGTTACACTGGCGATAGAGACTTACACTGGTGTGTGGTAGTTACACTGGTGTGTGGTAGTTACACTGGCGATAGAGACTTACACTGGTGTGTGGTAGTTACACTGGTGTGAGAGACACTGGTGTGTGGTAGTTACACTGGTGTGTGAGACTTACACTGGTGTGTGGTAGTTACACTGGTGTGTGGTAGTTACACTGGTGTGTGGTAGTTACCAGTGTGTGGTAGTTAACACTGGTGTGAGAGACACTGGTGTGTGGTAGTTACACTGGTGTGTGAGACTTACACTGGTGTGTGGTAGTTACACTGGCGATAGAGACTTACACTGGTGTGTGGTAGTTACACTGGTGTGAGAGACACTGGTGTGTGAGACTTACACTGGTGTGTGGTAGTTACACTGGTGTGTGGTAGTTACACTGGCGATAGAGACTTACACTGGTGTGTGGTAGTTACACTGGTGTGTGGTAGTTACACTGGTGTGTGGTAGTTACCAGTGTGTGGTAGTTAACACTGGTGTGAGAGACACTGGTGTGTGGTAGTTACACTGGTGTGTGAGACTTACACTGGTGTGTGGTAGTTACACTGGTGTATGAGACTTAGACTGGTGTGTGGTAGTTACACTGGTGTGTGGTAGTTACCAGTGTGTGGTAGTTACACTGGTGTGTGGTAGTTACCAGTGTGTGGTAGTTACACTGGTGTGAGAGACACTGGTGTGTGAGACTTACACTGGTGTGTGGTAGTTACACTGGTGTGTGAGACTTACACTGGTGTGTGAGACTTAGACTGGTGTGTGGTATAATTAACACTGGTGCGAGAGACTTACAATGGTGTGTGGTATAATTAACACTGGTGCGAGAGACTTACAATGGTGTGTGGTAGTTACACTTGTGTGAGAGATACTGGTGTGTGTGGTAGTTACAATAGTGTGTGTTTAGAGTTTCACTGTTCTCGAGCTTAACCGGTCGTGCTGGTTCATGTATTTCTGGCAAGTATTCTGAAACACACAAGCGACGCTTTCAAACAATAGCTGAACTTCACTTATTATAATTACTATATAGAGCGTTTTTATAACACACACGACACGCCCATATTCCACAAACGACACGCCCATATGTGCTTCGATCTTCCATTGAGTATAACCGCAACTGCACGACACTTGACATTTCTAGTTCTTTTTTGATTGACGATATTCTTCTATCAAGAATCAAGAATTCTAAACCAGCGGTGGACACAATCCGGTGCGACAGGATGAGTGAAAACTATAGACTCTACATCAACAGTTGAGCACCGATATTGTCTATTATCTCCGTAATTACTAAGCGTATGGGATTCGTATTTTACATGAGTGGATTATTTCATAACCACATTAATGATTTATGGTTAATTATGATCTAGACAACGGATTTATCGCAGCAGATAATGTCGTTTTTAAGATAGCAATACTTTTATATTATGTAGAAATGAAATTGTACTTATAAATTATTTTTTTCCATTCAAATGCATTCATTAGTTTCAATTTTCTGTTATATGCGATATAGATTGCAAGTTTACTTGTCAAGACACATCTCACAAACAAAAATGTGGGTGTTTGCAATCACTTATATGACGTCATTTACATATGATATACAGACTACAAAGATTAATAGATCAAGTCAATAAATCAAGTAATGAATATGGACTGGATATAAACATTCAAAAAACAAAAACCATGATAATCAGCAAAGACACAGAAGAACAGGAGGTAAACATAAACATACAGGGAGAAAAACTACAACAAGTAAAACAGTATCAATATCTTGGACACATAGTCACAAATGATGGCAGATGTGAAACAGAAGTTAAAAGGAGAATAGGAATGGCTAAAAGTACCTTCAATGACATGAGGAAATTATTAATATCTAAACAAATTACAAACAAGTTAAAAATGAGAATTATAAAATGCTACATCTATTCCATATTAATGTATGGCTCAGAAACATGGACACTAAATAAACAATTAGAAGACAAAATTGATGCCTTTGAGATGTGGGTATATAGAAGAATAGGGAGAACATCATGGAAAGAGAAGAAAACAAATAAAGAGGTGCTTAAGACACTTAATATGAAGAAAGAACTACTAAGAGAAATAAAGATCAGGCAAATAAAATACTTTGGACACATTAAAAGACATGACACCCTATTGAAAACCTTACTTGAGGGTAAAGTCAAAGGGAAGCGAGCAAGAGGTAGGCAGAGATACAAGTGGGAGAGTAACATTACACGATGGACAGGTTACAGTCTAGCAGAGTGCACCACCAAGACAAGAGACAGGAGATGTTGGAGATACGTTGCAGCCAACCTTCGTTGCGGAGACGGCACTTGATGATGATGATGAAGCGTGAAATGTGACGATTCTGTACTCTCGAACACAAGACAGAGGGTGTTTAAAAGTTACAACCGGTGTAATGGTATTCCTTTTCGCTGTATGCCCCTTTACGCCTTCAGCGTCAGGGGTAGAATAGTTATCTTGAGATGGTCTTGTGTGTGTGCTTCATTTATGTTTGTTTTGTTCACTCTTTTATTTCTGTGATCCATCGTTTCCATGGTCTGCCCGTCGCTCTGTATCCATTGTATCTGTATAGTAATGATATTTGAAGTGCACTGATGGTAGTCTTGAAGCATGTGAAAAACCACTTCTTCTTCTTCTGTGTTTGTTCTCAAACTCCTGCAGATTATCAGGAGGTAGTCCGGAAACGGAATGCTTTGTGTCATGGTTTACAACAATGCTGCGATAGATGCACCTTTCGGTCTGACACATTCTACTTCAGCATGGCTTTGGGTCACTGACCATATATGGGATGGGACAGCCAACTCCATCCCATAACCTCCGTAGTCGCCTTTTACGACATGCGTGGAAGGTAAACAGTGTCGCTACTCTTTGCTCCCCTTTCGGGCCTCGACAACACACGGGCGTGAAATGATGATAAAATAACTCCTTTAGTTGTGATGTAGCTCTCTTGACAGCTCACAGACTCTGCAGACACAGACTTTCTGGCATAAGTACAGGTCCTCTTGAGTTGAGCTACAGATGTGACACCAGTACTTAAGATTTGTGTCGAAGGTATCCATGGAAGGCCGTTGTTATGAATGCATGTTTAACCTTCGGTGGGAGGCATATAAGTGCAGTTTATTTTCCCAGGATCTGAACGTCCTACCATGGGCGTATCATATGCATGGCAATTAGTTCACCACTCCTTTGTCGGATCTGCTAATCCACCTGCAGTGATGGTACACATAGTATTCATCGCTATGGAGTCTGTCTTAAAATGATAAAGATACATCCATTGCGACCATCTGACAGAAGACAAAGTAATAGACACAAGACATGCTGTGACAATGATGGGATTATTTATTCACAGGTAGTCAGTTATCCCTCAAACCTTCTTAGTCGCCTACTACGACATGCATGGAAAGAAGACGTCAGCCGGCACTATTATTTGCACGCTGAACTAGAAGACCAAACTCCGATCGCCATACTGAAAACCGGAGTACTCTGAATGTACTCCTGTATGTAGATACTAGACAAATATATAAGACATCGGAATGATATTACTGCTGAAAGGTCTGACACAATACAAACCTGACACCTTACAAACCTGACACATTACAAACCTGACACCTTACAAACCGAGTTTTAAAATGTAGAATTAGGTACAAATGGTAAGGGAGGATCTGACACTAAAAACATAAGTGATCTCTGTCTAAACACACGCGACTTATTACCAATTACAAATTGGGTAAGTCTGCACACCAGAAGAGCCAAAATAGTGTCTTTAAATAAGTATAGAACAAATGCGATGTCGTTATATTGTTACATAAAACAGTAAAACGTCACTCTTTAAAAAATTTAAGAGAGAGAGAGAGAGAGATAGAATGAAGGCAGAAACACCACCTTCTATAGAAGTCCTCTCATGTGAAACGTAAACATGACCTGGTCGGGGGGGGTGGGGGGTGTTTCCCGTGAAATATATTGGTCTCCCTTGGCTATTTTTGGCATGCGACTCCAAGTATATAATGACCAACGAGAAACACGAGAATAATAAATTCCAAAATTACGTCATGAACGGGGTCCGGTTGAGAGGTCTTCTATAGAAGAAGGTGTTGGAAGAAGTCAGTCACCCAGTGAGACAAATACAATATGCAAAACAAAAATCAGTGACGGAAGAAACAGTATTCACTCAGAGAATGAAACTATTCAATGTCATGATAACAAGAAACTTTATCCCTGCACTTCTTAGATAGAAATAAGTGTGAGGAAAATCTATCTACGTGTATAAATTGACTTCATACTTTGCCTATATATTCGTTAAACCTTAGTTACCTTTCAGGGTCAGGGGTAGAAGAGTTTTCTGGCCCTCTTGTGCGCTAAGTAAATTGTTGAATTTGTCGCCTCTTTTATTTCAGTGGTCCATCGTTTTCGTGATCGGTCTCTAGGTCTGCCTTCACTGTATCTGTGTAGTGTAGCTTTCTGTGGTATGCTGTCTGATGGTAGTCTGCTGATGTGTGCAAACCATTTGATCTGTTGTCTCTTACAATTATTCCAAGATTTCGTGGTGCCGGTTTTTTATCGAATGTCCTCATTCCTCACTCTGCCTCTTAGCGATATTCCTAGGATTCTGCGTAAGCATGCCATTTCAGCTGTCACAAGTTTACGTTTGTCTTGTGCTGTCGTTATCCATGTTTGGCATTGGTAGCACAGCATTGGCATAATAATTATTTTTAATACTGTTAATTTAGTGTTTAATCTACAGTACATACATACATATATACATATCCATATAGGCCCTATATATGTGTTTCTGTTCTTCTAATTTCATTACTTTGGTCTTTTCTATATTTATCTTCATGTTAAAGATATGACATGTTGGATGTAATCTATCTATTGGTCTTTGTAGTTTAGTTCCTCTTCTGATGCTGTTTGGTTATCTGAAAATACTAGTTCGTTTAAGTTATCCTTCAGATTGTTTTCTTTCGTTTGTCCCTATTATTTAATGAGAAAAAATCACGAGATCGAAACATCGGTGTGTATTCATTGCAAAACATTTAACACTCGTTAACAGACGCATCTCACTAGTAGACCATCAGACCAACCAATCACCAAGTAACTGCAAACCCGTGGCTATCAAAAGCAAAAGTATAGGAACAGAATCAAAACAGTCATATTTGATTGTGATTTTGATTTACTCGAGACCGTCGGCAGTAGAAAACCTATGTACACAATCAGAGCTTCATTCGTTACGTTTTTTTTACTATTGTCGTTATTTCCGTTGGTCACTTATACGTGAAGTCGCATGCCAAAAATAGCCAACATGACTCCAAGTATATAAATAGCACCTTGTTGCACATATGATGTAAGAGCTAATCACTCGACATTCGTGTGAATCGAAACAACAGGAACGGAACGTAAACAGGTCATACAAAATACATATACTTAAGTACCGGGTACACGTTTAACAACAGAATTGAAAAACACGGTTGTCAGTCATGTCAGCAACAGGTGTTTCTGACACACACAAAACTCTTGTCGCGGGTAAACTATATCCTATGCTATCTGGTATTTGAAAGCTAGTTCCGTAGAAATCCGTTTTTTAAGGTTATCCGTTTGCTTGTTAACATACAGAGGATTGACTTCATTGTACTAAGGTGGCCAGCGTAGCCCACTTCTGTAGAACCACATCTCTATCTACCTATCTATACGCTGTGGCCCTTGTTTGTCTTGCGGCGTCAGGGGTGGAAGAGTTCTCGGGAGATGGCCTTCGTGTGTTCTGTTTGTGAGCTTGTTCCTGTGGCTTCTTTGATTTCTGTGATCCATCTTTAACATGGTCTGCCTCTGGATTTATAACTGTTATGTCTATGTGTCATAATCTGTTGGTAATCTGGAAGCGTATGAAAATCACTTGATCTGTTGTCTTTTGATTTGTTTCAATGCTGGTATTGTTGATGTTATATGTCTGATGTTATCGTTTCTAATTATATATCTTAATGACACTCCGAGTATTCGTCGTAGACATGTCATTTCTGCTATCACTATTTTTCTTTTGCCCTGAGCTGTCATTGACCACATCCCTACTGCCTCTAATTTCCTGTTTGTTTATTGTCCAAGACTCGCAGCCATATGTTAGTACAGTAGTTAATAAACACTTAGCACAACTAAACATCAAGTCGGTAGCATATGCACCAACATTTGCATATAAACATATTTGAAATTGGTAGTGCCAAGCCCCCGTGCTGTATTGTGTTAGAGGACATACATTTCTAAACTATGGGGTAGCATTCAAGGACTGTGTTATTACCAAACACACAACTACAGTTCGTAAGCAATATGTGAGGCTTGGCTTGAATGTGTCATGTGACGTATGTGTGTATCATGTGACGTATTCCTTCCAGAACGTTGTCTTCCCAATGAACTCTCTGAACCTCTCTCTGTCTTGGGCGATGTGGCTTGCATTTTCTAGCGATGTATTCATATTATCTTTAATGTCGTCAGTCCATCGTCTTCTTGGTCTGTCCCTTCTCCTCTTCCCAGGTACTCTTCCCTCCATTATTTGTCTTTCTAAACAGTTGTGTCTCTTTATATGACCAAACAGGCGTAGTTTTCTTTTTGTTATTGTGTTTAGTAACCAACACTCTGGAATATTCAGTGTGTTTAATCCATTGAAAATTGCTAGGCACAATATTCCCGTAGGTGGCTTGAATGTATAAATTCAAATTCAAATAAATATAAATTTAGTTTTAAAAGAAATATTTACAACTGTTTAGGGTTGAGTTCTTGTATCACTAGTTATCACTAGTCAAGATCACAGACTTGATTCATGTCTATTTCTGTAATAGATGAATGTGCTCAAAGATAGATACAATGTGTAAGAACAAAAACACATACAGCGTACCGTATAAAAGTGAATATAGATTTGCATGAACAATTTTGTATTTGTACTTTACAAATAAACATCGTAAAACAGCGGCAGAGAAGATCAACGCCTTCGAGCTGAAATGCTACAGAAAGATACTTAGAATATCATGGAAGGAAAAAAACATCAGAAACTCAGATATTATAAGCACATTGAAGATTCCAGAGTGTTGGTTACTAAACACAATAACAAAAAGAAAACTACGCCTGTTTGGTCATATAAAGAGACACAACTGTTTAGAAAGACAAATAATGGAGGGAAGAGTACCTGGGAAGAGGAGAAAGGGCAGACCAAGAAGACGATGGACTGACGACATTAAAGATAACATGAATACATCGCTAGAAAATGCAAGCCACATCGCCCAAGACAGAGAGAGATTCAGAGAGTTCATTGGGAAGAAAACGTTCTGGAAGGAATACGTCACATGACACACTTTACAAATTCTGATCTTAATTCTGATGTCTTAACAGAAATGGGAGGATTAATATAGAAATAAGAACGAGAATAGCACACGTTATGTTTGTGAATCTCCTGGAATTGCGAGCGATTAGCTCTTACTTCCTGTGTGCAGTGGTGTGGTTTCCTGAGTTTTATTTCATACCCAGGAGACATCAGCTTTCAGTTTAGTGCAATGCCTTTTGAATGAGCTTTTTACTCAGACGGTGTTTGTAATTGTATAGATGACATACTACAAAGCTTTCGTAAGAGTCTCAATATAAAGGCATGCCATCTATTAAGGTTTTCTGTCGCATGCGATGGTCTAGCGAGACCCACAGACGGAAACGCATGCGTAGCACACGTTATAGATGTGAAATGTATGTAAGAATGTCAAGAAATCTTTAGCTGTAATACTATTACATCCGACAAAGTCAGATGTGTCGGGCCATTCGTACAAATAAAACGGCGATACAAAGCATTGCCATTCTCTGGACTACATGCTGCTGGAAATCTAGTAGGGTCATAGTCCTAATACAAGAGTTCTTACACTTCTTCATTCTTCAACTTCCTCTGAATCTCTCTTGTAGCAGGACAATGGTCATACCTACTAGATTTCCAGCAGGATGTAGTCCAGATAATGGTAATGCATCGTGTCGCCATTTTATTTGCGCCGATGGCCCGACACATCTTGAGAAAGAGAGTTCTGCAGTGCTATATAACCCCTATACTAACATATGGGTGCGATTCTTGGACAATAAACAAACTGGAAAGTGGGAGATTGGAGGCAACAGAGATGTGGTTCTACTGAAGAATGCTGAGAATAGCATGGACTGCCAGAAAAACTAATGTAGAGGTGTTGAAAGAGTTAAATGCGAAACGGACCTTAATCAACAATATAAGAAAAAGGCAATCTTCTTTTTTTGGCCACTTCATGAGACAGGCAGGTTTAGAGAACATAATCACAACAGGCAAGATTGAAGGCACCAGAGACAGAGGGCGACAACGTGAGAAAATATTAGACAGTTTGACAACCTGGCACGGCAAGGAAACGAATTTGATACATAATACTGTAGACAGAGAGCTGTGGAGAGCCATGACCGCCTACGCCACTCGGCATGGCACCCTATGATGATGATGAATGGCCCGACACATCGTCTTCGGCCGACAGTGGAATTATATGTTGAACTTTAAAGAAGAAACATTATCTCTTATCTCCCAAGTGTGGTACTTCTCAAGCTCTCAATGGGAATCTGGAATAAGACAGGTCTGATTTCAAACTCAGGATAAGTAGTCTAGATGCTGCAGAAAAATTCAGACAAGCTTCTGGGTGTGGGGGAGGTAGGGGAAATGTGGCAGAAAAAGGGATAGCATCTGTTCCTTGAGCCATACTTTATTCACACATTGTTCCCAGTATGGAATGAAATTCTAGGCCCAAAAAAAAACATATATCAGCCTTCTTGATATAATGTTCAGATGCCAACCCTCTACGACGTTCAATGTTCTTATCACTTCTTGATTCATCTTTTTCCATTACATTTTCAATAGCATACTGTACCATCTCGTTTCAAAAGCAGCAATTCTCTCAGCCACTTATTTATTAGTGTCCCTGTTTCACAGCCGTACATTGCTACTGGAAATGTTTCCTCTAATCTGATGTAATTTACATACACAGCAAAGTGGAAGAAACAAATGGAAGAGGAATACGAACATGATGCAATACATCTCCTCCAACGATATCAACAGACCACAATATTTCGCCTTATTAGGTCACTGCAGACTGTTAATCACCTTTACCCAGGGCCGGCCCTAACAATTGCGGGACCCAATGCGAAACGAATTGCGCGGGGCCCAGTCTGGGTAGGGAAGAGGATAATAAAATAAATTCTAATATGAATTTATGGGCCTATGAAGTGCGGGGCCCACTGCGGCCGCATAGGTTGCAATGGCCTAAGACCGGCCCTGCCTTTACCGATTGAGGATCTCATACACAGATGAATATCCATGTGGATCCGGAACCCAGACCCCGGAACACATACTTCAGGACTGCCAACATACAAAGAGCAGAGACAGCAGATCTGGCTAAAAGGATACAGACTTGCGGCAAAAGCTATGTGGCAGCCGCTCTGACCTGGAGAAGACAGTGAACATCGTCTTGACGACACGCCCGACAATATAGTATGACCACAGATGCTGAACGCAGAAGAAGATGTAATTTAGCTTTACAGTTGGTGCCGTGACACACTGATAAAATAGATTATGACTTCACACTTTTATACCACGTATATTTGATTGCAGTGTCAAAAGAAGGGGAAAAAACGCAAAAATAAACCGTATCCAAAATATGTCTGGGTACTTTTGGAGACGTGGATCGATAAAAGAGCGTTTCAATAAGACCCATAACCCGTAAGGGTCATGGGAATGCCACACTGGATACATCAGCACAAAAAAAGTTCCCCAAACAACTCTACCTCAGCCATGATGATGAGAGCAGAAATATCACGCCCAGACCATTCATTGATGTTATCAACCAAGATTTTCGCAGTCCACCCTCGACTGTTCCTTGCAAAATAATTTAAGAAAGCGAGTCATGTCTCGTTATACGTCCAAATCAAATAAGTTTACGAATGTTTCAAATGGGTGAATGACAAATCTACACAGTGAAACCAGATAGATGATTTATTGTGTCATAAGTAAATATCCTGACAAAGACAACTTCACCAGTTTTAGAATGAAAATGGAAGCCATTACATAGGGAACTAAATGGTTCATAAATCACACATGCGCTCGTTCAACAAATTGGTATGTTTCGTAATTCAGTAACACGCCCTTACACCGCGACAGCCTTATGAATGAACTATTTGATCTACAACAGTTTAACTATATACAGTACAGATAATGTGAGTTATGAATTTGCGTCATAGCACGCGGTTCTTCTCATAAATTCTCAGTTACTTAGTCCAGCGTTTGACAGCAGTGCAGAATTTACCTATAAGCTAAACAAGCTATAGTTTAGGGCCCCCACTTTCTTGGGGCCTCCAAAAACATTTTTATTTCACTATCTATATATTCTTAATGGTTAAAGCGCCCCATATCTCAAATAGCTTAGGGCCCCATATCTAAAATAGCTTAGGGCCCTATCAAGTCTAAATCCGGCACTGTTTGACAGTCCCTCGTCAATACAGTCCTATGGATTCATCTGATCGTACTTCTAAAGCGACTTTATCTGACTTTTCTCATGATTGTATAGGTCACTTGTGTTTATATTTTGTATGGATAGCCAATGAAAATCACAGATAAAGTCGAATAGCGTCACCATAGAAGGATAACTTCTGACGAGTAGTAAATAGGACTGTCGTGACGAGGGTCTGGTTTGACCATAAACCGCATGACTAGTGTTGCACTCAGCATGTACTCTGTACAGATGGAGTCATTCCTCGACATTCCCACAACATCATCTCTGACGTGCTCTGCCTGCGCTATATCGGGCAGTATTACAATCGACATGACGCCGTGAAATATGTTTAGCATTCTTTCTCAAACTCCCACTGGTTTATCTCTTGTAGTTCCAGCAGGATGAAGTCCTGAGAACGGAGATGCGCTGTATTGCTGCTTCACTTGCGCCAATGACCCAACACATCCGACATTGACGGTGTGGAATAATATGAAACAACAGGACTGACGTCTAGGAGGAGGTAATGAATCCCTGGACCAAACTACAGGACTGACGTCTAGGAGGAGGTAATGAATCCCTGGACCAAACTACAGGACTGACGTCTAGGAGGAGGTAATGAATCCCTGGACCAAACTACAAATACCATCTCTTTATGAATCAATAACTATAACGCAAGCAGAAAGTCAGAACAAGAAGAAGCAGATACACCCAAACCATTCCCTTTGGCATGTCACAGATACACCCAAACCATTCCCTTTGGCATGTCACAGATACACCCAAACCATTCCCTTTGGCATGTCACAGATACACCCAAACCATTCCCTTTGGCATGTCGCAGATACACCCAAACCATTCCCTTTGGCATGTCACAGATACACCCAAACCATTCCCTTTGGCATGTCACAGATACACCCAAACCATTCCCTTTGGCATGTCACAGATACACCCAAACCATTCCCTTTGGCATGTCACAGATACACCCAAACCATTCCCTTTGGCATGTCACAAATTTGGGTTGCACAAGTTCAATAACAAGTTATTACAAACTATATGAGTCATGGGCACATTTTCCAAGTCCATTCATGCGTACACCTCTATAAATATACTCTTACCAAGGACAACTGTACAACATTCTTATTCAGTTGCCGACTCATATGTATACTTTTTTTTAAAGTAATCAATTTAGCGCTAATATTCTTCCTTCTGCGTTGTTCCCAAACGTATGTTGGCTCGCAAGTAGTCCAGAATGCATTGCAGTCATAATTGGTAGCATATGACTGCAATATCTGCGCCATGTTTCGAAACATACTTAAATAGTAATGTTTGCATAATTTTGACCTGCTATGTAATGAGATAGCCAATACGACGTCGAACCCCCCACAGCCTCATCATACGACATGATAGGGAGCCGGACGTTGAACCCCCCACAGCCTCATCATACGATATGATAGGGAGCCGGGCGTTGAACCCTCCACAGCCTCATCATACGATATGATAGGGAGCCGGGCGTTGAACCCTCCACAGCCTCATCATACGATATGATAGGGAGACGGGCGTTGAACCCTCCACAGCCTCATCATACGATATGATAGGGAGCCGGGCGTTGAACCCTCCACAGCCTCATCATACGATATGATAGGGAGCCGGGCGTTGAACCCTCCACAGCCTCATCATACGATATGATAGGGAGCCGGGCGTTGAACCCTCCAGTCTCATCATACGACATGATAGGCAGCTGGCTGCTTATGGTTTCTAGGGCACATGTTTTCAAGATTGTTGTAGTGTTCCATTACTGGCTGTTTTATCTATCAATTTTGAGTGGATGGTTGGTTTGTGCAAGTTCTCCCAAGGAGGTGGTCCGAGATGTTTGTTTTATAGTTCTTTCTCTTGTAGCAGATGGTGTTTGTCATCTTTCTCTTTAGTTATTTCCAAAATAAACAATGGTGTTAGTCTTGTTTGTTTTCAAGTGCAATACATATTATATTTTGGTGCTCATACTTTTGTATCTTTCTACGGCTTCCGGCAGTGTTCTATTACGTCTGATATCCAGTGGCTCTACATTTGCATATATCTGTCGGTCTGTGACATTAATCAGTAGTCCAGATGACAAGGTCGTCAGCAAAACAATGCTGTGGACATTTGAGATGTTCAGCCGGGTCATCAACGAAGATAAGGAAGAATATGCAGCTTAGAAGAGAGTCTTGAGACATCCTAGTCTAGTCTTTTCCGGGATAAATGGCCACGGCTGTGTCATAAAGACTAGTACCCATCTAATTATCCCCCCCCGTAATCCCATTCTACTTTTCTTTAGTAGAATATGGGGTCGTCTGTGCAACACTTACGCTTGAAGCCTACGTGATTATTGTCTACTAGACTGTTATGAAATCTTCCAGCCACCAGCACACATCTAGCCACCTGATGTTTACTACTCTCAACAAATTGTCATGGAAGGTAAACAGTGTTGCTATTCTTTGTTCTCTTTCGGGCCCTGGCAACACACTCACGCCTCATAGCAATGTATGTTATGTTCTAAATTCTTAAAATGCGTTGGGTGGGGGGGGGGGTTTCAACCCCTCTCCTAGTCTTGGCAGTAACTACAATCGATAGTAAAGTTTTAAATCTCGATAATCTGCAACAACACAACTATTCACTATACAGTCACTCAGAATATACGATTTCCAGAGTAAAATCTTGAATTTCGCTACACCAATTATATATATATGGTGTATTATATATTTATGTATTATATAAACTATATATATATATATAAAATTGGTGCAGCGAATTTCAAGTATGTATATATCTGCCACGTAATAAGCCAAGTAAGATTGCCGCAAACACTCTGCAGAAAGAATATTGTGTGCTGGAATTTAGTCAAATTAATTGTATTACAGTTGCGCAATGTCGATTCAAAATAGTTCAGTTTTATTGCGCCGATGACGTAATCGCAGTCACAGCTAGTTCTCAATGAGTTCTCAATATATATATATATATATATAAATACACAACTATTCACTGTACAGTCACTCATATTTATATATATGGTGCAGCGAATTTCAAGTTTTTACTCTCAAAATGATATATTTTGAGTGACTGTACAGTGAATAGTTGTGTTGTCTTAGAATTTAGACGCATTTTAAGAATTTAGAACATAACATACATTACTATGAGGCACGATTGTGTTGCCGGGGCCCGAAAGAGAACAAAGAATAGCAACACTGTTTACCTTCCATGACAATTTGTTGAGAGTAGTAAACATCAGGTGGCTAGATGTGTGCTGGTGGCTGGAAGATTTCATAACAGTCTAGTAGACAATAATCACGTAGGCTTCAAGCGTAAGTGTTGCACAGACGACCCCATATTCTACTAAAGAAAGGTAGAATGGGATTACGGGGGGGGGGGTGATTAGATGGGTACTAGTCTTTATGACAGAGCCGTGGCCATTTATCCCGGAAAAGACTAGACTAGGATGCCTCAAGACCTTCTTCTAAGCTGCATAGTCTTCCTTATCTTCGTTGATGACCCGGCTGAACATCTCAAATGTCCATAGCATTGTTTTGCTGACGACCTTGTCATCTGGACTACTGATTAATGTCACAGACCGACAGAAATATGCGAGATAGATGCAAATGTAGAGCAACTGGATATCAGACGTAATAGAGCACTGCCGGAAGCCGTAGAAAGATACAAAAGTATGACCACCAAAATAAAATATGTATTGCACTTGAAAACAAACAAGACTAACACCATTGTTTCTTTTGGAAATAACTAAAGAGAAAGATCCCTAGTGGTCTCTTACGATATGTATGGAGTGGTCTCTTACGATATGTATGGAAGGTAAACAGTGTCCCTATTCTTATGTATATACGTCGTGACACAATGTGATTCCTTAAATAGCATCTATCTATCTCTATCTATACGCTGTGTCCCTTGTTTGCCTTGCAGCGTCAGGGGTGGAAGAGTTCTCTGGAGATGGCTTTCTTGTGCGCTATTTGTAAGCTTGTTCCTGTGGCATCTTTGATTTCTGTGATCCATCTTTTACATGGTCTGCCTCTGGCTTTATAACCGTTATGTCTATGTGTCATGGCCATCTGTGGCATGCTAAATAGTATCATAGTAGGATAATCATAAAGATTTGATCTACACGTTTAAAGATAGTCTGCAGAAACGCAAAAGGACATCAATCAAAGCAGACAGTACGTCGAATAACATCCTGGTCTGACAAGAACGTGTACCATGGACTTATCTATATTACACGTCGTGTCATTCAGAAAATAAAAAAAATACATGCAAACCCAAGATCTGTTTACATGCGGGTGTTACCTATGTCAAAAATCATCTTGGTTTTTATAATGTTGACCGTGGTTTCTTCTACTTCTTCTGCGTTCGTTCTCAAATTCCTGTAGATTAGCAGGATGCAGTCCGGATTGCGTTGTGTCATGGTTTACAGCATTGCTGCGATATCTGCGCCTTTCGACCTGACACATCCGACTTCAGCATGGCTTTGGGTCACTTATCCTATATGAGATGGGACAGCCAGCTCTACCCCATAACCTCCTTAGTCGCCTCTTACGACATGCATGGAAGATAAACAGTGTTGCTATTCTTTGCTCCCCTTTCGGGCCCCGGCAACACACAGGCGTGACCATGGTTTGAATATGTTCATTCGTCAGATAAATGTTATCGTCAAACTTTGCAACGATGAGAACCCCTTATTATTTCTCCCACTGGGTCTCCCTTGTAGCAGGAACATGGTCCTACTAGACTTCCAGCGGGAGCTTTCCAGCCCAGAGAATGGAAATGCGTTGTGTTGCCGTTTTATTTGCGCCAATGGCCCGACACATCCGTATTCTGCGGACTCCGAGTATATAAATAGTAACCAATGGAAAGCGTAACAATAACCAAAAATGTACCGAATGACATTTTTACTTTTTACAGTTAGGTCTTATAGTACGGTCGGTGGTCACAGTTTAAGCATTCCCACAATGGCTGGAAAACTAAGCCTAGCCAGGAACTCTGTCCAAATGGGTCTCAAGATTTCTCAGTTGTGATTAGAGACTGTCATTTGTGTGTAAATTTCGCCGTTTGAACGGAAAATTGAGGACCTTTTTGTAAAAAATTGCTACCTATTGGGTTTTAACCAACGAAGAAGAGGTCGGTACAAACGTGTTCCTTGTACTAAGTCATATTCAAATTTGCTATGAGGGGGGTTTTAATCCCCCCTCCCCCTACGGGTCCGGTATCCATTTAAATAACTTTATATGAACGTCTAACCCAACTATGGGAATTATTTTAACAAGTTCTAAAAATCTTAAATTTTACAATCTGGCATAGACTACCAGGTGATACTTAGAAAGTGTAGTGAAGTTTACTGGCATAGACTATCAGGTGATACTTAGAAAGTGTAGTGAAGTTTACTGGCATAGGCTACCAGGTGATACTTAGAAAGTGTAGTGAAGTTTACTAGCATAGACTACCAGGTGATACTTAGAAAGTGTAGTGAAGTTTACTAGCATAGGCTACCAGGTGATACTTAGAAAGAGCAGTGAAGTATTGCTAATCACTGGAAATACACAGGATAACACACACACATAAATTGATGTTTAGACCAAGAGACTTGTATCCCTTATCCCATAACGATTCATCCCGTTAAGCCATTCAATCAATTAAGTGCAATGCCAAATGTCATAGGTGGTCATGTTTCTCCATAACTATCTTACTGTGTTTTGTTAATAAGTTCAGTTCGTGACAATTTCATGTGACACAGTGACAACCCATCCAGAAAAGTGTCTCTTGATCTTCTCCCCTTGATCTTTCCGCTGGTTAGTAAATGTTCAAATTATGTTTTCCACATCAAACTCCCAAAAAATCTTGACTGTCTGCTTCAAATTTTTGTTATAATTTGCCTTTTAACTCCATCATCTATGAGGACTTCTACATTAGTTTTCTTGGTTTTTCTTTCTTGTGCTATCATGTCTTGAAGATCTTGTTCGCTCCCTTCAATCAGTACTGTGTCATCAGCATATTTCACTGTTATATGATATAATAATGGACAATGCTGTTCCTTACTCGTCATTTTTTAAGTAGTGTTCTCGGTATACACAATTAACCACTTTCAACATATGATTTCAACCACTTTCAACATATGATTTCAACCACTTTCAACATATGATTTCAACCACTTTCAACATATGATTTCACCCACTTTCAACATATGATTTCAACCACTTTCAACATATGATTTCAACCACTTTCAACATATGATTTCACCCACTTTCAATGTATGATTTCAACCACTTTCAACATATGATTTCACCCACTTTCAACATATGATTTCACCCACTTTCAACATATGATTTCACCCACTTTCAACATATGATTTCACCCACTTTCAACATATGATTTCACCCACTTTCAACATATGATTTCACCCACTTTCAACATATGATTTCAACAAATTTCAAAATAAGATTTCAACAACTCTGACAGTGCAGATAGTACTTTGTAGAGTACCGGTACATGTTAGGAAATCTCTCCATCTAAACACTTGACATTTCCACTTGTATTTATAATGTGCAACAACTTTACTGACTATTATAATGTCAACAACAAAAAACTATATGCAAAATTTATATTAGGGCTGTAGAAACCAACTTCACTAAGCACGGAGGGGGTTTTGTAACTAAGGAAAACCGATAACCGATTGTAACTAAGGATAACAGATAACCAAAACAAATGGGTAAAATAGCAGAAATCATAGAAAAAAAAGTACGCAAACATGTTCCTAGAAATGAAAGTGAGAAATTAGGATCATTGGGCTCTCTATAAAGCCCCAATGTTATAAAAACAGAGATTTAGCTCCAATGTTATAGAAATGAAGATTCAGCCCCCAATGTTTTTGACATGGAGATGTAGCTTTTGAAAAAAATTTCACACTTTCTACAAAATGTTTGAAAATCAAATGCATATTTCAACATTGAAAAATTTAACAGGAGATGCAGTGAAATGATGAAAAGAAAATTCATTGGTCATACAGTAAGAAAGAAAAGTATTTCAAGAGATCATTACTTGGAACAAACAAATGTATGTCTTTGTAACAAGGATGTTTTTTACTGTCAGTCTGATTATCTTTATTGCGGTACGGTTCTTCCATTTCTACGTCCCTATGAACATGTGTGCTTGTTGTTCAATTTTTTGTGCTGTACTTTTTTAATTGGTGCGCAGCCGCACAAGCTCACAGATTTGAGGGAACATTGATCACAACAAAAAATGTATGTGGATATATTTGAGTAAATTGAAATATGTATTTATTTAATTTACAGCACAACTTTAAAGCCTAAATTAGTTAAATATGCATCAACCCGCTATAAAAAAAATATAGAATAAATAATAATAAGACCCACAACCCGCCAGGGAAGTAGTGGTGCCACACTGGATACATCAGCACAAAATTCCCTCCAAACAGCTGTCTTCAGTGATTCTGTGAAGTGTAGTAAAATCACTCCCAGACCATTCCTCAATGTTATCAATCCGGGATGTTTTCATTACTCCTCCTTCCACCCTTGACCAAATAGACCTAGTTTAATAACAAATCTTCTCCTGTATTATGTGTAGGTAGACCTAACCTAGAAATGACAATGAAAGTAGATATATATAATCTAGACCAGTGGTTCTCAACCTTTCTTTTTGCCTTGCCCATAGCCCCCTTTATGGGGAACATTTCTGCCCCCCACCCCCTTAAAAAGATCAGTCTTTACACAAGTCACCAAAGTTTTTTTTATAAGCCTTATCACTAAAATATTGTTTATCATTCAAGTTTATCATATAGTGTTTATATTCCTGTGATTCCCTGGATGGATATGTGACCCCCAAATTTCAAAATGTTTCTTCACGCCACCCTTTAAGTTTATATCCCCCCCCCTCCCAGTAGGGCTTATGGCACATGTTGAGAACCACTGATATAGACAGATTGTATAGATAAATCCTAAGAATCCCCAGGGACAGCAAACAAACACTAGTTTAACTAATATGAAATATGTGGATGATAAGAAAGTTCAGCAGTGAAAGAGGAATATTTCTTTATTAATTGACATGCAAAACAGACCAGAGGTTGTAAATCACACTAAATTATCTGACTTAATGACCTAAGAACAACAGGAATAATTGCTGGAAAAAGAGAACAATAAAAAGTGAAACTGAAGACACTAGACAATTAAAACAGTCTAATACACTAAATAATATCTAAATATCATGGAATAACATAGCAGCATTGTGCAAGTCTAGAGCAGCAGTTATTAAACCCCCTTTAAATATTTTGTTTCAGCCACAGACCACCAAAATATTCCATGTGTGAAAATATTTATGAGGCTAAATGAATTATGTGATAACTTCTGCCGAATTAAATATCTTTGATAAGGACAGCCACTAAACAACAATATAATTTATCGTCTGCAGCTTTGTAAGTAATTAATGAATGATGTGGTCAATCTCACACTGTGTCAGTGTGTGATTTAGTGTGAACATTGTGATTGTCACACTCTTTTTTTTAAGGTTAAAGAATCAGATATAACCAAATTGGAATAACCTCCGTGATTAAAAGAACTTAGAAGGATTCTTAGAACAGAAGCCTCACCATAAATAAATTACAAATAAATAGCTGTTAACTTTTACGGAACCAAAGCCAGTGAAATCATCAACACACTTGACTTTGCACACTGTTTAGTGTTTCAGTGTTTGTTTACGAATAGCTCAGATTGAGATTCATAATCGTCTGCACCAGCAGGTACTTAATTATATTATAAATTAAATAGTTCAGTTTAAAGTATTGAAATAATTTAGTAATTATAATATGTTGATATATAAATAGGGCCTAGTTAGTGTTAGTTACTACTAAGTTTCCCTACATTCTCACTGATTGGAGTCCAATCGACTAATCTAGTAATCACTAAGTTAATTTAGACCCTCGTCCATAGCAGAATATCTAGATGCTCAATCATGATTAAATAACGATATCAAAATAAAACGCCTACCTGCATGACAACGTAAAACATCTAACTGCCTATCCATGGCAAGAGGTGTACGATACTGATACATACTCCCAAGTTCACTAGTTGGTCGCTCTGTCTGCCTGATTTCGCGGGCTATTTTAAGTTTCGCTACCAGTACTTCGCTGTTTACTAGTCACTGATGAGCTTTGCAATTTTCTTGAATGAATACCAAATAGTTGACTAGATTAAACTAGATATATATTATGCGCCTTAAATGTACAAACTTCTAAAAATCTATATGTTAATGGTTATAAACTAAAATATATTTTTGTAATTGATAAACTCCAATTGTGTTAGACGAAAATGTGATCCTAAAGAGATGTAATCAATTTCCGGTTTCCATAAAACACCAGCATTGCTTCCCTGGATCATGCATCAAAGCAGGAACAGAAACTCATTTATATTTGGTAAACACAGTACTCGAAAAGAGTTGCAAGCCTTCCTCTGATTTTTCACATTCAATATGTGTAAGTAAAGTAAAAAGTAAAGTAACCCATATCATTTATAAATGTCGTAGGGGTGTGAGATGTTAGCGATCTCACATTTCAGAGGCTCTGCAAATGAGGGTGGTAGCCATCTCCTCTCCCTCGCAGTCTTTACTTCCCGGATTAATCCGGTACCCATTTAACGCTGGATCGACCTGGGACCGTTGTGATCTAAGAAAAATTTCCTCCTAATCTGGAGAATGAACCCAGGACCACTATTGTGCGCTAACCACTGCGTTACGCGGCTCCCAAAGTGATTCTGACACAATATGTGTGCCTGGTTTTAGAGCAGAATTACAAACTAAAATAGCTATTATAAAATACTACATCAATTGTACATTAATGTATAACTTAGAATCGTGGATAATGAACATACAGAATTCTTGCCTTTGAAGTGTGGATATAGAGAGATGCATGAGTTGCCATCAGACATACTTTATGTACGTCTACCGCTGAAAGCCTACTGTACAACATTCGTAATAACCATGGCTTGTTTGTTGGAAATGGTGAGTAAATCAAGATCCTACTATGCCGAAAACATTATGCTTATATTACCCATAAAAACGACCAATTTTCAACATAAAAAAAACACTTTTCTTCAACATTATGTGGAGAAAATGGAATATGCAAGATACATGGTACAGCAATACAGTAGATGAGATCTAGACCTGTGCTGACAGGAATGATTGCAAGCACCTATACGATGCCCTACGGGCGGTGTGCGGTCCACAATACTTCAACCTGTTGTCAATTTTGGGTGTCAGTGTCATCAAGCTGCTAACATAAAAGTCTCGGATATTAAAATGTTGGACAGAGCACTTCCAGGCTGTCTTTAATCAACCGTCTAATGTACGAAATAAAGCTATAACACGAATGCCACAAGTTCACGTAAACAGCAAGCTCGACATCCCAACCAACTTGGATGAAGTTATGAAAGCACCAACCGTCCAATGGAATAATGGAAAAGCAAATAGGGCTGACTCATTGCCGGCAGAAGCCGTCAAGGCATGACGTTCCATTATGATGCAGAAACTAGCCGATCTGTTCCACTCAATATGGACACAAGAACTTGTTCCACAAGAAATGAGAGATGCTACTATTGTCCACCATTACAAGTACAAACTCCAGTCTTGTGATAACCACAGGGGATTCTATCTCCTGTCGATTGATGGCAAAATGCTTGCCAAGTCCTCATCAATCGCCTAAATAACCATCTAAGACAAGATCTGCCTCCAAAGAGTCAGTGTGGCTTTAGCGCAGTTCGAAATTTTCAACTCAACAACTTCAGCAGTAAAGTCAAAAATAGCAATGCTTCTACGTGACTTTCATTAGTTTAACAAACAAAACCTATTTTATAGGTTTAACAAAAACCTATGACATTGTGTCAACAGAAATAGACTGTAAAATAAATGGGAAAATTAAATTGGTTTGCCCGATCAATTTATCAACATCATCCAGCAGCTTCACGATGGGGCATGATGGCCCGTGTACTAAGCGACGGGAAGCTGTCAGATACATTTCAGGTTACAAATGGCGTCATTTCAGGAGTATATTATCTATTATCAATTGTCTATCCCCTTGTTGTTTGTTAACCACTCTTGCCGTTAAGCGTAGTGGTGATTTGAGCTTGAGCTTGTGTTCAAATACCATATGTGTGGCCTCGACTGTGCTATGACCGTGTTTGTTCAAGATGTCCCTGACGTTTCCTACCATCATTTTCGATGTCTTCCTCTGACTTTGTACCATGATCTAATTTGGTTATATTCCTATTCAGGTAACTTGTCTTGATGCATTCTCAGAATGTGACCGAACCACTTGATCTGCTGCCTATCTATGTGCAAGGTGTTATACCTATTATTTCTCTGATGTCTTCATTTCGCAATCTATCAAGCCTGATGACCACTGCAGCTTTCCACAACCATTTCATCTCACATGTCATTATCTTTCTGTAATGTGAAGATGGGAGAGACCAACGAATCAATTGGATTTACATTGATTCATATGGAAATAATTGCCTCGGTTTTCGTTTGTTTCGGATTTCACCGATTGTTCACGGACGTATTATCGACGAAAACCGGGGTTTTACTGTATACGGCCTATGCGCCAATGGATACAATCAGAATGAATAACCAACGAGGTTATTCCAGAGTAAACACAGAAGTTTATCTCAACCCTCTGACTATAGATGATTTAGATCATAGGTTAATAAACTTTTTTCGGACCACTGCCCACTTTACAAGACATAAATGTTGTAACGCCCCCCAATTCTATCAGTTTTCCGCATTCAAGCCATTTGATATTTTAGACGTAAATAGCAACCAATGATACATTAGTGCATATACCTTTTCATTATTGAAAAAGTAGTGGTCAACATATGCTTCTGTATCATCATTAGGTGCCATGCCACTGGCGTAGGCGACCATGGCTCTCCATCTCCAGCATTATGCATCAAGATCGTTGTTGTTTTCCTGACGTGCCAGGTTGTCAAACTAATATTTTCTCACGTTGTCGTCCTCTGTCGTTGTTGCGTTAAATCTTGCCTGTTGTGACTATGTTCTCCAAAGCTCCTGAAGTGGCCAAAAAATGAAGATTGTCTTCTTCTTATATTCTTAATTAAGGTCCGTTTCGCATTTGACTCTTTCAACACCTCCACATTAGTTTTATTGGCAGTTCATGGTATTCTCAGCATTCCTCAATAGAACCACATTTCTATTGCCTGTAATTTTCCACTTTCCAGTTTATTGTCCAAGACTCGCATCCATATGTTATATACATGCACATCTAGGACTATTTCTTTCCTACATGTTCAATTTTCAAAAGATGAAATAGGCATAACTGAAAAAGAAAATTTAAAAATTGATCGTGCAAGACGGGCACAAGATAAATTAAAGTGCAGAATTTAAATGATTTATCGAACCGCAAAATAACGAAAATAATTTATTTCTAAATATATATTATTAATTTCTTCTATAAGGAACATTATGGGAATGTCCCGCGAAGCCAGTTTTTAATCAAGAATGTGACCGTTGGCAGATATGAGCCCGGTAATAGGCGGATAGCTGGCTCAAAATGAAGTTTAATCCGTCCATAAACTCATAGTCCATCAGGGTCATATGGGTGCTTCATCCCATACGCCTACACACAGCGTTCTACTGCGATATATACTGAAGCACATTAAAAACGCCCCACTATTACAGCACGCTAGGAAAAGTGATAATTTTCCCAGTGTTTGTCATAAGGTAGTGAGCGAATGGATACAGGGATGAAACGTGCATAAGTCAACACTCAGGTTTGTGTACAGAATACACGAAAACAATGAAAATTATACGTGCAACACGATTCCCAGCAGCTTTGATCCTGAAAATGGGTAGGCGTTGTCGAAATCCTTCCTGTACATGTCGTGTCGTCTGTTATGGCAAAGCAGTCTTTATTTCCACAGCCCATAGAAAGCCTTCCTGCACTCCTTCACAGGAAAACATGCAGTAACGAAAGTTGTCACAGTGTGCTCACTATAAAAAGGCCATTGAGACAAAACACTCAGTACATGTGCTTGAAATGTCACGACTATCTTAAAACGACCACCCACAAGCCATTAGTATGCTGGAGACCGAAATGAGCTCGCTGGCCATTTCCAGGAGGATGAATTGTCACCACAGCATTATTGTACAACTAAATGAACGTTACGGAACCACAGGCAGTACCCGGGTTGCCATATTAGTTTTCTCCCTTGCCTGCACGACACGCAATGTATAACACAACAAATGCAAGAATTAATGCCTAGCATGGATTCATAGTAAAATGAATCAAAATTCCAAATATGTAAACTTGTAAACACTTATAGACCCTTATTTACATTTCACACTCTGTCCCTTGATTATACAGGTGGTGCGTTCCCCCGTGTGTTGCCAAGGCCCGAAAGGGAAGCAAAGAAGAGCAACACTGTTTATCTTTCACGCATGTCGAAAAAGGCGACTAAGGAGGTTATGGGATATAGTTGGCTGTCCCATCCCATATAGGGTCAATGACCCAAAGCCATGCTGAAGTCGGATGTGTCAGGCCGAAAGGCGCAGATATCACAGCAATGCTGTAAACCATGACACAACACATTCCGTTCTGCGGACTACATTCTGCTAATCTGCAGGAGTTTGAGAATGAACGCAGAAGAAGATGTTCATTCTTAAACTCCCGCTGGATCTCTCTTGTAGCAGGACAATGGTCCAACTAGATTTCTAGCAGGATGTAGTCCAGAAAATAGAAATGTGTTGTGTCACCATTTTATTTGCGTCAATGGCCTAACACATCCGTCTTCTTTGGATATACGACTTTACAAAAGAAGAGTATTATACATTGAAATCCCGTTTTAACAACTTTGTCTGGACAGATACAATATGTATGTAATAACAGAAATGTGTTATATACAGTACAAACAATATAGAATAAATATAATAGGGGATTTTGAAAAGTGTTGTTATATAGGAAAATATGTTATTAAAAAAATGTGCTATAGAAGGATTCCACTGTATGCTGATGTGTCTCACCCAAATCCACACAAGAGCACAAATAGACTACACTGCAAAGAACAAATGACAATATTTAGGTTGTGAATATCATGTACAACTTCACAAAACCTACAAAAAATGACCGCAGACTCTAAACCATATTGTAATAGACAAGAGGAGGAAACACAATAAAACACCACCTAAGAGAATGCCCTGAACTACAAGATCTACGATAGCAACTGTTACCACCAAAACCCTCCATCACTAACACCATTTATACAAACACAACACAGCTGAAGAAGACACGCACCTACCACCATCTGGCACAGAGAAGAAAGAGTGAAAGCTCGCAACCCTGGGAATCAGATAAGTAAGTGTAAGTGTTGAAAATGATTGCAAACAAGCACTCAAATGCCATGTCGAGTTGTGTAGGTGATCATGCTTCTGCGCTACTATCATATTTCTTGTTTTGTCAATAATTTCAGGTGGTGACTTCTTTTTGTGCCACAGTGACAACCCATCCAGAAATGTCTCTCTGTGTCTTCCTTTGTCTCTTCTTCCCTTGACCTCCATGAGTCACTGTGAGTATATTCAAAGAAAACATTTCTCATTGAGCTAATATTTACATGGCACTGATGACAGTAAATAACACATTAGTAAAGATTACTAATGAAGTATGTCTTAGAAGGATGGATGTGAAAAGATACATTATTGATAATAGGCCTATAAGAAAAAGACAGTCAACATTTATTGTGCACATAATGAGAAGAGGAGGAATTGAGAATATAGTGACAACAGGAAAGATAGAAGGGAAAATATCAAGGGGAAGACCCAGAGAAAAGATATTGGACAGTTTGACTAAATGGCTTCGATTGACAACACCAACAGAGATGACGACATATATGAGAGATCGATGTACATGGAGAAATATGATCACCAATGCCATTCAGCATGGCACTTGATGATGATGACAGTAAAATATGTACTGTGGAATCCCATTATAGCTACTTGGTCCGGGCTGATAAAATATGTACGTAATACCAGAAATTCGCTTTATACAGCATAAACAATAAAGAATAAATATAATTATGGATTCAGAAAACTGTTGCTATATATTGGGAAAATTTATTATTAAAGACTTTGCTATACAGGGATTAGAATGTACCATATTTTACATTCCTCAATGAATCAGACACTTCAGATATAATTTTCTGGAGATATGCTGATGTTATATACTGGAAACTTTTCATTTTTCAAATAATTGTTCTGTGGTAATTTTGTCTTTGCTACAATCAGAATAATCAGTGCAGTAGTTCATTTCTTTAACTTTTTTAATTATTTCTCTATGTTAGTGCCTTTAGCTTGTTGATATTTCTGTATTAGTCACAAGGAGTTACTGTCATTAGCTTATACAGATGTAGTAGTTTACATTTTTGGTTGTCAATTATGTCTTGGAACATGGAACCTATTATTTCATTTAGATCTAGTTTTAATATTAATTTTTTTATTAATATCATCTTTCAATTGGTTCATTTCCTCAAACAAAAAATTGCGTGCTTCTAAAATTCCTCACATTCAAATTGGTTCATTTCCTCAAACAAAAGATTGCGTGCTTCTAAAATTCCTCACATTCAAATTGGTTCATTTCCTCAAACAAAAGATTGCGTGCTTCTAAAATTCCTCACATTCAAATTGGTTCATTTCCTCAAACAAAAGATTGCGTGCTTCTAAAACTCCTCACATTAAAATTGGTTCATTTCCTCAAACAAAAGATTGCGTGCTTCTAAAACTCCTCACCTTCTCACATTCAAATTGGTTCATTTCCTCAAACAAAAGATTGCGTGCTTCTAAAACTCCTCACCTTCAAATTGCAATTAATACACACTCATTTTTGTTTCTTCTTGAGTTTATTGTTATTTTCAATTTCTATTTATGATAAAGAAAATTAAATTTAAATATTTTAATATATCGAAAAATCACATTCTTATTACAATAATTGTAAATGTAGCTAGATTCTACTGTATAATATAGGTATGTGTGTGCACACATACGTCTTCTTCTTCTTTCCTTCCTCTTTTACCCTTTACGGGTGTCGAGAGAGATACAGTGTTCTTGTTCTCGCTTTTTTGGCAGCTTCGGATAATGTTATTTGGTGTTCGTGTAATGTCTCTTTGATGTTGGCTTTCTAGCGTACTCTAGGTCTACCCCTGGCCACACATACACAGAAATATAATGACCTTCTACTAAATATTTGTATTGTACCATTGGTGCAAACAAAACATAGACACAATGCATTTCCATTCTCTGGACTACATCCAGCAGGAAATCTAGTAGGACCATTGTCCTGCTACAAGGGAGATCCAGTGGAAGTCTGAGAATGAACACAGAAGAATTTAAGTAAGACCACTGTCTGCCCTAGCAAGCTAAGTTACATTCAAAGGGAACTCTAGAGTTTCCAGTTGTGGCAATAGACTATTGGGAAAGCTGATATTGCAATGCACCAGAAAGATAACACCATTTGCCATGGAACAATATGTAGTCCTATATGTATAACATCCGGCTCTGTGGCTGCGTAGTACAGAGCGTTTCTGTGATCGCCAAGTCGCTGGGTTCGAATACCAGTGCAGGCAATTGTGCATCTAGACCTTTCAGAAAGCAATGGCAAACTACGGACAATATTTATATTCCCTAAAAAATCATTGTTGCCAAAAAAATGCTGAGTTGATGGCTACTTTCTGAATAGAATATGCTACAAATTATTTATGTATTCATTATTACTTTCATTATTACTTAACACAACCACTCAAGAAAATTAACCATTATCTCAAACGTAACATTTTCTTATTATGAACTTCCACACTATATTCAAATTCATTAGCAGGTTTGGAACTGCAGGAGCCCCAGAGACACAAGAAACTTGATCTTGCCATTCAAGTCAGCATCAGCTGTATCAACAGTTCTAGATTAGGAGGAAAAAAATCAACCACTATATACAAGAATTTAATAAAAACACAGTGGCTAAATATTAAAAGGCACTAATAAACTATGGTACGTTTCACTAGCTTTGCCCTAAAATAAATGTAATTATCTTAGCAACCGTCTAATTTATTTGTGCATACAATGTCATTTTTGGTTAGACCCTACAAATTTATACTTTATATTTGTGCATCACGTCCTGTTTTTATGCACAAATGAAATCATTTGATCTTTGTTGGCATACTAATTATTGTCTAGAGAAAAGAAGCTTTACTACTTCAGGCATTACACCAGATACAACCTTAAACCTTGTCTGTCTTGTGTTCGAGAGTACAAAACTGTCACATTTCATGCTTAAATAATGCCACATATATGATAAATAAATTATGTGTAAATGATGTCAGATAATTGATAGTAAAAATCTTAATTTTTTTAATGTGAGATGTGTGGTGACAAGTAGACCTTTAATCTATATCGCAAGTAAGCGAAAATTGAAACTAATGATTGCAATTTTATGGACAAAAATTAGCTCATAGGGTCCACACCATTTTCAATTCTCACACAAAACTTTAATTAAATGTGTTATATATTTGCTTAGATACATGATTTTAAAATTGGGCAAAGCTGGTGAAACGTGTTGTAGTTATATGTATTGCTACACTACCATTGATAGATGCAGTAGTGTAGTGGTTATTACATCACTCACACCACCAACCAAGTGGTCTAAGTTAGGGTTCACTTATCATCCATGTCTTGCATTAATACAAAAAAGAACTATGGATAACAAAACCACTGGAAGATAAGCACCAGGGTTCATGGTCTGAGAAAGATAAGGATAAGTTCCAGGGTTTATGCTCTGAGAAAGATAAGGATAAGAAACAGGGTTCATGCCCTGATATTGATAAGGATAAGCACCAGGGTTCATACTCTGAGATCAATAAGGATAAGCACCAGGGATTTTTGGAGCACGGAGAAGCTGTCAAATACAGTAGCATACATTAAGAAAACCTGAATTGCTGTGTAGACTTGTCAAACTGCGAATAAGAAGAAGTATACTGATGATGTAAGACAGTAGGTACCTTTTCCATCTTTCCAGATGATAGTTGTATTGGTGTACTATAAAGAATATAGCTACAATCCATGGCGACGATGGATGTTTGACTCACAAATCACCCTGAGCCACAAAGAGTTTTCCACAGTATGTATAAGGAATAACAGGCTTATTTGTATCATGCTGTAGTGCAGGGCTATTCAACTATATTAACTCGGAGGCCAAAATGTATAAAATTGGGATCATCACAGGCAAGATTTATAAAAAACACATTGAATGATTTTATACATTTTTATAACTTTATTTCACTGTTTTAGCAATGATCCGCGGGCCACCAATTGAATAGCCCTGCTGTAGTGTGTCTTCTTAGACATGCAGCTTGTGGACTAACTGCCATCACTTTCTTCTGTCTATATCATTCCTGTTTGGTCTTTCCCCTCCGTGACTTTACCGTACCATCATGTCCAGGACTGGACATACTCAGAGAAGGCAGATAAGACATGTAATCCAAAGGGAAAGAGAAAGCAGGGAAGATTTAGAACAACTTGATGTCTAAATTGGATGTGCTGGGCCAGGAGGTGTAAATAACGCAGATCTGCTGTAAACCAGCAGCACAATGTACTCATACTTGGAGGAAATCATGTAAAATGTAATTCTTGATTAGAAACTGGCCTCACAGCACATGGGGCATTCCCGTAAGTGCTCCGCCCTCTGTTCCAGCAGCCATCCGACCCGATGGTGTTTTGAGTCTAATGCCGCCAAAATAGACGTTGACATCAGGATACAACTCTGGCCCTTGAGACAGGTTTCTTTGTTGTTCCGCCCACCCACGCTGTGCCCGTAAATAGTTCAAGCACAACGTCGGCCTGTCGGAACAACATAGTAACTGTTATCAAAGATTATGACTATGGGATTGTATAGATGACGTGCCACAGAGCTTCTATAAGAAGATAACCTCAATATAAAGGCATGTCATCTACTAAGGTTTTCTGTTGCATGGTTGGGTTGTTTAGTGAGCCATTGGTGAGACCCAATGTAAATATAATGTAATGTTTGCTAATAGATAGTGAATGCAGCAGAAGAAGAACTTGGAGACAAAAGTTCTTAGTGATATTTGCATCTCATAAAACTGTATGAAACAGAAATCTAAGGACAGAACACATTGAAGACATTTTTTTGTTACGAGGTCAGAGAACTTAATTGATCACCATTTGTTACACTACCCTGATGAAATCAGGATAAAGTAGAATGATAATCCTTATCTTATCTTCAGGAGCGTGGTAGCCTAGGTGATAGTGAGCATGTCTGCTATCACTGGATTACAGCGTACCAGGTTCGAAACCACGCCTGGATAAAAAAATCCAGGTTGTGATTTCTCGCTTGACACGATCACTCCTCCAGTATACTCAGCTGTAAATGAGTACCCAACGCATGAGTTAGGGGATGTAAAGTTTGCAAGGAAGGGAAATGGCCTCCACACCTAATAGTTGCTGCGGCTTAGTTGCTGCGGTTATCTTCATTCCTGACGGCAGGTTGCCTCCATGGGAACTAACTTTACCTTTTAATTTATTCTCATGCAATTAAACTGTCTAATCTGATGACAAGATAAAGTAGTGAAACATGAACTTGTAACTTCATCAATAACATTAAGATTGTTTCAACAAATTATGATAAAATAATAAAGAGAAGTATGACCAATAATAGAGAGAAGTATGACCAATAATACAGAGAAGTATGACCAATAATAAAGAGAAGTATGACCAATAATAAAGAGAAGTATGACCAATAATAGAGAGAAGTATGACCAATAATAGAGAGAAGTATGACCAATAATAAAGAGAAGTATGACCAATAATAAAGAGAAGTATGACCAATAATAAAGAGAAGTATGACCAATAATAGAGAGAAGTATGACCAATAATAAAGAGAAGTATGACCAATAATAGAGAGAAGTATGACCAATAATAGAGAGAAGTATGACCAATAATAAAGAGAAGTATGACCAATAATAAAGAGAAGTATGACCAATAATAGAGAGAAGTATGACCAATAATAAAGAGAAGTATGACCAACAATAAAGAGATGTATGACCAATAATAAAGAGAAGTATGACCAATAATAGAGAGAAGTATGACCAATAATAAAGAGAAGTATGACCAACAATAAAGAGAAGTATGACCAATAATAAAGAGAAATATGACCAATAATAGAGAGAAGTATGACCAATAATAAAGAGAAGTATGACCATTTACTTTACCTCTGTGCACTAGCAGGATCTGTTTTCAGTAACTGGATTAAGTTCATCACCTTCGGATCCAGAAGAATCTCCATTACTTGTGGATTATTCAGTATCTTCTTGATCTCTGCATCTTCACTCTTGATTTCATCAATATCAGCTTCCTTACTTGAATGATGAACTATATCTTTTTCTGGATTTTTTATTCCTGGAGTATTTAATTCTGAAGATTTCTTCACTGAAGTATCACCATCAGTAAGCTCTATAATTTTAGAAGATTCCTTGGCACAATTATCTGCGTGATGTGTATTATTGATCGGTGTAAAGTCTGATGTATTATCTACAATTTCAGTAATTTTTGGTTTAATTTTTTTATCTTTTAAAATATTTGATACAGTCTTTGACTGTTGAGATTCTGTGTTGGCTGATGTATTTTGAGTGCTCGTACTCTTGTCTGATTGATCTAAACTGGTGAAATGGTCCCCTGAGAATTAGAAGTCACAATATTTGTATCATTACTCAAGTTAACAGCACTTCACAGGACACTGGACATATCATTACTGAAGTTAACAGCACTTCACAAAACACCGGACAGATAATTACTCAAGTTAACAGCACTTTACAAAACACTGGACAGATCTATAGATATTCAATTTCTATCAGCAGATGAAGAAGGATATATGTGTTGATATTTCAAATATCTTATTCATTGTACACCCATTTTATACAAATCTATTCACAGAAACATAAGAAGAGACCTAGGTATAATTAAGTACAGTATAATTAAGTACAGTATAATTAAGTACAGTATAATTAAGTACAGTATAATTAAGTACAGTATACTCTACTAATAATGATATTGGATATAATAAGAAATCCAGATTTTTAATTTCTTAATTTTTAAAAATTCTATACCACAATTTCTCTTAAAACCTCTTGTAATGCTATGATTGTAGTGCTATGTAATTAAAAGATAAGGGACTTATCACCTTCTTCTGCGTCTGTTCTCAATCTGCTGCAGGTTAGCAGATGTAGTCCGGAGAACGGAATGCATTGTGTCAAGATTTACAGCATTGATGCAATATCTGCGTCTTTTGTCCAGACACATACGACTTCAGCACGGCTTTGGGTCACTTTGACCCTATATGGAATGGGACAGCAAACTCCACCCCATAATCTTCTTTGTGGCCTCTTACGACAAGCATGGATAGTAGCAATTTTATTATAACAAGACTCCACAGTAGTAAAAATACAAGGGTCTCCTCAAATTTTACTATTATAAGATTCCACAGTAGTAAACATACATGGGTCCCTTCTTCTTCTTCTTCTGCGTTTGCTCTCATATAACTACATCGAACTGTCATTGTACTAGTATGAAATATATTGTCTCTTGCCATGAATCTACCTTTACGTGCCTTTTACATTGGCCGCCCCTCCAATGTTCGGACTGGACTGACTAGATTCGCTGTATGTCGACAGTGTCGTTGTATGTGGTGATGCTGGTGGTGTCGGAGATACTGTCTGTCTCTTATGCAGTCAAATCTCTTTCCATCTGCTACCTGCACATTCTCAGACACGATCCCCAAATAATTTGGCCAGAATCAGCTCGAGCTGCTGTATTTATGTTTCCGGGGTGCACCGTGAGGAGGTACATTTGGGATCTTCGTTATCTGCTAACCCTGAGTCCGCCAAGAGCAATGCGTTCCCTTTGCACCCATGGGTCCCTTCAAATCTTATTATAACAAGATTCAACTGTAGTAAAAATACAAGAGTCCCATCAACCTTAAAACAAGATTCCACTATATTAAAAATACATTTACCACACCAATCTCGCTATAATAAGATTCTGCTATGTTTGTTATGATTCCAGGAATTATAAGCAATTAGCTCTTGCATGCTAAGTGTGATGTGATGGTTTCTGGATTCTACTATAATGACTATACAATGATCTTATCAATGTTGTTATAACAAGATACCACAGTAAAATAAATACATATGTACATGTACTTAAGTATACACAGTAAAATTAATACATATGTACATGTACTTAAGTATACACAGTAAAATCAATACATATGTAAATGTACTTAAGTATACACAGTAAAATAAATACATATGTAAATGTACTTAAATATACACAGTAAAATTAATACATATGTACATGTACTTAAATATACACAGTAAAATAAATACATATGTAAATATACTTAAGTATACACAGTAAAATCATACATATGTACATGTACTTAAGTATACACAGTAAAATAAATACATATGTCCATGTACTTAAGTATATACATTAGATATGCAAAATATTTTGTGACAATAAGTCACAAAAATTCATGGAGTAATTCTTCCATCACAATTTCATGTTATCTAGTAATACTATCATTATGTTAACTTGTGTGATATTACATTTCAAGAGTTATGTTAAATTAAATAATAAAAATTTAATATAATCCTCCACCAAAGATGGATGTATTGAGCCATTGGCAGAAATAAAACAGCGACACAACCTATTTCCATTCTCTGGACTACATCCTGCTGGAAATCTAATAGGACCATGTTCTTGCTTCAAGAGAGATCCAGTGGGAGTTTGAGAATTAATGCTGAAGAAGAAGAATACATACCTAATATATGACAAAACTCCACAAGGAATTTTTCCACTTCTGTGTTTCCCTTGTACTTCTCCATTGCTGCAGTGGGATTAGTTTGAAACTCCCCTAAGGCCTTCATAAAATTCGGATCAGCAAACCTTCTCAAAAGTAGTTCATTCTTTTCTACCTTGCTCAGTAAGTCATCATTTATCCAGTCTGAAGAGAACATGTGTATACAATAACTTTATAAATTATCTAGTCTGAAGATAACATGTGTATACAATAACTCTATAAATTATCTAGTCTGGAGAGAACATGTGTATACAATAACTCTATAAATTATCTAGTCTGGAGAGAACATGTGTATACAATAACTCTATAAATTATCCAGTCTGAAGATAACATGTGTATACAATAACTTTATAAATTATCCAGTCTGAAGATAACATGTGTATACAATAACTTTATAAATTATCTAGTCTGAAGAGAACATGTGTATACAATAACTTTATAAATTATCCAGTCTGAAAAGAACATATATTCACAATACTCCATCATTTATAAAATACAAGAAAACTCATTACGACAGAAATATCATGCTAATGTAGAACTATCAGCATAACAATAAGAGACATAATAATAAATGAAAACATCAGAAGACAACAGTTTAATATTACATCATTTATCTAGCTTCAAGGGAACAAGTATATATAATCCACGACATACACTGTCTGAAGGGAACACATGTACACAATGAAATTATTTATCCAGTCTGAAAGGAATATGTTAATATGGCTAATGAGATATTTAGTGCCTATTGACTGTCTTGCACATGTCCAGGTGCTTGCAACTACACAGAGATATAAGGAGATAGGAGTTGACCAGACAGTGATATGTGTCAATTTGTATGTATTCTCCGTATTGATATGGATTTTAGGACCAATGGTTTAAAAAAAAAAAAAAGGCATTTCTTGTTAAATTTCCTAGTAATTATTAATAATGTGGACTTTTAAAAAAATCTAACAAGCACGCATTGATGGGAAAAAAATAATTGGGATTTGTTTCCCCTTGCTGCTAAATACGGACAATTTTATTGCAATATGGAAATAAATTGTTAAAAATACAAATTTATATAGAAATAAATTGAAAGCTATGATATATGTAATGATGCCTAGAATATTGAGTATATAACACTTGTGAATATATACAACAGGACATAGTCATACACAGATTCATTGGTTCCTTCTCATATCTTTCCTATGTGTACAGATGAGGCACTGGTTTGAGATTAGACTCTATACTATTAAACCACATGTGTAAATCACGCCTGTGGTAGCTCTTGATGAACTTTTTTTAAAAATCAGCTGTCCTAGTTTTTTTTTTTGCATGGATAATTTCACTCCATGAGCTGCAATCTCTAGCAAGGTGCATGGCCATGCAGATTTTAAATAAAAATTGGCAGAAGTCACAATATTTGTATCATTACTCAAATTAACAGCACAACACACAACGGACAGACCATTACTCAAGTTAAAAGCACTTCACAGAACTCTGGACAGATCATTACTCAAGTTAACAGCACTTCACAGGAAACTGGACAGATCTATAGATATTAAATATCTATCAGCAGATGAAGAAGGGCATACATGTATATATTTCATGTTGAGATGTTTAATTATCTGTTTCATCCCACAGAAATTACGAGCAATAGAGCTCTTGTATAATGTGAGTAATAGGGTGGTTTCTCCAGAGCTTTATTTCATATCAAGAAATGGACCCCAACTCTCAGCTGTATGCAATACTATGCGCAGAAACCTCCTACACAGAAAAGTTAAAATGTAGCTGTACAGGTAAAGTGCTGTGATTCAGTGCATCCACATGAAGTCTCACTGTATAGGAATATCATCTACTAGGGATTTGCTATTAAAGATAAGCTATGATAGTTTAGAGAAGACCCAGATGGAAGGGATGATGGATAATGACAGGGAGACAAATAAGAGGCAGATAAAGAAGAAGATGGACGCAGGACATCAAAGACCACCTGAACATGATAATAACAGAAACAGGCCGACTGGCTCACGATCAAGAGTTTCAAAAGGCTATGATGATTGCTACATCCTGCTCAGGATATGCTACCTGATGATGATGAATACGATAAGCTGATGACACATTCTTGTTTGTTTGTTAACTGGTGGATTTGTCTCATTTGACAACCTAGGCTCACTTTCAACCTAGGAATAAATTCCTGTTTGGTTATATCAGAGCATCTGGGAGTCTTTGTTTCTTGTGGCGTGGTTGGCGCTAGAACTTTGCTACCCAGCTGGGTGCAGCTGTGGCTGCTAGCTGGAGGTAATAAAAGGACTAAATTGTGGCATGTTATTAGTCCTATGAGGGACTATGGTGTAGCTTGGTAGGTGTAACCCTTAGAAGGACTTTTGGTATGACACATTCTTTCACTGCCAGAGATAGATATAGAAAGCTAACAAGTTCAAGGGGAATCCCCCCCCTCCCTATAGTACATACATTAATAAAGAAATTCCTCATTTAACAACACTTTTCAAACACCCACCCCCCCTCCGTCCCATTTTATTTTTTGCTTATGCTGAATATAGTAAATTTCGACTATTCTTCTTTTTCTGCATTCACTCAAACTCCTGCTGATTAGCAGAATGTAGCCCAGATAATGGAATGTGTTGTGTCAAGGTTTAAAGCCTAGCTGCAATATCTGTTCCTTTACGCCTGACACATCCAAATTCAGCATGTCCTACAGGTCACTTTGACCCATTATGGAATGTGACATCCAATTCCATCTCCCAAACCTGCATAGTTGAATCTTATGACATGTCTGGTAGGTAGCAGTATTGTTATTATTTGCTCCTGTTTTGGACCAGAGCAATAAATGGGCGGAAGAATTAACAAAGAAGAAAAACAAATCTTATAATAGTACTTATTATCTTTTCACTGAACCATTAAAAGAAAGGTGCTTAGTTTGTATAAAATATGTTTGTATAAATTAATTTGAAAAAAAGCAACATCAGTGATAGAGTGAAAATCAAACTTTATAATTCTCTAGTGCTTTCTGTTGTACTGTATGGTTGTGAGAGTTGGACGCTCACTGCGGATATGGAGAGACGACTACAGGCCTTCGAATACAAATGTTACAGACAAATTCTACAAATCTCCTACTGAGCTATAGCGAGTGGCAAATGTGTATGAAAGAAACAAAATAATGAATACAGGTCTACAAGAACCATTGTTTTCAATAGTGAAACAATGAAAACAAGCATGGTTTGTGACATGTATGATGACATAATTCCCTGTCAAAAAACAAGACCAAGAAGAAGGTGGATTGAAAGAGTTACCAAAATTCTGACAGACACAGCACAATATTACTGCATATCAAGTGACCAAATGAGCCATAGCCTGAAAACTGATCGCCATTCGATCCTGCGACGACTCACAGCAAAAGTAGAGAAAATAAAATAGATAGATAGAGATAGAAAAACAATACTGCAGAGAACCGTCAACGGTGGAAGAAGCAGAAGAGGTCAAATAGAAGCATGACCAGACAACATCAAGAACTGGATAAGACAACAAGATTTTTCCTCACTCTTCCGCTTCATTGAAGATAGAAATTGCTGGTGGACTCTATATGCTGAAGCATCCAATATGGTACCCCAATGACCCTGACAAGTTACAGGATTATAGGATAGGATAAAATATGTAATTTTAATTTCGAAAATGTGACTACATAGTTTCCAAACTCTAATCTGCTTATAATAACATGAGACTAGGAAATATTTAATAAAATGAGTATAGAAAAATAGACTTTCTTCAATGTTTACCTTGATTATCTAAAAGTCCTTTAGCTTCCGACATTGCTTGCTGTACTTCACTAAGTGTTAGACTTGACTGTATTTTGTCAGAGTTATGACAAATGAAAGGTATATCATCCTTATCAGTCTTCTCCTGTAATTTTTCCACCTTTAATTCTACAGGTTTGATAGAATCAATATTACTTTTATGTCTGGTAGATTGTGAAGAACTCTTGGAAACATCACCAAAAAGAAATCCCTTTTTCAATCCTCCAAACACTCCTTTAGATGAAGTCTCTATAACTTTGGCTGAAGCTTGTGATGGCGAAGACATTGTTTCTGAAGCTGATGTAGTTGATGCTACTGATGTGGTTGGTTTAATCTACAATTTTTAGAAATATAAACAGAGAAAATTATAAGATGTTTGATGCTACTGATGTAGTTGATGCTACTGATGTGGTTTATGCTACTGATGTGGCTGATGCTATTGATGTGGTTGATGCTACTGATGTGGTTGATGCTACTGATGTGGTTTATGCTACTGATGTGGTTTATGCTACTGATGTGGCTGATGCTACTGATGTGATTGATGCTACTGATGTGGTTGATGCTACTGATGTGGTTTATGCTACTGATGTGTTTGATGCGGCTGATGTGATTAATGCTACTGATGTGGTTGATGCTACTGATGCAACAGTTTAATCTACAATTTTTACAAATATAAACAAAGAAAATTTGAAGTTTTTGTGCTGAACATCAAATATATCGATATATTACAACAGGTTTGTCAACTTATAAGGTAATCAAGACAAATACATTTATCCAGGAGCAAATAAACAAACTTGCAGGTTATCAAGAACAACTTTTGGCAGTGGTGAAACGGTGTAATCTTGTTTGGTTGGACAAGAAGCAATACATGACTCTCTAAAATTATTTTGCAAGGAACAGTCGAGGGTGGAAGTTGATGAGGCCAGTGAAAATCCTGAATTGATAACATCAAGGAATGGTCTGGGGGTGATTTTTCTAAACTCCTCCGAATGGGTGAGGATAGAGTTGTTTAGAGAGTTTTTTATGCTAATGTATCGAGCGTGAGCGTGGTATCCATCGACCGTGCTAGGTTATGGATTTATTTAATAATAAATGTTTATTATAATAAAAATTTATTAGGAACTGTACATTAACATAATGTTGTGTTCTCCTATTGAGAATTCTTTGTGATCTCTAACAGAAAATAAATAAACCTCTGCACTAACCTTAAGATCTCCTGCAGCTTCATTGTTAATATTCTTCATGTTAACAGCCTTAGCTGCCACATTCTTCTTCACCTTGGCTCTATCTTTAGCTGTGCTAGTTGTTATGACTGGATTCTCATTTGATACAGTTTTCGACATCCCTACCTTTACAGCAGATGCTTTTTTCAAAATGTCTGACATATCCTCCAATGGCGGAACATCTTGAAAAACAAATATAAATCAAAACAAAATATAAGACATTACCGGTATTTGTGTACAGCAATTTTTAAAATGTGATCTGTAATAACATATCTGGGTGATGACTGAAGTGTGACACATTTTTATGTTAAAATTTTTGTTGTTTAGTTTAATTGTAACTAGTGGGTTATGTTATGAGATTGCCTTATGTAAGTTAAGATAGATTTTAAGAAAAGAGAAATTGATAAACAGGGCTCAAATGGTGTAGGGGATTAACAATAGGCCTATTGTATTTTGGTTTCCCAATTGGTACTTTGCCACTTTTCAACAGATAAGCATGCCCACTGTAGAAAATAGTATGCAGAATGTGTAACTCAATAGCTGAAATGATAGTCATCAGGAACTTTCAAATAAATACACTTGCATACAAGATACTAAGGCTTTGTTTTGAAACTAAACTTGTCAAAACAAGGAAAATGGCATAACTTTGAGAGAAAGTAACAAACAAGTTCATAATAATGGAATTAGACAAAGTCTTGCAGATATTATGCACAATATAGGATACAACAAAATTGTGTTTCAGTTTTTATTTAGTGACTAAAATTTATACGAAAACTGAAATATTTCGGACATATAAAAATATGCAATAGAATAGAGAGATGCATCCTAGAGGGCAGAGTTCCGGGAGGTAGACCAATGGCCCACTAGACATACCACCCATGCAATAGAAAACCTTAGTGGATGACATGTCGTTATATTGAGGTTATCTTCTTAGAGAAGCTTCATGGCACGTCATCTATACAATTATGCTTTTATTTTGTTGTTGAAATGTGTTTCATGTTTTCCTGAATATATATATATGCACCCTCTGTGGTTGGGAGGGAGCCAGAGATTTACTGTGCAGCACTGGGGAAGAGGAAACTGACAGCACTGTTTTTTCCTATGGCTGAAACCCATCACAGAGACTCAGGACGTGACAATCCTTTTGACTTGAACATTTGGTAGCATGACTGGAGCAATAGAGAAGTTTGGCATAACCAGTAGTCAATTGGTGGCGGGGAATGGGCACAGTGAACCCTATGTTGGCTACAGTGGCTAGGAGCAGTGCATAGGTTGAAACCTACCTTCCTGGAGGTGTGATAGTTATTATCTGGCTCCGTCCCGGGGTTTGTCGAAAATCCACAGACTTCCCAGCAATATAATGCCATTTAATGGCATTAGGTCGAAGGGAATGAGTCCATGGACCGCTGGATCAGCAACCTTTTTCAGAATTGACGTACAGACTTGATTGAGGTATCATTGAATTGCAATTTTCAAGGGCTATCTAACTGTGGTATTTATAATGCTGTAACCCCATTTTGAAAATTTTGTGCTAATGCCTAGATTCAATCAATACAAGATAACTGCGTGAAACTTTCATACGACAGACGACTGTGTGAAATTCATGACTCATTTCCTTTTACTATTATGATATTTGATTATTAATTTTAAATATTTAACGACACACTATATTTATAGTTAAATAATGGTTAACACCAACTAGTTTATGCAACTTATTTATAACTTTCCAAATTCTATAAAATATTTACCCGAATTGTCAGCCATATTGACGCTTTTCAGTTACCTTGACCATGACCTTTCTACAGTAACTGCCTTGACCCTCCAAACGATTATTTCTCAACAGTGACAGAATTGTGAGCTGTGTATGTTCGTCCATCACAAGTGATGATGGCCATATTTTTTACATCCACTTTTGAAACTTCTGTTAGAACTATGACCATGCATACTTGTTCCTAGATGACTAATAAGCCCTATTTGAGCTGTAAATGTTCGTGGACAGTTTGGACATGGAATGACCACTGTAGCCTACAGTGTAGGCGGATTTGGTCTATCTGTGACTTTCTATCTACTCTCTGCTGTTGGACTGTAACATTTCTCCTCTTTTCACAAGATGATGCGCTCATTTTAACCGTAGAGCGCCATGTAGATCTATTTTCTGCAAGTTGTTCCCATGGGTCATGGTTTATTTCAAAGGCTTTCAGTGAGGTTTTTAACGAGTCCTTGTAGCGCTTATTTTGGCCAGATCGTTTACCACTCTCCAGCTCACCATAGAGAAGTATATTTGGCTAATTGGAGCTAGGAGTTGACTAATCGCCAAATAAAAATAAAGAAAAATCAGCATTCCTACGTGATGTTTTTTGGTACAGCTCAAATAGACGTCAGATGCAACATAACATAGGCATACCAGATCCAATGACAGATGACACGTATTTTTAAGAATAAAAATGTAAACATAGACCTAGACACTAAAGTTGCATTATACAAGACTATTATTATCCAATCACTTTGCTACCAGTGCCAAACCTGGACAATGGTAGCACAAGCCAAAAGAAAAATAGGGACATCAGAAATGACATGTCTACTAAGAATGCTCGGAGTGTCATTAAGAGATAGAATTAGAAACGATAACATCAGACAGATAACCAAAACAATACCATTTCGGAACACACCAAAAGACAACAGATCAAGTGGTTTTCACACGCTTTCAGATTACCAAAAGACAGTATGCCACCGATGGCCATGAAACGTGTACATAACGTATATAGAGGCTATAACGTCTGAGATAGTCTTGATTTCTTTCCTGATACCGCTTTATCCGGCATCCATTATCTTTATTGTTTCCAAATGTGAAATAGATAAATATATAAATAAAAAATGTATGTACATTTAGTTATCACATGCCGTAATGTCCATGTTACTTCTCCGTAGCGCAAATAAACCATGACCCTCAATCTGACATCCATTTATCTCTATTATATCCACATTGACATCAGTAAAATAAAAAATAAAAACATTATGCGAAAGAGCAAACACATCCTCAGGAAAATATAAATCATAAAAAGTAGCCAGGTTCCAGAAAAAATGAACTTAATTCTTCTTTAGGTTGCTACATGTTCAAAAATATGGAGAAAAGAGACAGACTCAAACGTATGTGTTCTGTGGCTGTGACTTGATGGCGTAAAAGGTTCATTCATGAAAGATAACTTCTCAATGAGTTAAATGTTTGCTAAATGGCCTTCTATTGTATATCCCCAGGTGAAAGCTGGTTGATAGCATTAACACTTGTCGTTAAGCGTAGGGATGGGAGCTGTAAGTTTCTTTTCAAGGCCAGATGTGATGCCTGAGTCGTATTGAGTCCGTGTTTGTGGAAGGTGGTCGTGATGTTGTCTATCCATCTCTTTCTTGGTCTTCCCTTTGCTCTGTATCCAACTGATCGTTTGTTATAATCTCTCAGTGGTAATTGACTTGACTCCTTTCTCATAAGGTGACCAAACAACTTTATCTGCTGACGTTATATATATTCGATATATGACATTATTCCTACTCTTTTTTCTGATATCCTCGTTACTTACTCTGTCCAGTTTGGTGACCATATCTACTTTTCGTAAACACTTCATCTCACATGTGATGATTTTTCTCCACTGCGAGGTTGTTAAAGACCATGTTTGACACTGGTAACATAGTGTTGGTATGAAAATTATAGATATTATTTGTCTCTTTATGTCCATATTGATCTTTGGATGCAGGCTTAATGGTGAAAGGTGATATGTCACTGCGTTTGCTTTCTGACAATTATATTTCTCTGTCTAATTTCCCATTTTCTGAAGAAAAAGATACTCCCTAAATATTTGAATTCTTTTGTTCAAGATGCAAAACATCACACATATCGTAATTAGGCCTATATAATACATGCGATGGGTATGATGTTATGATCGCATTCACACCAACAAACGACACTCCAGATAGTAACTGGTAATATGCTGTCGTAACCATTTACTGCATGAGAAGAATGATGAAAATACCATGGACAGCTAAGAAACGTAATGCAGATATTCTCATTGATACTGGCGTAAAAAAAAAAGAAAAAATCATAACAAATATTAGGGGCAGACAGTCACGGTTTCTAGGGCATGTGCTGAGAAGAACATAGCTTAAATACTTAATAACCACTGGAATGATAAAGGGGAGAAGAGACAGGGGACGAAAAAGATAGAAGTTGCTGGATGGGCTAATATTATGGCGCGGGAGAAGGTCAGCAACCGAACTTATTGACAATGCAAGAAACAGAAAGTCTCGAAGAAACATAATTGCCTATGTCATTCGGCATGGCACTTGATTGATTGATTGACTCATTTACTGAGGCTTGGTTGACCGTGGACTTGTCTGTGGTGGTAACAAATCCCATTTTCATTGAAAATAAAACTTTGACCACATGACTTAGAAAGGCAGTGGACTCGCCACTTTGTAACTAGTTTTCAAAGTTGTAGTTAGACTCAGTGGCGTAGCATCAACAGGAACCAACAATGCTAAACGCCCTCACATGATTAAAAACGTGTACAACAAACATTGCAACAGCAAGAAACACCACCTAATTAGCTTGTTATGTTTTAAAATATAGCTTTAATTATTTAGACATCAGTATGTGTTTCATGAAGTTTGTACATTAGGTACATACATCACACAAATGTATAGTTGTTGACTATAAATCTTACAGAAATATAATCGCGGGTTTATTTATTTTTGAAAATTATCCATTCTTGAATTCACGAAGTTTTAAGATCAATATGCACCGAAGAGGACTGGTTCCTTAACAACATCCTAACAAGAAAGCTGTGGTTTTTTGGTCATATAAAGAGACATACCCGCAGGGAAATAGTAATAGATGAATGTAGAGTTAACGGCAACAGGGGAAGAGGGCGCCAAAAACGACGGTGGTGGAGTGATATATCAGATTGTTTAAATAAATCTCTAGCTGCGGCATGTCTCAACTGGCCCAGAATCACCGAGTGTTCAGAGAATTCATAAGGCCACGTTTTGGAAAGAATATGTCACAAGAGAGAGATCCATTCTTGACGCCTAAAATGTTTTATCGTACGTATCATAACGAGCTGAAAAGTTTATTGGCTGCTTAAGACTCTATCATTGATCTTGTAATCTCAATTGTATTGTGCTTTAAGGCGCTGTCTACAGACCAATCATACGCTTATAAATAATGTATAATGATATTAGTTCTCAGAACTGAAACGGAAATTCCCTATCTGTACTGAACACTTTTGCAGAAAAGAAGAAAAAACGTCTGGAGCTGCATTACAAGATTATATAAGGCATGTTTTTTTTGAACTAGTAAATATTTTATATAGGGCCATAAATACGTATTTATGGTGGAAAAAAGGGGAGAGAGCTACTTACCTACTAAATCAAAAGTCACTCTGAGTCCCTTCTCTAAAATTTCACGCTACGCCACTGGTTAGAATCATGTAGAAAGTTTACCCTCTGTGAAAGGCCTTCACCCATGACGATACACATTATTCCCTTGGTTTTCATTGGCTGTCGCACAAAATATAATTATAGTGACCAATTCAATCACGGGAACAAATGAGTCACTAATCAAGTTTTTTAAATTTAATATTAGCCAGTGGGTTATATATTGTGCGCGGACACGCTCTGATATTCAAATAACATGATCATCCCATGACGATGCTCTAATTATAAGCAATATAGGATATTCTTCTTCTTCAGCGTTCATTCTCAAACTCCCGCTGGATTTCTCTTGTAACACAACAATATCCCTACATGATTTTCAGTTGGATGTAGTCCAGAGAATGGAAATGCGTTGTGTTGCCGCTTTATTTTCATCAACGGCCCAACACATCCGTCTTCGGTGGTAATCATGAATATAAGACAGAGCACTAGGTACAATTTAGGGGAGGGAAAAAAGGGAATTTTATTTTTCAAACGTAATTTATTTTTACGAGCGTAATTTATTTTCCCTTTCGTGAGATTTGTGGTTACGACTATTAAGACTATATGGGGACCGGCGAGGGGGGGGGGGGGGTTTAATCCTTCTTTGACTTGTTTCCAAGTACTAATGTCATGCTCTGTTTTACTAAGAGGATTGGGGGGGGGGGAGTAGTTTGAATATTCTGAAACCATCTTGCTTTTATCAATGGCGTGATGTAGGGTGTGCTTTCTCTTTTTTGGTGTGTGTCTATGGCCAGATTGAATTACTTGGGAGCGACGCATGAAGTTTCTAGAAAAGAGCTTTTTTTTTAAATATTAAAGAAAAAGCATAATTCAAAATCAACACAGAACAAGAACAGTTTAGTTTCAGTGTGCTCGTTGACATGCTGAATAGTAGATCAGGACACATATAGACATGTATATGTTCTCATTGACATACTGAACAGTAGACCAGGACACATATAGACATGTATATGTTCTCATTGACATACTGAACAGTAGACCAGGACACATATAGACATGTATATGTTCTCATTGACATACTGAATAGTAGATCAGGACACATATAGACATGTATATGTTCTCATTGACATACTGAACAGTAGACCAGGACACATATAGACATGTATATGTTCTCATTGACATACTGAACAGTAGACCAGGACACATATAGACATGTATATGTTCTCATTGACATACTGAACAGTAGACCAGGACACATATAGACATGTCTATGTTCTCATTGACATACTGAACAGTAGACCAGGACACATATAGACATGTATATGTTCTCATTGACATACTGAACAGTAGACCAGGACACATATAGACATGTATATGTTCTCATTGACATACTGAAAAGTAGACCAGGACACATATAGACATGTATATGTGCTCATTGACATACTGAACAGTAGACCAGGACACATATAGACATGCGCACTCTAATGATGATCGGATTAAAATCTAACTATAAATATTCGTGTTTATTTTCCTTTTTTTTTCTTATCAGTAGTTGGTTCTTTCTCCTTGTCTCTTTCTTTTTCAGGAACAATCTCCTTCGTGCTGATTGATGTTTTTCTGTAGTGTTCTGATGACAGAGAACATTAGACATAATCCATCAGTAATTTGTAGCATTGAGATGAGGCAACAGGGGGATTCATATGCAAATAAAAATTTAACGTGAGGCAAATGTGACAATGGGATTACAGCAATATAATGCAATGATTATGGCACAAGCCAAAATTAATTAATGAGCTGATTATATATATATATATATATATATATATATATATATATATATATATATATATATATATATATATATATATATATATATATATATATAGACAGAGAGAGAGAGAGAGAGAGAGATAAATAGACAGATAGAAGGACAGATATACAGATGCATATTAACCATTTTGACGGACACTGTTAGATTGAGCACAAGAAAGAATGAAATGGTAACATGAGAGCTGGTAATATTGTTAATTGATTTACCTTCTTGTTCATGTTGTAATATTTCGTGTAAAGCTTCTGGAAAAAAGAACACATAATACAGTTAAACCTGTTTCAAGTGGAACCTAAAGGGATTGGGACAATTTCCCTTTAAAGTCAGAAATGTGCTTCGCACAAATTTCGAAACAATATATTGCCATACATTTTCGTTATATATTTATAAAATCAATAATATAAGAAAAAAACAATCTTCATTTTTTGGTCATTTCATTTCACAGGGAGGTTTGGAGAACATAGTCACAACAGGCAAGATTGAAGGCAACAGAGACAGAGGGCGACAACGTGAGGAAATATTAGACAGTTTGACAACCTGGTACGACAGGGAAACAGCAACGACCTTGATACATAATGATGATGATATTTCCTGTGTGCACCACGAGTAGGTGCTTTTAGGAACTTCGTTATCTGCTAACCCTGGGATTGCCTGATAGTAATGCATATCTCTGTGCACCTCTGACTATTGAAATAATTTTCCACCGATTCAAATGCCAGACTACAGCAATACTTTCAAACGGCCAAAACATACTGTGTAAGAATTAAAATGTGCTTGATAAGGAATGAATGACACGCCCTTTGAGAAATTATTTTGTCTAGAGTATTAAATGAGTTACGACTGCAGAGTGCCATCACCGCACATCGGATATATTGATAGATACTCTGATATCCTTCTCAATAAATCCATCAGAATGTAGGGACAGATAGTTCCAGTTTAATGTTGAGAGTAGGCCTATGTACTTACTGCGCAAAACGTAAATCCAATAGGTAAATCCAGGAATATGGTAATAAAGTATTGCTAATAACTAGAGATACACATAATAACACACACAAATAGACGTTTCGACCAAACGGCCTTTATCAATATACAAATTGAAACAGAATTAAAACATACAACAAAAAACGAACAATAAGGACATGGACGGTCACATTGCCATGTGTAATATAGATTGACCGGAAGAGGTGAAATGACACCAGACAAGGAAATACAAAAATGACTACAAACATGTGACACGAAACAAACAGAAACTATGGATTAACTAGAATCATACATGATACAGGCGCTCATTAAATACGTCAGGTTGTAGAATGCCATATTGGTAAATGTATTGGTAAACCCGGCGGCATTAGTGAGCGCATGTATACTCGGAATATAAATAACCAAATGGTCGGAGGGTGTCCGACAAAGTGGAGGATTCCGCAGTAACCGAACGAACAAATGGTAAAGCAAAATGAATTAAACTGGTTACTAAAACACTTACTATAAATAAAAATTTATAAATAAAAGTATATAACAAACATACAATAAAACTACACAGGACAATTCTCAACGTGTCGGTCCAAATGGGACTATTCAAGACATAGAAACATGGCTTGATATAATTCAGTCATATATTTTGTGTATTATTGTTCAGTTTATAAGTTATTTGTCTCTTGAAAAAGGTCCCATTTGGACCGACACGTTGAGAATTGTCCTGTGTAGTTTTATTGTATGTTTTTTATATACTTTTTTATATATTTTTATTCATAGGTACTGTAAGTGTTTTTAGTAACCAGTTTAATTCATTTTGCTTTACCATTTATACTCGGAATACTCGGGAGTATCATTAAGAGATAGAATTAGAAACGATAACATCAGACAGGTAACCAAAACAATACCAGTATTGGAGTTCATCAAAAGACAACAGATCTAGTGGTTTTCACACACTTCCAGACTACCAACAGACATCTGTCACAGATAGCCATGACACATAGACATCACGGCTATAAAGCCAAAGGCAGAACATGTAAAAGATGGATCACTGAAATCAAAGAAGCCACAGGAACAAGCTTACAAACAGCACACAAGATGGTCATCTACCCCTGACGTCGCAAGGAAAACAAGGGCATCAGTGTGTAGATATATATGATATTTGGACATCAATATGTGATAGTTTCATGAAAGTGGACATCAGAATTTGACAGTTTCATCAACTTTGAACATAAAAATATTGCCAGTTGGATAAAGTTTGGGTATTAGAGTGTGATAGTTTGATGAAATTTATTCATCAGAATTTGTGTTTGGAGAAAAGAATCCAACGTGTATGGTAATATATCACCATCATCTTATCAGGTGCCGTGCCGACTGGCGCAAGCGATCATGGATTTCCGCAAATCTCATATTTCCAGTACCTTTTATCAGGCTTGCTGACTCTGTGCCATACCACAGTGCCAAACTATCTAATATTTTCTAAAGTTATTTCCCTTTATCTTTCTTATCTTCTATCTTGAATGTTGTAACTATGTTCTTCACAACTTCCTGTATCACATAAATTTTTAAAAATTGTCTGTCTAATATTTTTGAGTAACCCCCGTCTGGAAAGAGCTCTTTCAGCAATAACTTTGTCAGTTTTTCTAACTGTGCATGATACTCTATGAATTCTTCTTAGAACCACATCTCTGTTGTCTCTAATTTTTAACTATCCTATTTTTATATATTATCCACGACTCTTATCCATGTGTTAGAATCGGTGTTAAGTATTTCTTAAGAACTATCTTCTTCACCTCAGTTCTTGTTTGGAATGCATACGATGCGATTATTTCCTTGACAATGTTTGCCAATTTATGTTTGCCCTTTATTAATTTTAATACACTGAGGCTGACATATTGGCCAGAGGAAACAAAACTGGAATGAAAGCTCTATGGGACACTGCATGAACTGCAAAAGACAGTGAGTTTTATTAAGGAGACATAATTACAGATATAGACATGTTTCAAGTGAACGAAAGAAGAATTAATTTAAATGCACATTTATTTTGAGTTAGAGTTAGTTATATAAAACAAAACCTCTCATACCCCAAATTATAAAATAATAGTTAAATTCATAATTTATAAATATAAATTGACAAACATTGCGAAGGGAAATAATAACTTTAATAATCACATTGAAGGGGCGGGGGGGGGCGGTACACGTTCCACACAAGAACCGTTAAGTATCTCTATTGAACTTATTCCATATGTGATCGTTATTCCTAAATACTTGAAATGGTGGATCTGTTTGAGTATTGAATCATTCACATTGATCTTGCACGCTGGGGGAATTGTGTTTCTTGCAATAACCATCACCTCTGAATGTTTGACATTTAAGGAAAGGCATTTGTCTTTACTTTTTTGTTACTACTGTATTGATTAGTTCTTGCAGATCATTCTACATTTGAATATCATAAAAGTTGGAAATATATAGTATATTTATAAATTGAACACATGATACTTACTAAAAACAGACAGCATGCCACAGATGGCAATGACACATACACATCAACACTATAAAGCCAAAGGCAAACCATGTAAGAGATGGGTCACGGAAATCAAAGAAGTCACAGGAACAAGCTTACAAACACCACACAAGAAGGTCTTCTCCAGAGAACTCTTCTACCTCTGATGTATAGATAGACATGAAATTGTGATGATCAGTAGCGGGTGCAACAATTACAGACATTGACACGCATGCGATTGAGTCTGTGGGTCTCACCAATGACCGACTACACACACCATCCATGCAACAAAAAGAACCTAAATAGATGAAATGACGTTATAGTGAGGCTCTCTTATGGAAGCTTTGTAGTATGCCATCTATACAATTATAACCCCCGTTTGAGTAGAATGCTGCTTCAATAGGCATTGCACTAAGCTGAAAGATAAGTCTCATGAAGGAAAGCTCAGAAAAACTACCTCACTGTACATAGGAAGTAAGAGCTAATCGCTCACTATTCCAGCGGTTCTCAAACAAACATACATTGATACACGCCAGGCTATTCTTCATGGACAAAGACACATATATGTAACTTATAGTGTACTGAGGTATCACCCAAAATCTCTACTGCAATTTTAGAACCAAGCAATGGAGCGTATCTTTTGGTAATCTGGATAATGAAGGGACCATTTGCTTATTTCAAGTAGTAGAATATCTGCTGCATTTGTAATATGTGATTGTTGATTTGGTAATCGAGTTGAGCTTCTATTCTCGTGCTTTGCAATTATTGTGCTAACTTCATATCGCAGTGAAGCTGTAAACCAATGTACAATTCATTTCGTTACCCGACTACACTCTGTTAATCTGTATGAGAGCGAACATATGCCTGTACATATGCCTGTACATATGCCTGTACATATGCCTGTACATATGCATGTGGAGTACAATACACGGCTCGTCAGTTTGAAACTCCTCTAACATTTGACTCCACGAAGGCGCCAATACATAATATATGCAAACCCCAGTGACTTTTGACCCCACAAAGGTGCCAATATACCTACATAATATGTGTAGAACATACGAAAAAAATATTATGAGGATACAGACTTGTTTCAATAGACTTGCTCCATTCATAAAAATCATGAATCATCATCATTAAGTGCCGTCTCCGCAACGAAGGTGGCTGCAACGGATCTCAAATATCCCCTGCCTCTTGTCTTGGTGGTGCATTCTGCTAGACTGTAACCTGTCCATCGTGTGATGTTACTCTCCCACTTGTATATCCGCCTATCTCTTGCTCGCCTCCTTTTGACTTTGCCCTCAAGTAAGGTCTTCAATAAGGTGTCATGTCTTTTAATGTGTCCAAAGTATTTTATTTGCCTGATCTTTATGTCTTTTAGTAGTTCTTTCTTCATATTAAGTGTCTTTAGCACCTCTTTATTTGTTTTCTTCTCTTTCCATGATATTCTCCCTATTCTTCTATATACCCACATCTCAAAGGCATCAATTGTTTATTTAATGTCCATGTTTCTGAGCCATACATTAATATAGAGTAGATATAGCATTTTATAATTCTCATTTTTAACTTGTTTGTAATTTGTTTAGATGTTAATATTTTCTCATGTCATTGAAGGTACTTTTAGCCATTCCTATTCTCTTTTTAACTTCTGTTTCACATCTGCCATCATTTAAAAAATCATGAATGCCGAAGCCTTAACAGAGAAAACTAACAAGATGAGATGCAATCTGACCTGGCATAGGCTCCTGTCTTTCTCTTGCTCTCTTCTCCCTTTTTCTTTACATATACTGTGTATATGCTATTTGTGGGCTCTAATACATGAGTTATAACGTGTGCTTAAATTAAAACTGTTACTAACAACGTGACAAACTGTCACTAACCTTGCATGTTCGGGTATAGTTTTTTCCAGCGCTTTAAGTAGGGTTCAATTGCGATTAGACATCCGTCAGCTTTAGTATAAAGTAAAAACATATTCGTTTGTTTATTTGTATACAATCTGTGAACTAAGAAGGATAGACAAAGAGACATAGAGGGAGAAGGATAGACAGACACACATACATATTACTACATCGAGAAACTTAAAGCGACAAAGAAATAGAACAGAGATATATATTAAATAAAGTTGCACAGAAAAATTCTGGCAAATCTATATCCACGTAGACAGACAGTGGAAGTAGTAAACATATTATTCATTTGAGAATAAATATAATATACTCATAAATAGGTATGTCTTACAAAAATATTAATGCTGATAATTTAAAAGGTAATGAAAACAATGTCATTAACGAAGAACAATGACAATACAAATTAACGTTTCGGTATATTATCTTCGCCAGAACAATAATGATATAATAATATAGAAAAAAACAGTTCTGATTTAAAGAATGGTATGGAAAATATACATGAGATTAGTAGAAGGCTGTTGTTGAGTCTGTTCTGTTGTTTGTATTACATACATTAGGCCTATTATTCAGCTTAGCTAAACTAAGTTAAACCCACAGGTATATACTGCTGAAAGAATTATTAAAATATTAAAGCCTCCCAGGTGAAGCAAATAATCCCGACTATCGGGATAGTTCCCTATTTTCCGGCGGGGCAGTCTACACATGCATAAAACAACATAAACAATGAAACTCTAACAAACAGACCATCTTTTCTCACGACACACGGCAAGTAGGTAGCCCCGTGATTAAAGAGATAATCGATATTCTCATCCTTATCATGGAATCCAATTCGAAGCAAGCATCCGGCCTCATCACACAGGTCAATATGGGTCGTATCTGGTAAATGGATTAGTATACCAGATTTGTGTCAAGAATAAACATTCTAAAATAATTGATTACCTAAATATCTTTCGTGATAGTGCGTTAATCTCACAAAACTAACTCGCTCGGCCTCGTCGTGGCTTCGATGCGCTGAAGTTGTCATGTAACATATTCTTTCCAAAATGTAGTCTTTCTTATGAGCCTCCTGAAATCCTCGCCCTCTCTGGCAAGCTGTCTTTCTTCCTCTATCGACGTGTACATGCATTTCTGAATATCTCTTGTCTAACGATGTCTTGAGCTACCTCTGCCTTTATTGCCTTCTATTGCCCCTCCAGCATTGTTCCATTCCATCATGTCTCTTCGATGGCCGAAAAAAGCACAATTTCTTCTTAATATGGTGTTTAAAATCCAGCCTTCTTAAACGTTGATTTTTCTTAGCACGTCCTGTTGATCGTTCTTGCTGTCCATGGTATTCTCAAGACTCTTCTTTCTATAGCATTTCATTTCGAAAAAAAATCTTCTATTCTCAATTTTCTTGGCTGTAGTTTTATTTATATTCCATGTTTCACAGCCGTAGGTCGCCACTGGCAACACATATGTACGTAACAATCTTACCTTAATTCCCGTGTTTGCCAAGCGCTGAAGCGATACTACTAATTCATCTTACTGTAAATACGATTCGGACATTAAGTGATATCATTTTTTTGTTCTTCTTCTTTGCCTATTCTCAAACTTCTTTATATTAGCAGAGTGTAGTCCGGAGAGCGGAATGCACTGTGTTTTATTTTACAGCACAGCTGCGAATATATGCGCCTTTTGGGTTTTACACATCCTACTTCAGCATGGCCTCCGGATCACTTGAGCCTCTATGGGAAGGGGCAGCTAATTCCACTCCAAAAACCTCCTATGTCGCATCTTACAACGTTAATGACAGGTAATAGTGCCACTATTATTTACTATCCTTTCGGCCCATCGACACGCCGGGTAATTTAAGAATGCTTAAGGATAAAGAAAGCCCACTTGGATATCACAAGTTATGGATAAGGAGAACACACTTGGATATCACACGTTATGGATAAGGAGAACACACTTGGATATCACATGTTATGGATAATGAGAACACACTTGGGTATCACAAGTTATGGATAAGGAGAACACACTTGGTATCACAAGTTATGGATAAGGAGAACACACTTGGGTATCACAAGTTATGGATAAGGAGAACACACTTGGGTATCACAAGTTATGGATAAGGAGAACACACTTGGATATCACACGTTATGGATAAGAACACACTTGGGTATCACAAGTTATGGATAAGGAGAACACACTTGGATATCACACGTTATGGATAAGGAGAACACACTTGGGTATCACAAGTTATGGATAAGGAAAGCATGCGTTTATGTAAAATAGTGCGTCTCAAAATGTTTGCTACCATTTAATTCTATCTATTCGCTAAACCCTTTGTTGCTTGTCAGCGTTAGAAGGGTTTTCTGGAGATGGCCCTCTTGTATGCTGAGTATATTGTGGAGTTTGTCGCCTCTTTTATTTCGTTGGTCCATCGTTTTTGTGGTAGGCCTCTAGGTTTGCCTTCACTGTATCTGTGTAGCATAGCATGCTGTGGTATGCTGTCTGATGGTAGTCTGCTGATTTGTGCAAACTATTTGATCTGATGTCTCTTAATATATTCCAAGATTGAAGTGGTACCGGTTCTTTGTCTAATGTCTTCATTTCTCTCTGTCTCTTAGTGAGATTCCTAGGATTCTGCGCAAGCATGTTACAAAGAGAAATACTGTCTTTTCTCTGCATTGAATGAATATCGGCGATCGAGCTATGGCAAGTTTGTTCGCGTGATATGTAGTAATATTGTGTTGTCTCAGAACTTTCGCAACTTCTTCAATCCATCTTCTTCTTGATCTTCCTCCACCTCTTGTTTACTTCCATTCTCGTATGCTCTGATTATGGCCAGTAAAGGTTCATTCACAATAAGAGACCGCACCATGTCAGTTTTCTATGTTTTTCAATATAATTGACCACAGGCCTTGTTCTAACACTTCTTGTAATCTCTTAATTTCTCACATTGCCTCTGTGCGTTATGTTTGCTGCTTTTCTTAGACATCTCATCTTACACGTAGTAAGCTTTCTCTCCTGCTTGTTTTCACGTTTGACATTGATAACACAATATTGGCATGAAGACTAAGCTTATGATTTACACCAGTGTTTCCCACGCCCCACAGGAGGGGAGGGGGCGATTTGATTGTTCAGGGGCAAAATAAACAAGTTCTAATTAGGTTTCATTTAAGGAATAATTCAATTTTAGGAATATACAAATAATATACACATGTTACATAGGTGGACATCAGAATTTTAGAAAGACTTAGGTGAGGCATGATACAAAAAATGTTGAGAAACACTGATATGTATAATATTTTAGAAAGACTTAAGTGGGGCATGGTACAAAAAAGGTTGAGAAACTCTGATTTACATCTTTAACAGGTAATGATTTATTGATCTCGTTTGTGCTATAGATCTAACGTAAAGAAACAATCGTACTGTAAATTTGTACACTTACGATAAAATCATATAATGAATATGCTCAGTTGGTGTGTTATCGTGGGAGAAATGTAGACGTTTTTCTAGTGTATTCTTAAGCATTGAATCGACATTACATCAATATTCAATGTTTTGAAAGGTGAAATAAAACTGATAGACAAGGAAGACATTTACTTCTGTATTAGGGGAAGTGATTCCGGAGTGTTGGTTACTAAACACAATAACAAAAAGAAAACTACGCCTGTTTGGTCACATAAAGAGACACAACTGTTTAGAAAGACAAATAATGGAGGGAGAAGTACCAGGAAAGAGGAGAAAGTGCAGACCAAGAAGACTATGGACTGACGACATTGAAGATAACATTAATACATCGCTAGAAAATGCAAGCCACATCGCCAAAGACAGAGAGAGGTTCAGAGAGGCCACTGGGAAAACAACGTTCTGGAAGAAATACGTCACATGACCATTAGGGGAAGAAAAGAATAGCAACACTGTTTACATTCCTTTCCACAGATTTCGCAAGAGGCGACCAAGGAGCTTATGGGGTGGAGATAGCTATCAAATCCCATATAATGTCAGTAAACTAGAGGCCATGCTGAAGTCGGATGTGTCCGGCCGAAGGAAGAAGATATCACAGCAAACATGTAAACTATGACAACGTATTCCGTTCTATGGACTACATCCTGTTCATTACAAGGAGTATGAGAACACACCCAGAAGATAAAGAATAATAAGAGCATGAACAACAAAACACGCACTTGTGTATTAGAACTTGTGAACAACAAAATACGCGCTTGTGTATTAGAACTTGTGAACAACAAAACATGCACTTGTGTATTAGAACTTGTGACAGAACATGCACTTGTATTTATATTAGACCTTGTGGACAACAGAACATGCACTTGTGTATTAGAACTTGTGAACAACAAAACATGCACTTGTATATTAGAACTTGTGAACAACAAAACATGCACTTGTGTATTAGAACTTGTGACAGAACATGCACTTGTATTTATATTAGACCTTGTGGACAACAGAACATGCACTTGTGTATTAGAACTTGTGAACAACAAAACATGCTCTTGTATATTAGAACTTGTGAACAACAGAACATGCACTTGTGTATTAGAACTTGTGAACAACAAAACATGCACTTGTATATTACAACTTGTGAACAACAAAACATGCATTTGTATATTAGAACTTGTGAACAACAAAACATGCACTTGTATATTACAACTTGTGAAAAAACAAACAAAAGTATGAACGGGAATCAATCACCTGGGGCACCGATTTTCTTTGCCAGGAGAGTCATGAATGATCTCAGTCGACAGTTGCTGTTCAGGATTAACACATCTGAAGCTGACAGGTGGAATTTAAATGTTAATGATGTCAACATTGTTGAGCTCTAGTAAATAAAGATGTGAAGTAGAACAATATATTTATCTATTCGCTGTGGTTCTATTTATATATTGTGGTCAATATACATTACACATGTCAATGTGAACTTACATATCCTTACTGTCCGTTTTCTGTTAAATGCTTTAATTTGTGTCTTGATAAAGGTCTTTTGGTCGAGACGTCGATTTATGTGTGTTATTATGTGTGTCTTTATAGATTATAAAAACTTCATCACTCTATTACTGGATTTACCTGTTGGTCTTTGTTTACCTTGCAGCGTCAGGGAAAGAAGAGTTCTCTGGAGATGACCTTCTTGTGTGCTGTTTATAAGCTTATTCCTGTGGACTCTTTGATTTCTGTTGTCCATCTTTTACATGGTCTGCCTCTGGCTTCATAACCGTGATGTCTATGTGCCATGGTCATGTAGAAATCCCATTACATATATACACTCGCAAACTTGCAGTATCATGAATCTCATAACAGATTAATTCAACAAATTTGTTAATATGTTAATCTAAAGGTAGATAGATATTCATAAATTCACATATCTAGGAATCTCATTGTAAGTAGACTTTCATATACCTGTATAACCATGATTTTCAGAACAGACATTCACAGACGCACATTTTCATGTCTCACAGAAAATAGGCGTTCGCATATCAACTTATTCATGAATTTCACAGGTATTTACAGACACACACTTATGAAATAAACGTATCAGTCAGTCAGTTCCTCTTTTGGCAAGTGTGGCACATAGGGTGGATGTCATAGTTCTCCATTACTTTCTGTCAGATGTCAAGGATTGCAGGTCTTGTGCATTTATGCCTGTTTATTTTAATTCATTCATAAATGTTCTTCTGATCGTTGTTTTTGTTCTTCCCTGTTTTATTTACCTGTCTGGTGTCCACATGAAGACTTGTTATGGAATTCTGTCTTCCTTCATTTTAAGTATGTGGCCGATGTATGTCCAGCGGCGTTTTCTGTTGATGTTCGTCACATATTTTTGTTTTATCTCCTCTCTTAATATATCGTTTGATTCGAATTCTTTCCAATTAGTATTCGTAATTAAACGTATAGACATTCACAAATACACTTATTTCACGAATCTCATAGACCTTCACGAAACCACACATTCGTGAATCTCACAAATATTCACACATACATTTACAACATATCTATGTCTATCTATATGTCTTCAGTGCCGAATATTGTGCATAGGCAAGAAACCAGAGCCCTCCAGTAAGAGCGACGTGATGCTACTGTGTGTAATTCTTGTATGTTGTTGAGACCAATAGTCATAACTTCGTTGTTGGTTGTTATGCGAAGAGTATATCTTGGTCTTCCTTATCTTCTTTTGCCATCTTATACCCAGTTTAATGCTAGTAGTGGCAGTCTGTTGTCAATCATACCAAGTACATGACCGATATAAGTACATCGTATTCTTCTATTGGCTGTAGAAACATATTGCTATTTTGGTGTCTTCTCTTATTTGTTTTTTTGACTTGAAGTCTTCCCAGCCAATATTCAAGAGTTTTCTAAGACATTTATTTTCATATGAATTCAATTTCTTCTCCAGCTCCTTGGTCATTTCCTAACTTTCGCAACCATATGTCAAAACGAATATCACATTGGAATTGAACAGTCGAAGTTATATATATTTATTTATTGGTTTTTATTTTCAGATTTTTGTTAGTTGATTGAACGACTTGATCCCAACGAAATTCTGGTAGAACTCTCTTTTCTTGTAATTCCATCTTGTGTTACTTTGATGCATACAACCTGCATAAGTATATATTCATGAATCTCACGGATATACACAAAACGAAACATGTACGAATCTCTTAGAATATAAGCTCTGTCATACCTCCATTCGTTCTTTAGTTCTTTGATTACTCGGTTGTTCGGTTGTGTAAACTACTGCCAACATAAAACCTACCACTGTTTATGAACCAGAACAATAGTTACTATTAAGTTGACTGTTGTCAAATGGATGCGAAAGTTGGAAAGCCACAAAAACCACAGATAAGACTAGACTCCTTTGAAAACAAATGCCTACGTACCATTCTGAATGTTAAGTGGAGTGACTTTAAATCTAACACTACTGTAAGAGAGGAAAGCAAACAAACCTATATATCTTCCTTCATTAGACAAAGGCGTTGGACTTACATCGGCCATGTTCTCAGAATGAACAGTCTAAGAATTCCCCAGCAGTCACTATATTGGGTGCCACCTGGAGTAAGAAGAAGAGGGAGACCTAGAGAAACTCTACGAAGAACCATTAATAGAGACGGTATGTCATTGAACCTAAACAACACGCAACAATTGAAAGACTTGGCAACACATAGACATAAATGGAAAGCTATCGTTTCTGCCCTATGCGGCGCCTATGGCCCTGGAGGAACATAACATAACATAACATAACATAACATAACATAACATAGCATACCTCCATATATTATATGTATAAAGTTGATCGGTGGAGGTTGGTATGAAACTTGCGTTTTCTCTTCTACAATACATTCACTAAAAAATTCCGTAGGCGATACTAAATCCGAATCTTCATCGACGACGGGAATCTGTGCAAGTGAACGAGTTGACACATTGGAAATATCCGTTTTTATATCACGTGCCTCAAGTGTTGAAGAAGGAATGGGTCTGACCTCACGTGATTGCCGGGCCCAAATGTCAACAGGAGGACGTGCCATGGTGCACAATTAGGTTTCTTAGAAATTGTAAACAATACAAAGTTACAGCCTGTGTATAAATATATATATATATAATTGATGATGATAACATTGATGTTACTGATGATGATTAAGCAATCCCTTCTGGAGGTTTATGGATGTATGTTTGATCCCCAAAGGGAAGTAGTCTAGTGCAACATTATCCGAGGATCGTCACGTCCTGCCAGGAGCGAATAATATATATCCGGACCAACAAGTTCATAATTTTTTTCTGTCAGCTTTATTGATCCTTCCGCGGTGATGATAGTGGCATCTGGCATCATCAGCCACGCTGGAGTGTCACAGAAAGACAAAGGTGCAATATCCATTTTTCTACACATCCGTGCAATCCATTAGACTTATTTTGTATAGGACAACAGTAAGAGATTGACACAAGACATACATTTACCATAACCAGTAAGTGTTGTTGGCAGCAAGATATCAACAACAGGAGATTCATCAACAGAAACATATCACACCGTATTGCATAAGCTGCTAACTCATTCAATAAACTATCAAATATCTGGCATTCAAAAACACTAAGAAATAACACAACATTCAAAATCCTAAACTCCTGTATAATTTCAACATTAACATATGGATGCGAAATTTGGAAAGCAACATCAAACTTAGAATAAAGACTAAACACATTTGAAAATAAATGTCTTAGAAGGCTACTGAACATGCGTTGGTCAGACTTCAAATAAGTTGTCAGACAAGAATCAAAACAAGAATATGTATCCACCTATATTAGCAAACGTCGCTGGAATTACATCGGACACCTGCTACGAATGACGCCCCTTTGATGTGTTCACCAAAGGGCAAGATAAAACGAGGAAGACCAAAAGAAACTTTACGTAGAACTATTACAATGGAACGTTTCACCGTCGATATCAGAAACAATAAAGATCTAAAGCAAATTGCAATGAAACGAGAGACATAAAACGCTATGACATCCGTCCTATGTGCCGTCTTTGGCCCTAGAGGAATAACTAAGTAACTAACTAAAAGTGCAGGATTTACGCATAAGCTACACAAGCTATAGCTTATGGCCCCCACGTTCTTGGTTCCCCAAAAAAATGTTCCGAGTGAGCAATTATCATATAATACGTATAAACGACGTATAAAGAGGCCCATATCTCAAATAGCTTAGGGCCTTATCAAGTCTAAATCCGGCCCTGTGAGAAGGCGATCATGTTTCTCCACGACTCTCTGTCTCTTGTGTTGTCAATAAGCTCAATTTGTGAACTTCTACCGTGCCACAATACTAGCCCATCTACTCACTTCTTTCTTTGCCTTTCCATGTCTATTCTCCCCTTGATCTTTCCAGTGGTTATTAAGTGTTCAAGCTGTTTTCTTATAACACACATCTCTAGTACCTTCATATAATGTATTATTATTTCACTGATTGCACAATATTCATTTCCATAGAAGTATTATATAGGATATTCTTCATTTTGGGAAATTTTAAATTTGCCTGAGCTGTTATACCTTTGGTTTTTCTAATAGATATTTCATCTTATGTTAACAAGGTGCCTTAATATTTGTAATAAGTTATCTTACTTCAGACTGATACCATGTATTTGGTATTCGTTTATTTTTCTTCATTTCATAATGTGGCCAATAAATGTGAACAGCTGCTTTGTCTATCTATCTATATATCGAATGTGGCCCTTATTTGCATTGCATTGTCAGGGGTGGAAGAGTTCTCTGGAGATGGCCTTCTTGTGCGCTGTTTGTAAGCTTGTTCCTGTGGCTTCTTTGATTTCTGAGATCCATCTTTTACATGGTCTGCCTCTGGGTTTATAACCGTTATGTTTATGTGTCATGGCCATTTGTGGCATGTTATCTGTCGGTAGTCTGGAAGCGTATGAAAACCACTTGAGTTGCTTTGTGATGTTGATAAATAACTACATTTTCATGTTGATAAATAACTACATTTCTATGTTGATAAATAACTACATTTCCATGTTGATAAATAACTACATTTCTATCTTGATAAATAACTACATTTCTATGTTGATAAATAACTACATTTCTATGTTGATAAATAACTACATTTCTATGTTGATAAATAACTACATTTCTATGTTGATAAATAACTACATTTCCATGTTGATAAATAACTACATTTCTATCTTGATAAATAACTACATTTCTATGTTGATAAATAACTACATTTCTATGTTGATAAATAACTACATTTCTATGTTGATAAATAACTACATTTCTATGTTGATAAATAACTACATTTCTATGTTGATAAATAACTACAGTATGTTTAATATATATTTATATATATTAAACGAGTTTCTACGAATTATTTTATACTCACAGACAGAACTGTATATTTCATAAGTACACCAGTTTAGAGAGTTTTCCACCAAAATTAATTAGATTATGTTTTGAGACAGTGACGAAAAATTTGATGACGTCAAGTGGAAAATTATTTTCAGAAATTTCCCAGATGCTTCATTGGTTGTACATGCAATAATAATAGTATCTTTTATTAGTATTTTTTGTGCTGTTTGTAAGCTTGTTCCTGTGGATTGTTTTATTTCTGTGGTCCATCTTTTACATGGTCTGCCTCTGGCGTTATAGCCGTTATGTCTATGTGTTATGGCCATTTGTGGCAAGCTATCTATCGGTAGTCTGGAAGCGTGTGAAAACCACTTGATCTGTTGTCTTTTGATATGTTCCATTACTGGTATTGTTTTGGTTATCTGTCTGATGTTATCGTATCTAATTCTATCTCTTAATGACACTCCGAATATTAGCAGGATGCAGTCTGGACAACATAATGCATTGCGTAATGGTTTGCATCTTTTCTCTGTAATGTCTGTTAATTTCAATTTGACTCATCCGACTTCAGTATGACTTCTGGGTACAGCAAAAACTACGCTTCATTAGTCGCCCCTTACGACATGAATGGAAATAACACCGTGGTGCCATTCTTTGTTTCATTTTCAGACCATGGCAACATGCTGGAGTAAACACATATGTGTATCATCATCTGGTAACATATCCTGAACAGAATGTAGTAGTCATAACAGCCTTTTTGAAACTTTTGTCGATCTTGAACCAGTCTTCCTGCTTCTGTTACTTTCATTTTCAGGTGGGATTTGTCCCCTTTGCGTCCATCTTCTGCCTCTTGTTCGTCACCCTGGCATCATCCCCTCCATTACTGTATTCTTTCGGCTGTCATGGCGTTTAATATGACCAAAATGTTGTAGTTTTCTGGAAAGAACCATCCTGTCATGGCGTTTAATATGACCAAAATGTTGTAGTTTTCTGGAAAAAACCATCCTGTCATGGCTATATTGATGATCTGTTTAGTCCATGATATTCTGAGAATGTTTCTATAACATTTTGTTTCAAATGTTGCTATTTTATTTTTGACTTTGTTGGTGATTGTCCAGGATTCACACCGATAAATTACCACTTAAAATATGCAAGCTCTTAGGAATGTAGTTTTGTTGTTTTGCAGCAGTTCAACCATATGTTTTTCATTTATATCAGCTTCTTTGACGCGATAGGCAACCTCTTTCTGACTTTTCCATAGCAATCACCGTTACTGTTGATAAGAGAACCAAGGTATTCACAACTGGCGACTCACATATTAATATACATGTTGAAAATAGTGATATATCTTTTGACGTAGGATAAAGTCAACAAGTTTTTGGCTGTAGTGAATATCTAGGCAATATATTATGTTCAGTATGTTGCTATTAAGCCCTGAACTGTCCAAATGCATTGCCGTCTGCGACTGAATTTGAATTTAGTAAACCTAGACCTAGGCCTATGTATATATATATATATATATATATATATATATATATATATATATATATATATATATATATATACTCGGGATAAATAGAATCTGTAATAGATTCATTCTAGAATTGTTATATTGTTATATATCTGTGTGTTGTTATTATCCCTATTTTATCAGTAAACTTTGCATAGTGTAACATTATTCTTATTTCCAGTACTCTCATATGTCAGCTGTTTTGGAAATCCCACTTGGACCACACTTTTTTCATAATTAGTGATGCTGTACACAATCGAACGCCTTGGTGTAGTCGATAAAACATGCGCGTATGTCTATATTGAATTCCCTGCATTTTTCTATAAAGATTCTCATGTATAAGGATTCTCAGATTTGCTCCCTAGTGCCTCTGCTTGATGTAAAACCTGCCTGTACTTCATGAACATTGATATAATACATAGGTATTATAATACGTAGGTATGTGCTAATAGTAAACCAGAATCGACAAAACAAGTCTGAGATTAGCTTTGTATAAAGAAAACAAAGACAAGTCTAGTTTTTAATCTTCCTGTAGATGTATCTTGTTCAAGGTTCATGTCTTTTCTCTTTAAAAATGTTATACCTGAACTGATGAACCACAACTGATGAACGTGCGCTATCTTTTTATATCGAGTGTACTTCCTCCAGTTCCTCGTAGATAATGCAGTCCTGTGAATGTACTGAGTCATCTTTCAAGAGTGACGCTTATAACGTTTCCCACGATTTTCATTAGCTGTTGAGCAAAAAATATTCGCAATGCACCAATGAAAAACGCGCAAAGTTAAATAGCGTAACTTTTGAAAATTTATTTTTTTGATGAGTCCATAGGGCTGTATAAGAAAGTGCACGGCTTAATAAATTTACACATTTGCTTGTGCAGTATAACAATCTGGCTATTTTGTACTGATGCATATTAAGAACAAAGATGGTAATGAATACGAACAAGGAAAATAAAGGTGGAACAACAAGATATCAGAGAGAAGTATCGCTTGAACTGATGATAAATAATATCGGTAACATAATGTGAGTAAGAGATAAGACCGGTGATATTATTTATAACTCAGATGTTAGGAATTTTGATGAGTCACAGATAAAAAAAAAACAATATATAAAGTGAAAGAAACATTATGGAAGAAAGAGTAAACATAAGTTTTACAGTTTTGATAGAACAATTTTTGTTCTGTTGAAAGACAGAAGGAGAAATTAGAAAGGAGAAAACCAGAGTTTGATAGAAACAAAAATGAAAAATTAAGGGGATGATATCGTTGTGCGTAAATGAACATTATTCATCTATTGTAAATATTATATTTTTATTTTGAGAAAATAAATAGCAGCGACAAACCCGTAGATTAGGAAGGGGTGTGTGTTCAGAACCTCCCCCACACTAGTTTATGAGAACCTTCTTCTTCTTCTTCTTCTTTGCGTTCGTTCTCAAACTCCTGCAGATTAGCAGGATGTAGTCTGGAGAACGGAATGCGTTGTGTCATGGTTTACAGGACTGCTGCGATATCTGCGCCTTTCGGCCTGACACATCCGACTTCAGCAGGGCTTTGGGTCACTGACCCTATATGGGATGGGACAGCCAACTCCAGCCCATAACCTCCTTAGTCGCCTTTTACGACATGCATGGAAGGTAAACAGTGTTGCTATTCTTTGATCCCCTTTCGGGCCCCGACAACACACGGGCGTTTCAGAACCTGACTTCAGTACTAGGAATTTCACCAAAAGCAGAGTTACATACCTCTCTCCTTCCTCTTAACGATTAAAAAAAATGAGTGAATGTCCTTTTTATTTTTTATATATATTCTTCCCCCCCCCCTCTTCCCTACTCGGCCTCTTACCGAGAACTTATATACGATCCTGAGAAATGATGATTTTTGCTTCTTTTGACTCTCAGGAATGTTTCAACTTCTGTTTGACGTACCCTTTAAAGAACGGTATCCTTACGGTCGCTGTGTAAACCTATTACTTATGTATAAGTCCTTATGGCCACCGTGTAAGATTCAGTTCTGTACAAGCTGTCCTAACGACCACAGTGTAAACCTCTCATGTTCTGCACAAGCTGTCCTTACGACCACTGTATAAGACTCTTAGTTGTGTACACGCTGTCTTACGGACACTGTATAAGACTCTTAGTTGTGTACAAGCTGTCTTACGGACACTGTATAAGACTCAGTTCTGTACAAGCTGTCTTTACGACCACTGTATAAGACTCTCAGTTCTGTACATGCTGTCCTTACGACCACCGTGTAAGATTCAATTCTGTACAAGCTGTCCTTACGACCACCGTGTAAAATTCAATTCTGTACAAGCTGTCCTTACGACCAACGTGTCAACCCACATAGTCCTCCAGTGACTTCTATATTCATCGATAAAGGTAAGTGTGAAAAAAATTATGTCCTTTCCAGTCTTTAAAGTTGAATGCCCACGATTGTCTTTGTACCCATCTTCCTCTATCTCTTCCACATTTAAATGTTTCCGAAACGATAATTTTTTGGCAGGAAATCCATGTCCAAACCATGTGACGCTTCATCGTTTTATTATTGAACGAAACCTTTCGCCGGAGACGGATGTGTCGGACCGTCGACTGAAGAAGAAGAAGATCGAAACCTAAATTTACAGTATTAAAGAATAAATCAGTATTCTTCTTCTTTATATTTGCTCTCAAAATCCTACGGGATGTAACCCCGAAGATTGGATTGCCTTATACGTAAGGGTTTACAGCGTGACTGTGATTGCATAGTATTTCTTCGTGGCACATCGATTTCAGAATGCGATTTTTTGTGAAAGGAAGTGTAACCAAATCTTGTTTATTTTCGTCTTACAAAATACATAACATATCACTGTTTTGCTATAAGTTCAGACGGAGGACATTTGTCAACAAGCATGTCCACCCGAGGACATAGATCATGGTACAGAAGGAGAGAAAGTATCATCAGAATACGCAATACCTTATCAATACACATCAGACTTGGCAGAGCATGTCTGCTACAGAACAATTTGGTATTGGAAGCAGAGGTTCAGTCTTGGTGATGCAAACAGAGGATCAGCCTTGGTGATGCAAACAGAGGTTCAGTCTTGGTGATGGAAGCAGAGGTTCAGTCTTGGTAATGAAAGCAGAGGTTCAATCTTGGTAATGGAAAAAGAGGTTCAGTGTTGGCTATCGAAAAAGAGGTTCAGTCTTGGTGATGGAAGCAGAGCTTCAGTCTTGGTGATGGAAGCAGAGGTTCAGTCTTGGTGATGGAAAAAGAGGTTCAGTCTTATCGATGGAAAAAGAGGTTCAGTCTTTGTGATGAAAAAAGAGGTTTAATCTTAGTGATGGAAGCAGAGGTTCAGTTCTTGAATGATGAGTATTCGTCTGAGAGAGTAGTTTATACAGATAGTTCTGTTGTTCGAAATGAAACGCAGCTCATGGTTGTTAATGGCATTAGAAATGCAACTCATGGGCGTTCACGGAATTATAAAGAGAATTGTACGTGAAAACTGTGGTACATGTGTTACAGCTACAAGTAGAATGACCACGGAGATCATGGTGGTAACCAGAGAAATGACGTCGTTAGTGTCTAAAACCTACACGCGTGTATGCTTTCTCAGCAACTCAATGAGCATGCTAAGACAGATTGAGAATAGCTAAGCATATTGAGAATGGCTGGGCACGCAGACAGTGGTTGGAGATGGTGGAGCGGTCTAATCTGACAAGAAACAATTTCATATTTTTTGTCTAGACATGCCGGTGTCCGAAAAAATGAACAAGGAAATAGGTTTTCTGGAATGACGATCATGGGAACGGGACACGCATTGGACCGATATGATGATTTGAATGTTCATAGGGAGACAGGACGAGTGGCCGATGTAACAAATATTTGTGAATCTGCAACCCTCAGCAGACGTACACCATGTCAAGTGGGATGTTTCTAAAGTAAAGCGTTTTGCAGATAACCAGAGGAGACTGGTAACTAGCACAGAGTAGTTTTGGTCAGTCACTACATTGATACTTGAGATCAGAGCAATTATGACGAAATATTTCCATTAATAAACAAACTGTGCTCTTCTGTTTCAGGCATCGGAAACACGCGGCCAAGATAGAGATGTACGTATCCTGTTTAATGTAATGTAGGGACGTAGATACGACTTAGAGAGAATATTGTAGGGTTAGGGGGTTCTAAATTAATTTTTTTTAAGTGGGTGATTTGACAATCTTTTTAATTTGATAATGATGAGATTTTTTGGGGGTGGGGGTGTTGGGGTAGTAGAGGATCTTTTTGCCGTCGACTTCAACTACTAAATTACGTGCTTTATTATTTTCTTAATTAAAAAAGGTGGGTAGGGTTTGGGTGGGTAACATCTACACTTTCTCAGTGTCTACGGGCATGGTCTTCATTTTATACAAATAAGTTCAGTGGAAACGGTGAAATAACTGAACGTGTAGTTCCACCACTGACTTCGGATGTGACTGGCCATTGGCACAAGTAAAACGACTTCACAACGCATTACCGTTCTCTTGAATTGCATCCTGCTAGAAATCTAGTAAGATCATTGCCCTGGTACAAGAGAGAACCAGATAGAGTTTGAAAATGTAAGCAATAACAAAAAAAGTAACAATCACACACGTTTATTTTGGTTCTTTATATCTTGTGGAATCTCAACAACAAATGTAGTTATTTTGTTTAGTCACCGATTTGTTTATTTATCTTTAGTTATAAAGAATCCAGTTTACGCATGTGCATATGTTACATAAACGCATTCATAGTTTCAGTTTTTTAGTTGTTTACTTATCTGAAGATTTTATGAGCGTGTAAAAGTCAAAGGTTATGTTCTGGTTCTGTTTGCTTTTGCTGTAATTTTCAAAGACGTTTCCATTCATCATCGGTGTTTAGTCTCTGTACGTCTGATAAGATTTATAGTCGACATCAAGAATTATCTATCTTGGCTCAAGATTTATATAGGACTAAATCGTACACGAGAAAGAACGTATTTAAACAAGTTTTATTCATTCTTTTTCTTCTTCGATCTTGTGCAGCCGGGGAACGAAAGGGGAGCAATGAGCAGTAACATTATCGCATGCCATGCAGGCTTAAGAGACGAATAAGAAGGTTGGGTGTGGGATTTCTAAATTTAAACAGAAAAACTGTTCAATGTCATGCAAGCTATAAGACGCGACTGAGGAGGTTGGACGTGGGGGTTCCTAAATTTCAAAGAAAACTGTTCAATGCCATGCATACCTTAAAAAGTGACTAAGGAGTGTGATCAAAGAATAGCAACACTATTTATCTTTCATGGTATGTCGTAAGAAGCTACTAAGGATGTTATAGGGGTAGAGTTGGCTGTTACATTACATATATAGTCAAAATGACCAAGAAACCCACCTGATGACGTCGGATTTGTCAGACCAAAAGACGCAGACAGCGTAGCAAAGCTATAAACAATGACACAACGCATTCCGTTCTCCAGACTACATCCTGCTAATCTTCAGGAGTTTGAAAACGAGCACATCAGAAGAAGAAGAAGATAAGGACGTGGAAGAGAAATTACTCATCTAGAAAGCCAGTTACTAATCAAATCATTGCCTGTTGTCAGTTTTGAGGTAAGTATTTTAATTTATCTTATATTATCTTATTTTACTTGCTTATCTATTACATTTTTACATCTTATCTATTTTCCCTCCTCACCACCATCTTCTCCCTATTCCCTCTTCTTCCCTGTCATGCTGCTCCATCTTTACTTCCTCCACCATCTATTCGCTATCTCTCCTTTTCTTTTTTCCCTATCATAACCATGTTTATCTCCATGCAAGATTCGTTGTACTGTGATCTTTAGTTGTCCCGATGAAGGCTTATTAGACGAAACGTCGTTTGTCTCTTTATCTCGTTGTCAGGTTGTTTTATGTCTTATTTTGGTAACACTTCTACATATTTTTGTTTATACTGATATTTGCCCTGTGTTACTCCAGCAACTTACTTCCTGTTTAGGGTTGTTACCCTACACTGGAACATTTATCCTGTGGTTAACCACACTAAACCACAATCTCAATTCTCATAGATTAATATGTAGCGATAGCAAATGAACGTAAGACCCCAGATCGAGGGAGTGGGTGTTTGTGGAGGTTCACCTCCTCACTCCCCTTTTTATGAAATTACTACTCTAACTATCACTACAAAACCAGTATAGAAGATGACAACACTACCCCCCCCCCCAATCGTGTTTTAGTTTCCTTGTTGTTCACTCATACACAGACCATGACAGGGTTCTAATAAGGACATGTGTACAAAAAGTAAACATGACTAGCAAAGCTGATTTTTTTTTAATTTTCGTGCTTTTCTTTGGACTGCCTTCGCAATTTTGGCAAGCGATTTCAAGTATATAAATAATGACCATCAAAAGTCACCACAATAATCAAAAACTTAACGAATGAAGTCTTGTTTACTTTCTTTACAGAGGTCTTTATCCTCAACGGTCTCGCATTGACTATCAAAAAATCTAGCAAACGTGAAGAAGCCATATTTTTTTTTAAATTAGGGAAATACTCTACCCTCACTCCTTCCCTTTGTTCCTAAATAAACTCTTATCAACGTCCCTCTATGGACTGTCGTGACTTGAATGATGTCACAAGTACTTAGAACTGAGGTCGAGAAACGTATATATATATATATATATATATATATACATAAACACATAATCATCGTTAAACAAAATTACATTAGTCGTGCAGTTCGTGATTTCAAAGTCAAGTAAAGCACATCTAATTACTGTTAACATGAAAACAACTTCATACAAAGTAAAAGGCAAAACCAAAGTTAATTATTTTAACATGAAAAACAAAAATTCTCTTAAAGTCTAGAAGTAAGAAATGACTAACAGAGCCACACATGATGGCAGACTAGCAACACTCAGTACAATATTTATGGAAAAGCGTAAGAAAACTGAAAATATCATTTTTGTAAAACGTCTAGTTTTTCTTTTAAAAGAAAATAAACAAACATTCATGATGAAAAGGTAAGGCAAAACATGGCCGTCGACTTACATAAGAATTGCTGACTAATTAGAAAACAACCATATAAAATGACTGATTTTAGTTTTCACGTGATTTCATTGGTTGTCGTCACAAAGTGCAAACTTAGTGTCCAATAGAAACACGCGAAAACTCAAATGAGTCTCTTAGAAGGATTTTTTCCAATTACCAACAGTTCATATTTCTTAACTGTCACCGACACAGGTAAGTACAAAAAGTAGCCGCATTATGTTTCGGTTTTACAGTTCTTTGTAATAGAAAAAAAAATATGAAAGATTTGTCTTAATCTATAAGTTCATCTTATGCTACTAAAAAACAGGTAAAGTAACTCTTGTAGGGAGGGGGTGAACGTTCCCCCACTTGGGAGGAGGGGTGTGGGGCAAAATCAATCTAGCTCAAAGTTACACCGCAGGCATGCTGAACTCGGATGTGTCAGTTTCCTTGGCAATGTTTGCCACTTCATATTTATTAAGTATTATTTTAACTTATTTTTTTTATGGTTTGCCTTAGGGTTTAAATTAGGTTTTGTTTTATATAACTAACCCTAACCCTAAATACATTTGTATTAAAATTATTAAAGGACAAACATAAACTGATAAACATTGTCAAGGGACAATTTCACTTGTATATCAGCAAACTTTTATATTTAGTATCATGGCAGAAATTATTTTAATTAGTTAAATCTTCTTCACAAAAATTGAGTGATATCATAAAACTCATATTTACACACACACACTCAAACCAGATCTTATACTCCTGAAAGACACAAACACGTACAAACATGACACGCAGTACAACTCACGACACAGCTAGATTTAAGACATTCATGTGTTAGTTTAGGAAGTCATTTTAATGGTCAGGAGTCGCCATTATACAGACTTTAGACAGATAGATAATGCAAAAGAAAAACATAGACAGTGACTGTAAAATAGCAATAATACAAGATAGTAAGAACACAGTCATATACAATAGTGATCATACACTCACCCCCTGACTAAAGTGAAGAAAAAATCTAACCAATGTGTCTTGCACCTTAGATTTGTCTTGCAGACGCCGAAAATTGATAAGTGTACAGTCTGTTGTGTATTTATATGCCTGTTACGTAACTTCATCTAGATACGTTTGTCAGAATGGCAGAAAACATGGACCGAATAGTGTAGGAGCAAATATACATCCTTGTTTAACTCCATTTGTTACAGGAAAGGCTGACGATGACACGCCATCACTGATAACAACGGACATTGTAGAACTGTCTTACATGTTGATAAAATATAGGGTATATTCAAATTTTACGAGCATTTTCCACAGCTCATCTCTATTCACTGTGTCAATCGCATCTGTTAAGTCGACAAATGTAAAAAGTTCGCTTTGATGTTCTTGTACTTTTTCTTGGAGTTGACAGCTGCAAAGGTCTTGTCCACAGTCACACAGCAGTGAATATATACGCATCCCTTGCCTACAAACAACCTCAATTCTACGAAAAGTCGGACAGCTATTATGCAATGGCAAACTATTACAAAGGACAACAAAATCGACTGACAGACGACTTTAACTGGATACTGACAAACAAGAATATGATAGAACAGACTACACGACACAGGTCATACATATAAAAACATACTCATATACCGATTAGTTGCGCTACAGAAAATAAAAGACACACACACAGTCTGACAGACGCCTGAAGACAAAGACACACTCAAAGCAGAGAAGCCACACATACACAGAAAAGACGCAGTAGCAGCAACATTAATCAGAATACACGCCCCACTAACACACCACATATGCCAAACTGGACATTTATCGGAAACTACAAGTTATTAACCTCAAAGAGGTGCTTTCAACAATAAATAACTACACACAATAGTCCACATCTTGAACACTCTCCACACAGGACATTTAACAACACATTTCTCCACAATAAGTCAACCATAGAACGCATAACTCACTTCATCAAAAAACTAAAATCAAACTAAAACTAATATGATTCTAAACTAAAACTAAATTAAAACTAAATTAAAGCTAATATGAAACTAAACTAAAACTGAAATAAAAATAAATTGAAAATAAACTAAACTAAATTAAACTATACTAAAACTAAAATAAAAAATAAACTGAAAATAAACTAAAATTACACGAAAACTAAATACGACAATCAATATAAGGTAACTTCGTGAAACGTAACACAGGTTTTTATAACAATTCCTCTCAGACACGACGTTACCCCAAGCATTATTTTTGAATTGGGTACCCTCAAGCCTTTTGGACTAAATTCCGACCACTCTTTTTTCTAGTACTGGGTTAGTATGATCTTTATCTTTATTCATTTTGTTCCGTCATTTACGTCATCTTTTTGTTCGTTTCCACATAAATTTACAATTTGTATGTACTGCTTGTCTTTCCAGCATCTCATTTCCATATTTCCGTTGGATACATTTGTGTGTTGTGATAATTTCCATTCGTCGTCTTTTGATGTTTTGTGCGTATCTTGATAAAGACCTTTTGGTTGAAGCGTTGAATATGTTTTGTGTATTGTAATTTGTATTTTTTCTTGTGTGCACATCTTTACCCACTAGTTTTAGCGATAGTCCGTCGTGTCTAAGTGGAATTGTTATAACAACCTGTGCTTTCCGTAAGTACACGAAAACAAAAGTAAAACTAAAATTAACAAAATTAACAAAAAGTAAATTAAAAATAACATGTATCTAAACCAAAATTAAACTGAAATTAAACTAAAACTAAAGATTCTATAGATACAATTTCATTTTTAACCGAGCATTTTATTCAGTCTAAAAATATTTATGAAAATAAACAGAACCAAGCTATCTGTGATACAATCTGTAATACAATCTGTAATACAATATGTAATACAATCTGTAATACGATCTGTGATACAATCTGTGATACAATCTGTAATACAATCTGTAATACAATCTGTAATACGATCTGTGATACAATCTGTGATACAATCTGTAATACAATCTGTAATACAATCTGTAATACGATCTGTAATACAATCTGTAATACAATCTGTAATACAATCTGTAATACGATCTGTGATACAATCTGTGATACAATCTGTAATACAATCTGTAATACAATCTGTAATACGATCTGTAATACAATCTGTAATACAATCTGTAATACAATCTGTAATACGATCTGTAATACAATCTGTAATACAATCTGTGATACAATCTGTAATACAATCTGTGATACAATCTGTAATACAATCTGTGATACAATCTGTAATACAATCTCGTATACATCGTTGCGGTACATGCTTTAAGAACTCAATATTAAATGATTTCTTGCAGATTGTGCACATAAAAATTGCATAAACAATAAATAAAAATAACTGCAGAATATAAGATAATATCACACACTTCTATTGCTTGTGCTACTCAACAAAGTCTGAATATTATACCTCCACTAGCTGTAGTTTTATATTCGTCCATTTTGGTTAAATTTTCTCTATCATTCAAACATCCTACCATATATCCCATAATCCGTCAGCGACGTAGAGGCATCACATTGGATGTTTCAGCACAGAAGAGTCCTCCAGCGATTTCTATCTTCAACGTTGCGAATGAGTGAGGAAAAATCTTTTTTTGTCCAGTCCTTGATATTGTCTGCCCATGCTTTTATTTACCCACTCTGCTTCTTCTACCCTCGACGGTTCCCTTTAGTATTGATTTTTACAAGAAATCATGCTGACTTATATGTCCAAATCATGCACGTTTTCGAACCAAGGGTTCGACATGTGTCAAACAACATAAGACACTACACATTTCTAACCGATATCACCAGCTTCCAAGATCGAGATGGAAGTTAAAAAACAAATGATTTACAGTATATTCCTACCAACACTGTGTTACTAGTGCCAAACCTGGTCTCTTTCATCTTCACATTACAGAAAGATAGTGACGACATGGGATGAAATTCTTGAGGAAAGCTGCAGGTGTCACCAGGATTGATAGATTACGTAATGAGGACATCAGAGAAAGATTAGGTATAACGTCTTGCACAGAATACATAGAACGGCAACAGATCAAGTGGTTTGACCACATTATGAAAATGCATCACGACAAGTTGCCCGTACAGGCATATAACCAAATGAGATTAGGGTACAAAGCCAGAGGATGACCACCAAACAGATGGTTAGAAAGTTTCAGGAATATCCTGAACAAACACGGTTATAGCACAGCCGAAGTTACACATCTGGCATTGGAACACAAGCTCGATCTCCAAACACCCCTACGCTTAACGCCAAGAGTGGATAACAAACCACCTGGGGAAAAGACAATAAACAATCACCAATCATTCTATTTTTGCCACTATCATCATACAAGAAATGTTAAAATAATATTAGCATAAATTTGAGGGCTTAAAACGTGTCGCTCTTGCTTCGAACAATTCTCTTTTTGAAAGCTTTCTTCATGTTGAACAACCTGGATTTCTTCTCTAGTCCTGCCACGTTCTCTGTTGTGGAGATGTTTTTCACGAGTTGTCTCTTTATTAGAACTAGAAGCTCATCCATCGTCTCGTTAACTCCCCCTTCACCCTAGTTAGCAATACAAAATATGAAAAAAAAATCAATTCAAGGTTTATTTGATCAATGAATTATTTAAAATATACTAAAATATGTTAGAAATTAGAAGATTCAAGTTGGCTATATCAAAATGTAGCCTCCTGGACAATCTTCAGAACACAAGATATTTTCCATAACTGCCCACAGTATCACATCAGAGTAAACTTTTGCCATTTGAAACAGTAAGTTCTAATTGAAGCTCTAAGTCTGTGTCTCGGGGGCTCATGACCACAGTACAATTCATTTATGAAAGTCATACCAGCGTCCGTCTTCGGCTGTAGATTGAGCAAAAAGACAAAATACGAACTTGTACATGGTGTCCATTTAGTGACATGGGACTGATTTGAATTGAAGTAAAACGCAACGTCATTTTTACATCATTCTTCCAACTCCACATAATTGTACTTTAGAACACCACTGCTATATGCAGATGTTTCAGTATTTGATTTCCTTCTAACTTCAGGGGTCGGGAACCTTTTTGTCTGAGAGAGCCATGGACACCACATATTTTGAAAAGTAATTCTGTGAGAGCCATACATTATGTTTAAAACTAATAAATCAAGTAAATGTGTGCATTTTGTGTAATTTCAACACTAAAAGTACAATAATTATGTCTCTGAATTCTTTTTAATAACATTGTTACGCTGTTGCTAATCAATAATGAGTATTTCTTACCATTAATGCGACTTCTAATGCTGAGAACAGCTCTTAGAGACAAAGAAGAACACAAACCTCTAGGTTTCTACAGCCCCTAGAGACAAAGAAGCACACACACACCACTAGGTTTCTACAGCTCCTAGAGACAAAGAAGAACACAAACCTCTAGATTTCTACAGCCCTTAGAGACAAAGAAGCACACAAACCTCTAGGTTTCTACAGCCCCTAGAGACAAAGAAGAACACACACATACCGAAAATATCTCCACCAAGCCATGTTACTCTATTTGTAATATTGACATGTGTATAGTGTGGCAAGGGGTTGATTTAGGTTTACCCTTTAAAAAAACTGCATCTTGTCATATCCTATTCGGAATATACCGCCAAAGACGGATGTGTCGGGCCATTGACACAAATAAACGGCGACACAGCGCATTTCCATTCTCAGAACTACATCCTGCTGGCAGTCTAGTCTGACGTCCTGCTAAAAGGGAGATCCAGCGGGAGTTTGAGAATGAACGCTGAAGAAGAAGAAAAAGAATTGAAATATCATGTCTCTAAAACTCTCACATTCTAACAATATCATGTTAGCAGATTGGGTCAAAGGTCATGAACCTATGGACCTCTGGATCAGCATCAATATTATGTCAAAAAGATCCGAAGCTGCTTGGACTGGTTGCATGGGGGGTCAAGAATTACTCGTGGATGTGAAGAAAGCTATGAAAATGTATGAGTCGGTAAGAGTGTTCAGTAGTTTGAATTCCAAACCATCATAAAAATAAACTAATTTTTATAGTGAGATTGAGAATGTTGATGGACCATGGTAAAATACAAATGGAATGAATGAAAGAATGCGGTAAAACTTTGTCCATATGGTAAGTATATCTAAAGAAAATATAAAAAAGGCTAAATAACTATTTAAAGTGCATATAAGATGGGGAAAAGTGAAGTTTTAGCCAAAATATTTCTAAAAATGTAGAGATAAACAAACACAGAATATGCTAGCATAACAAACACGAAAATGATAAAAGCAAACAAGAAAAAATAGCATATGGCTACTGCAAAGATTATATTTTCCCCCTTATTGCCATGTGTTGCTCAGCCATCACATTTCTAGTGCGCTGGGCTGTTTCCAGATACTATAGATTTATCCCTTTACCACGTGGTACAATTTATTTATTTTTGTGTGCGGTATGCAATTTATTTAATTGCTGGATTTACCAACATTCTCATTCGTCACAATATTAGAGTTACCAACATTCTCATTCGTCACAATATTAGAGTTACCAACATTCTCATTCGTCACAATATTAGAGTCACCAACATTTTCATTCGTCACAATATTAGAGTCACCAACATTCTCATTCGTCACAATATTAGAGTCACCAACATTCTCATTCGTCACAATATTAGAGTTACCAACATTCTCATTCGTCACAATATTAGAGTTATCAAGCGACCAAACGTGTCATAGCCCAAACACATTTCGTCACTCAATCCTACGGCTAATTAAAGCAAACGCAGAGAAAGACAATATATAGATATTAGATATAAATCCCACTCATTGAACTACTTTACTGCAACATTAATTAGTTTTGTGATTGTTATGTTTCGTGTTCTAGTCTGTGTTTACTTCTTTATCTTGATAAAGACCTTTTCGTCGCAGCGTCGATTTATTCTATCTTGCGTTTTCTTTACGTTTATTTATACATTTTTTCTATGTATTTAATATTTTCCAAAAGGAGCAATTTTGTACCAAAGGCACACTATCATGTTTTATTGAATTTTTTTTTTTTTCATAAGTTAGATTTGAGGTTCTCGATGTCTGCCATAGTGGGGGCCTTGGGGATCTGAAAATAGGGGAGGAATGAGGAAAAAGGTTTATTACGGGAATAGTGTGTCAACATTACAACTTTTAAATATTATACGTAATTTTATACAGCTTCCGTGACTTGGAAATTTTAAAAAAACCAACTTCTGCTGTCAATGAATCGCTCTGCGCGCAACACACTAAAGCCTCCCACCCAAGGGTCATCCGAGGAGGGAGGAGGTTCGCTGTCAGTGAGTTGTTGTACACAGACCGATGGATGTGGCGGTTTATGGGTCTTTAGCGAAAACACGATTCGTTAAATAATATATAATTTGTTCCTTTAATATGTGGCCACTAATTCCCGTAATAAACCGAACAAAAATATCACAAAAATGAGCAACGGTAAACTATGACTACGACGAACAAAATATTGAGAATCACTGAGTTAAAGAAAATTTTGCTGGATCGTACTGATTACACTCATCACGCACGAGAACCGCAGCACAATACCAAACATCTGGGTATGGCCGTCTACATTATAATTAAAACCTACTGGGTAACGGGAAATCATGCCCTCCTAATGACTCGATTTTTCAAGTTATTTTCATTTGTTGTCACACAAAGTACAATCATAGTATCCATTACACATCACAGGAGTAGTCAAATGAGCAATTAGGAAGACGTTATTTCCCATAAGGGAGTAGGTCTTATATAGCAGACGGTAATGATCTGGGTTAAGATTTCTTCGTAAAGATGTAAAATAATAAAATTTGCTGCAGAACAGGGATGACGCGGTTAACAAAGACTGAAATAAATAGTTATCTGGTATAAGCATTTCCTGCCACATAATCATAGATATATTCTTGCAGATATCAGCTTCACACAAGTCCCCAGTACCGTATACAGTTCAGTGTATTATTGCGGAAATCCTCGAAAGTGATGTTAATGGACTGTTCCCATGATTTTAATTGGTTTCCAACACACAATATACACAGTGACCAATGAAATAACGAGAAAAGTCAAAAAAGTCACTTTCGAAGGATGATCACCTTTGTGTCCGAGGACTGTATACCTGACATGGGACTCGCTTTACTACTCACCTTTATACGTTTAACCAATTTCTACATCACTGAATGATCACAATGATGTTGTTACCAGTAATAGATTAGGGAATATATATATATATATATATATATATATATATATATATATATATATATATATATATATATATATATATATAGGTCTACAAAAAAAATGACATATTCTTTCTAGAATGTTGTCTTCATCTTTGATACTCTGAACGCCTCTCAATCATACCTACATTGGCCAGAGACATGTGCATACATTCTTCGATGTCGCTACTCCATCGTCTTGTTCGTCTTCCTCTTCTTTTCTTGCCCGGCACTCTGCCCTCTAGTATCAGCCTCTCGATACCATCATGTCGCTTTAAGTGTTCAAAATACTGTAGCTTCCTTATTATGATGGTATTTAGAAGCCACCCTTCATTTAGTTTCAGTAATTTCAAAACTTCAATGTTCTTCTTTTTCTCTGTCCATGATATTCGTAGGGTATTTCTTTAGCAAATCATTTCAAATGAATTTATTCTTTTGGATATTGCCTTGTTTAAAGTCCAAGTCTCGCACTCATATGTTGCCACTGGGGAAAAAAATAATCTTAAGATGGTTAATTTAGTGTTGTTATTACTACTTTGCCATAGTTTTCTCATTTGTGTTAATTTGAGTGTTACAATTGATGATGTTAATAGATGTTATAGAAGAAGTAACAAAATAATGTTCTTTCCAGTGAAGAAGTAACACTTGAAAAGGGCTATATTCGCCTGAGATGTTGTGGTTAGAATGGAGGGGGGGGGGCAAAGAATAGCAATACCGCGAGCTGTCACGCACGTCGTAAAAGACGACAAAGGTGATTTAATAATGAAGTTGACTGTAGTTCCGTTAATCTGTAGGACAAAGTTAACTAAAGATCACGTTGAAGGTCATGTCAGGCAACACGATGCGGATATCGTAGCCTAGCTGTAAACCACCACTCAAAGTATTTAGTTTTCTGGACTGAAGCCTGTAATCTAACAGGTGATTATGAGAACGAAGTCAGAAGAACAGCTATTTCCGAAAAAATTTTGCTATTATTTCTAGGAAGACTTTAGTAACGAACGGACTTACTGTAGTGGCTAAGAGATTCATCTCGCGACTAGGCTACCCAGATTCATATCATTTTGTCCCCATGTATTTAAATGAAAACTTTGATAATTAAACTATTGTCTTTCCTCAGGTGGTTTGTTATCCACTCTTGCCGTCAAGCGCAGGGGTGATTGGAGCTCGAGCTTGCGTTCTAGAGCCAGATGTATGGCCTCGACTGTGCTATGACCGTGTTTGTTCAGGATGTCCCTGACGTTTTCTATCCATCTTTTTCGTGGTCTACCTCTGGCTTTGTACACTGATCTCATTTAGTTATATGCCTGTACGGTAATTTCACAGAATTAGTTGAATTTATCAACTAATCTCTTGTGCACAAAATCGCTTGCTAGAGGCAGATTGTACGGTTTTTTATCAAGTAATCTCTTGTCCTCAAAATCGCTTGCTAGAGGCAGATTGTACGGTTTTTGATCAAGTAATCTCTTGTGCACAAAATCGCTTGCTAGAGGCAGATTGTACGGTTTTTGATCAACTAATCTCTTGTCCTCAAAATCGCTTGTTAGAGGCAGATTGTACGGTTTTGATCAAGTAATCTCTTGTTGGTAACAGCGCTTTCAAGAAACAGAATCATCTTATACTTGGTCGTTCATAATGTTATATATTCACTCACGAAAAGCTAATAAAAAGTTCTAAAATATAAATCAGATTTTCTTTTCTAAAAACCACACAAAAATAGTGATAGAAGCCACACGGGAGTACAGCAATATTCTCATTGAAAAGAAGAAAATACATACACATGGTGTAATGGGTGTGTTAAACACATTATAGAAACAGTAAATTACCTCCGCTACCGAGATTTGAAATCGAGGACAATCCATCTCTCCCGACAGGTTATCGCATTCATCCTCTGTGACTGCACGTGCGGTAAGAAGGTCATGTTTGTTAGCCACCAACACTATGGGGATTTCTGTTCCTCTTATTTGAAATACTATCTCCTGAAAAATTGTTACAGAAATATGGGCGTATTAGTACTACATATATGCCTACAACTTAAAGGTAAATAAGTAAGCAGAAAGCAAACATGAAGTAAAGTAAAGAGATAAAAAGTAAAGATAAAGTGAAGTAATATAATGTAAAGTTAAGTAAAGAAAAGTTAAGAGAAAGTAAACTAAAGTTAACGTAAAGTGTAAAGTAAAGTAAAGAAAAGTATAGAGAGACAGTAAAATAAAGAGATATAATAAAGATTATAACTTTAGTACACTTTATTTTATTTATTATGAATCACTTTATTTTATGTTAACTTTACTTTATTGATTCATAGTAAAATATATTAAAGTTATAATAAAGTCAAGATAAAGCAAATTTAAATTAAAGTAAACTTAAGTAAATTAAATTTAAGTAAAACTAAGTAAAGTCAAATAAACATAAAGTCAAATAAAAATAAAGTCAAATAAAAATAAAGTCAAATAAAAATAAAGTCAAATAAAAATAAAGTCAAATAAAAATAAAGTCAAATAAAAATAAAATCAAATAAAAATAAAGTCAAATAAAAATAAAGTCAAATAAAAAGCTAATACAGTAAACTATTTGATTCTGATTTGATTTTTTTTCCCCTATGCTCTCGGGTTATATTATTAAGATAAAAAAAACATTGCAACATTATACACACTCAATTTGTCTTGTCCTACCCAAGTGTGCCGCTAGGCGTCGTGGTAAGCCGAAGTCTTTTTTTTCTTTGGCTAACTGTGATGATGTTGTCATAGTGCAGCATTGGTCTTCTAGTATTTCTCTGATGTCATCTATCTATCTTCATCTGGGTCTTCCCCTTTTTCTCGTTTCAGATGACCTTTTTATTGAAGGCTATCGATGTAATGCGATCTGGTTCCATTCTAATTAGGTGATCGAATCGGTTGATCTTTTGTGTGACTATCGGGCCAACATGGCGGCTACGAAGGCGAACGCTTATACAGCCTAGCCCAAGTCAGATCTTTCGACATGTCTTGTAAGCCGGAACGAGTAAAATATTGCAATTATATTCCATACTTGGAACTAAGTTTCACTAAATATTGTGGACTAAAATATGGTCTTTACAGCTGGAATGTTCAACCTTGTAGACTGTTGTCAAGTGACGTATTCTTTCCAGAACGTAGTCTTTCTTATGAATCTCCTGAAATCCTCGAGGTCTCTATCAAGTTGTCCCACTTCCTCTAGCGGCATTTGCATGCATTCCTGAATATCTTTTGTCCAGCGATGTCTTGGTCGACCTTTGTCTCTTCTGCCATATATCGCCACTCCAAAATTGCTCTTGCCATGCCATCGTAACTCTTCACATAGCTGGAAAAACCCAATTTCTTAATATGGTATTTAAAAGCTAGCCTTCTTAGACATTGATTTTTCGTAGCACGTTTTGTTTGGTCTTCCTTGCTTTTCGTGGTAATCTCATGACTCTTCTATAGCACTTCATTTCGAAAGCCTCAATTTTCTTGGCTGTAGTTTTATTTATTGTCCATGTTTCGCAGCCGTAGGAACGCTGCGTTCCACTGGGAACGCACATGTACCTAACAAACATAGCTTAGTTCTCGTGTTTGCATCCTGCCACAGTTTTTTCAGTTATTTTAATTTGGACATCATATTGCGTCTCTTCTCCTGAAGTGTAGTGTAGTAGATATTGCGTCTCTTCTCCTGAAGTGTAGTGTAGTAGATATTACGGCATTTCTTCTGAAGTGTTGTGTAGTCAAGTAAAATAACGCAGGCCATGCGGTGTGTTTTAATGGAGACATCAGTGTCACACATGCTGTCCAAACCCTCCTCCGTTCTTGGCGGGTATCATCCTCATTTGGTCCGTGACTGCTTATTCTTTCAGAGATCCTGGAGTATCTGAAGACTATTGTACCACCCAACATCTGTGTAAGTAACTAGGAGGAGCCTACCCTCCCCACGAGAATTACATGAAAGCGAAGCATACGTTTCGAACCGAATCCATACATTTGACATTCTCCGTGTTTCTTTAAGTTGATGTGGTAGCACCTCATTTGTAACAATAAAAAAAAATCTTTGTTCACATTTCAACTTCCTGAAGGGAACACATTTTCCATACTTTTTATGTGATTAGTTCTTCCAGTCTTTTCCATGTCTCATCATTTCTTTTATATACGTTTCTAAATCGCTTTCCCATCTGTTTAATTGATATTTGATCTACATTATTTTTTACTAGAAAAGTGGGTTTTCAGCCTACCCTTAGCATTTTTGGGGAAGCGCGGTAACCTAGTTGATAGCTAGCTTGCATGCTATCACCGGGTTGCGGCGTGCCAGGTTCGAAACTACGTGCAGATAAAAAAAAAATCCGGGTTGTCATTTCAAACTTGACACGACCACTCCAGTCGACTCATCTGTAAATGAGTACCTGACGCATGAGTTATAGGAGGTAAACACTACAAGAAAGAGAACTGGCCACCCCCACATAATAGTTTCTGCGGCTTAGTACATGAAGAGTTATCTTTATCCCCAACGGCAGGTTGCTGCCATGGGACCTACTTTTATCTTTAGAATTTTTACTATCACTCATGGTTATTTTAGTGCCCGAAATGGATAAACGTAGCTTAGACGATTGCTTGTTTTTCTTCTTCAACTTTTGCGTTCGTTCTCAAAGTCCTGCTGGTCAACAGGGTGTAGCAAGTCCTTCTCAGAAAAAGTCCTCAGTACTGATATCAAACAGGTTTATATCTTTTTTTTGCGACTCGAATTATCAATGGAAAATTTTGTGTATACTTTTTATGTCAGCTAATGAATGACACGTAACATTTCGGATCAGCCAAGATGACGCAGATTAGGATCAGCCAAGATGACGCAGATTAGGATCAGCCAAGATGACGCAGATTAGAATCAGCCAAGATGACGCAGATTAGGATCAGCAGACGTATCCTGCAAAAGGGCGTGGTGTAGTCACAGAATGCGCTGTGACATTTTTTACATGTTGGTTTGCAGTTTTAGCCATCTCTCCGTTCAAAACATCCAACTTCAGAAAGTCTTTTGTTTTCTATCACTTTTGACCTTCTACGGGTATTGGAAACCAACACAACACCCCTAATTCTCATTAGTTGTCTTCATTCCCTAGCAGGTTGACAATGTTACTATTGTGTTTTAGCATTTCGGTTTACTGTAATAAACTCAAAATGTTTGAGAGGTTTGGCTTTATTGTATTGAGGATGCCACATATGTATTGCGTCTATCTCAAGGAATCGACAAGCCGCCCATATAAAGATCAGTCCTAGAACGTAACTCCGCAGCTTCAAGCAAATATCCCCAGAAATGTCGAAAAATGAAGATGTAAACAAGACGTTACGACCTGGGATCGAACCCAAGACCTCATAAACGCAATGCAAATGACTTGAATAGTATGCTGGCGAGATCCTCTCGGCAATAAAACTGCGATCTATACGTTTATTTTGTAACTCTGATAGGACTTGACGAAGTAATGTAGGACTTGTAAGATGAAGTAGGACTTGTAATGTAGGACTTGTAAGAGGAAGTAGGACTTGTAATGTAGGACTTGTAATGTAGGACTTGTAATGTAGGACTTGTAATGTAGGACTTGTAATGTAGGACTTCTAAGAAGACGTAGGACTTGTAATGTAGGACTTGTAAGAGGAAGTAGGACTTGTAATGTAGGACTTGTAAGAGAAAGTAGGACTTGTAATGTAGGACTTGTAAGAGGAAGTAGGACTTGTAATGTAGGACTTGTAAGAGGAAGTAGGATTTGTAATGTAGGACTTGTAATGTAGGACTTGTAATGTAGGACTTGTAATGTAGGACTTGTAATGTAGGACTTCTAAGAAGACGTAGGACTTGTAATGTAGGACTCGTAAGAGGAAGTAGGACTTGTAATGTATGACTTGTAAGAGGAAGTAGGACTTGTAATGTAGGACTTGTAAGAGGAAGTAGGACTTGTAATGTAGGACTTGTAAGAGGAAGTAGGACTTGTAATGTAGGACTTGTAAGAGGAAGTAGGACGTATAATGTAGGACGTAAGAGGAAGTAGGACTTGTAAGAGGAAGTAGGACTTGTAATGTAGGACTTGTAAGAGGAAGTAGGACTTGTAAGAGGAAGTAGGACTTGTAAGAGGAAGTAGGACTTGTAATGTAGGACTTGTGATGAAAGAATCAACATCTGGACTATGAAAAAAAAATTTTTTCAATTGAAAACGTGTAATCTAATTTGAACTTCTGAAACTACCTTCCCAGAATACCATTGCTGCATATCCTGGCAAGTGTGATGCCCATTTGAATGGAAGTTATTTGTCATACCGGGTGCAAAGGGAACGCATTGCTCTCGGCGGACCCAGGGTTAGCAGATAACCAAGATCCCAAATGTACCTCCACGCGGTGCACCTGGAAACAGAAATACAGCAGCTCGAGCTGATTCTGGCTAAATCATTTGGGGATCGTGTCCGAGAATGTGAAGATAGCAGATGGAAAGAGATTTGACAGCATTAGAGACAGACAATATCTCCGACACCACCAGCAACACCACATACAGCGACACTGTCGACATAGAGTGAAGCTAGTTAGTCCAGTCTAAACATTGGAGGGGCGGCCAATGAAAAAAGCATGAAAAGGTGGATGCATAGCGAAAGACAGATAGATTTCATACTGAGTACAATGGAAAAAATGAAAAGGCAGAACAGCGCTAGAGGGCAGCGCCAACTGCAAATAGAAAGTGGAAACGATTACGGAAATGGGAACTACAAGCTCTGTTTGCTCGTGACGAGCTTCTAGTTACTTGATTTCATTATAGGCAGAGACCCATACCCAATAATGGGCGTCTAGCAAAGCAAAAAGACCTGGCCTAACTCTAATGTCGAGTCTTCCTATACCGGAAACAAGCTCGCAAAGAGAAAGGATGATGTAACCGATAGGCTCAGGCAAAAAAGGGACAAAGATGGCAGTCCTGGCCAAACTCTACTGCCAGGTTTTCCTATACCAGAAATACACTTACAGAGAGAAAGGGTTCAGTACCTGATGGGCTCAGGCGCTATTGGGACAAGGTCGCTCAGCTCGAGAACGCCTTACTCTCAAACGCGTGGTGTGAGACTCGAACTTGGACAAGGGGGTCAGGATGTCGGTGAATGACACCTCGGCTAAGAGAGCGAAAGAGCCAGGGTCCACCTCTACTGTTGAGTTCTTCCTCTTAAGGAACCAGGCTCACGGATGAGAAACGGTTCAGTACCCGATGGGCACAGGCACAGTACGTCCAATTACACGAGGCAAGTTTATAGACAGTGGAACACCTCGTGCGAGACAGACGTGAGCAAAAATCGTCTTGGCGAAGAGTCACCACACACACGCGTGCCTGGCGACAGATAGGGAGGCTGTCACAGGCTAGGGTAGCCCACCCGAATTGTCAAGGCATGCCGAAATCGGATGTGCTAGGCCTACAAGGCGCATAACGGTGGCACAACGTAATCACGCTCCCAGCGGAAATCGCACAGATATCCGTGCTGGTTACAATGGAGCGAACGCAAAACAAACAAACACACATTTGTCATACTATTCTTGAGGATTTGTCTCATCCCAAATAAACTCTTATCTTGGTACTGATTGGTCAATGTGTGTACACTCTGTGTCAGCTTGTCAATGAACATCACGGGGGGAAAGTCAAATTAGTCAATTTAGAAAGATGATTCCGAATGAGTCCGCAGGTCTTATTACCATCGCCGGTCCCGGTTGACTCATGACTTCCCGGAAATCGCTCTTTTTTTTAATCCCGTTACTTTCAAACTGTGACTACTGACGTATAGGACACTCACCCTTAACCTGCAAGCGTCTTGGTAACTGCGTCTGTCGGTCACTGAGTACATAAGTACGAAACCATCAGCCCAACGAATATGCTTTTCTTGTGTATCCTTTGTCATCTGTACGAAAAAAAAATAACTTATTATTATGAGAATTATGGTTTGGTCATCTGGAAAGAATGCCGTATGATTCATTAGTTTATAAAGCATATATGAAGAGAGGAGAAGCAGAAAGAAGAGCCAGGGGTAGACCTAGAGTACGCTGGATCGACAACATCAAATAACATTATCTGAAGCTGCCAGAAAAGCGAGGACAAGAACATTGTATCTCCCTCGACACCCGTAAAGGGTAAAAGAGGAAGGAAAGAAGAAGAAGAATTATGAGATTTTATTACTATGATTGTGAGTTTTAAGTTCAAAGTTTTAAGCTATTGCATTGTTTGAGCGTATGTGGACTCACGCATAAACATGACTATATACATCCGTATGCAAATTATACATGTATTATATATGTATGCATACTCTATGTATGAGAGAGAGAGAAGAAAACTTCTAGTCAATTCCTGGCACTTTTTTCATATTTTATCCAGCTGTTTTATTTATTTATTTCGGATAACACTTTCTTACAATTCCTTGCAATATTCTAATATTTTATAACAAAGATAGTTTATAACAAATGTTTCTGAATTCCCTTTCTAACGTTTTTTTTCTGAGATCAATTTCTTTACCATATCTGATATATTTTCCTGTTTCTTAAATTCCATTCTGTTTCTGATATCTCTTCCTGTTTCTGATATCTCTTCCTGTTTCTGAAATTTCTTCCCATTTAGATATCCGTTCCTGTTTCTTAAATCTCTTCCTTTTTCTGATATCTCTTCCAGTTTATTCTTCTTCTTCTATCGTTCACTTGAAACTTGTCTATATCTGTAATTCTGTTTATTGAATAAAACTCACTGTCTTTTGTAGTTCATACAGTGGTCCATAGAGCTTTGATTCCAGTGTTGTTTCCTCTGGCCAATATGTCTGGCTCATAATTTCATACTCAGAACACTCTTGAAGTATATGTTTAGCACTCTGTGCTGCCTGTCCACATGTACACATGGCCGTGTTGCCAATCTTGAACTTTGTGCACATGTGACTGCGATATCGGTTATGTCCTGTTCTGAAGCACAGAATGACAACTTGGTCTGGTCATAATTTGATAGTCAGTTTGTGTTGGAGTTAAACTCTTTATTTTGATAATCAATATAAAGTATTGTATTTTGATAGTGCGGTATTCACACATCTGGTCGATTATCAGTAGCTCCCTCCTTATGTAGATGATCTACTTTTTCGTTTCATGGTATTCCACAATTCGATAGTATCCACTGCATAGATTTTTTACACCGATTGTTTAGTTCATCATCATCAGGTGACATATTCTTTCCAGAACGTAGTCTTTCCTATGGATCTCTTGAATTCTACACGATCTTGAGCAAGTTTGCCTGCATCTTCCAGTGACATGCGCAGGCATTCTTGAATGTCTTTTGTACAACGGTGTCTTGGTCGGCCTTTGCCCCTGTTATTTAGTTCGGTCAGTAGTATCTGCAGGTCTGGTAGGTTTCTGGATTGGATGGCTTGAAGTGCTGATCTTGCAGCTGATACGCTGTGAACAACGATTGACACACAGCAGTTTTTCATTCCTAGTGCTACAAGACTTATCCTGCTTTTCTAAAAGGTTAATCTCTCCATCCCCTTTATGTACGGGCTTTCAAGTAGATATAATTTCTTCTTCTATTTCTTCTACGTTCGTTCTCGAACTCCTGCAGATCAGCAGGATGTAGTCCGGAGAACGGAATGCGTTGTGTCATGGTTTACAGCATTGCTGCGATATCTGCGCCTTTCGACCTGACACATCCTACTTCAGCTTGGCTTTGGGTCACTGACCCTATATGGGATGGGACAGCCAACTCCATCTCATAACGTCCTTAGTCGCCTCGTACGACATGCATGAAAGGTAAACAATGTGGCCATTCTTTGATCCCCTTTTGGGCCTCGACAACACACAGACGAAGATATAATTTGATAATGGATATAATCAGACTTTAAAGACAATAAACAAGAGTCAATCACATGGTCCCACTTAATGTAACAAATGCATACAATCAAACCATGAGAAGAATACACACGAACCATTACATGATCACTCCTACTGTAACAAATGGATACACTCAAACGATTCAAATATGCGGTAGATGTTCATTACACAAAACTACAAAAAATGGAAACCTTTAAATTTAACATATTTACAGTAATATATCAATATGTGTATTCTGACACAGAAAGATAACACAGCTATATATCAACTGCGAATAAAATATTACAGGTTGCTACAACCTCATTTAAAAATAAAAATTGTATCATTATTTAATGTGAAGTAATCGTTATCAGTATCAGAAACAATTTGTCATCACGATACCAGGAATCGTTGATGATGACTCTCGTCTCGTTTTACGTTTCAGAACTGAGATTGGCAATTTTATTATGTCAGTGGGCTGGATTGATATCTTTTCGAGTGGTATTGGAGTCAAATAGATGTTTAACCCTCTGGAGCTCTAAGTAGTGTTGTCAGAACTCTGGAACCAAAGTATACAGCACATTTGGATATACGTGACATGCCAGAAAGAGTAGCTTGGCGGGTGTAAATTGGCCCAAGGACCGTATTTTTTCAATCAATGTTCTAGAATTATATTAAAAAACACCCGTGTGTTGCCGGGACACGAAATGGGAGCAAAGAATAACCTGTTTACCTTCCACACATGTCGTAAAAGGGGACTAAGGAGGTTGTGAGATGGAGTTGCCTGTCCCATCCCATATAGGGTCAGCGACCCAAAGCCATGCTGAAGTAGGATGTGTCAGGCCGAAAGGCGCAGATATCGCAGCAATGCTGTAAATCATGATACAATGCATTCCCTTCTCCGGACTACATCCTGCTAATATGCATGAGTTTGAGAACGAACGCAGAAGAAGAAAAAGAAGAATATAAAAAAACGTGGAATAGTATATGCTCATGTGGCTCAATGTATTGTCCCGTGCTCATCAGATACTGGACCTTTTCTTATCCTTGAACATGATTCTGGTATAAGAAGCACTCGACAGTTGAGTTAGGCCCGTGTCTGTTCTCCATCTTAGTCGAGGTATCGTTCAGTGACATCGTGAACATGTCTGAAAATCGACACATATTTGGAAACACTGGCGACTAGAAACTTTTTCTCCAGCTGAACAGTGCTTTAGTTCCGATTTCCATGTAGCGTCTTCTCCAATATATGTGCATGTGGCGCTGCTCTCTAGCGGTGTGGTGCCCTCTCACTGCACTCGATATGTTAACCCTAGTTCATCTGAGACTGACGAAAGATTATCGATATTCGTGACGTCTACCCATATCGGGATGTCAGCATTAGCCACCCCTCCAATGCATCTTTATTTCGGCTAACCGAGCAATAATGCCTTGCGTCGTCACTGTGTGTTGACATGTCCGATGTATGTGTTGGCGGAATAGTGTCGGAGATATTGTTTTTTTCTTTGCAGATAGTTCTCATTCTGTCTACAGTTTTAACACCCATGAACACGATCCCTAAAAGTATTGACCAGAAACTCAGCACAAGCCGCTGTATGTCTGTTTCCAGGGTGCACCACGGGAAGGTACTTTTATGATCTTGGTTTCATCTGTTAACCCTGAGTCTGTTCGAGAGCAATACGGGGCCCTCTGTAACCCCGTATTTAAGCGTATTACTTTGCCAGTGTTATCTCAACACAGAAAGGAAATAGTAAATGTTCGGTACCTTTTTTGTTTAGTAACATCTTACTAATGAGGAACATCTTGTGTAATAATTCATTATCAATATAAGTAAGAAAGAACATACTAAAATGTTACATAGAGCTCACACTGTATTATGGTAGTGAAGCATGGACAATTGACAATATTGCAAGAAAACATATGGAGGTCACAGAGATGTGGTTTTAAGGAAGAATGTTGAAAACATCATGGACAGCTAAAAAGAGTAATGCTATAATTCTACAACTGGTCAACTCAAATAGAAGAACTTATTAACTGTATTAGAAGACGAAAATCACCGTTTCTGGGTCATGTCATAAGAAGAGGTGGGATGGAGAAAATCGTAACAACTGGAAAGATCGAGTGTAAGAGAGACAGAGGAAGACAACGTGAGAAAATGTTGGATGGCTTGAAAGCCTGGCTTGGTGCAGAATCATCGGAAACTATATTTAAATGTATAACAAACAAAGAACTGTGGAGAGACATGATCGCCTACGCCGGAAGGCATGGTACCAATGCATGAATGAACGTCTTACACATTCTTTTTCCTGTATTTTCTTCTTCTTCTTCTGCATTACTTCTCAAACTTCTGCAGATTATCGTTATGGTGTCAGAAAAACGGAGTGCATATTGTCAGTTTATAGCTTTGCTGCGATATCTCGCCTTTCTGATATACCCAAGTTCAGCACGACTTCCGGGTCACTTCCATGGGATGGTCTAGCCAACTCAAATATTAAAACCTCCTTTAACACCTCTAACGACATGCTTGGTAGGTAAATAGTGTCGCTATTCTTTGATCCCCGTTCAGAACCTCGTAAACAAGCTACGATTTAGGAATCAAAATTAAACTTTTGTGGATGGAGAAAGCTGTCCAATCCCATAAAGGAACGACGTGGTCCAAATGTGGTCCAGTAAGTGGTCCATATGCATGTAAAAGTCCGATGTATCAGGTCAAAAAGCGCAGATATTGTAGCGAAGCTGCAAACCACACCACAGCGCTTTCTTTTATCTGGACTACATTTTAACTCATTCTTAAGTTTGAGAATGAACTATGAAGAATAAGTTATATTAGTTAAAAAACAAAAGGTACTGTAGTGGAGCTCATGGCCGTGTGTGGTTAGAACGCTGTTCTCAGACTTATGATGTCCTGGGTTCAATCCACGATTGGGACAGGATTTTTTTCTTTCCGAGGTACAATAAAAATTCTTCCTGTACATATTGCAGCGTCTGCTACGGCAAAGCGGTCTTTATTTCCACAGCCCATAGAAAGCTTCCCGGAACTCCTTCACATGAAAACATGCAGTAGCGAAAGTTTTAGAAAGTACTCTCAGAACAGCTCGCTAACCTCAAAAGCCGTGTCCAGGATATCTAAAGTAACCTCATCCCTGCTGCCAACAAGACGATGAGAGTACATCATTTCTGGAAACAGAAACAAATATAAACAGGTGAAATATTATTGTTTCTTTATTCTACGCGTATAACAACAATATAACTAATTACAGTGAAATCTTTCTATAACGAATTCTCTAATATTTCTAAATCCTAAATTATATTTATTCTTTATCGTTTTTACTGTAGGGATATTTTCATACAGTGATAATTCAATCAATAAACCCGT